>OAMR01000813.1:316207-396786 GCA_900205405.1 Echinochloa crus-galli | reverse complement strand
AACACTTTCAATATGCTATTTCAACATTTTGATTAACTATCTCAACATCTTAGAGTTATTGTTTCAACGTTTTCACGTAAAATGTTGATCTAGTATATGAAGATATTGACTGTATTAGTTTAACACTTTGAGCATGCTAGTTTAACTTTTATGAGAAAAATGTTAAAATGATATAATCAAAATGTTGAACTGCTATTTTTGGAACGTCGACTGCAACATCGTATCTCCTATAACTACATACTTAGTAGTGATAATTGAAAAACAAAGAAAAGAAAAAAAGGTACAAGAGTACTTTTCATCACCCGCGCGGGTTTAACAGAGTGATAACCGAAAAAATTCTAGCCACCGCGCACTATTCATTTCCTTATGCGTCTCTCCTCACGCGTGCGTTGTTGGTGGGCTTTATTGGGCCTCTAAGCCAACTTGTTAACCTGTGAACGAAAGCCACATAGGAGCCCCCTCTCAAAATATTGTGGAAAACCGGATCCCAATGGGGTGCGATCAATACGAAAACAAACTTTTCTATTTTGCAACAATTGCATGGATGTTGTGGATAGTTCGGAATAAAATGGCTATATATATGAAACTACCCAGAACTCCTATTGAATTGTTTTTCAAAATGTCCTCTCTTATGCAGAAGTTGGGTGTGTTAAGGCCCCTGATGGACGAAATCTTAAAAACCATTACAACTTGATAAAGTGGTGGATGGAAAACTACGTTCAACACAAACCATGGAGCTGAAGAAGAAAGCTTGATGTGAATGGCGAATGATGGTGTGTTTTTTCTTTTTCTTCTTTTCCTAGAGCCTGTGTGCTCAGACTAGTTGCTAGTGTTGATAGGGCTTTTATTTTTTTGACGGAGTATCCATGTCATATGATAGAACCAGTAGGGTGTGAGTTCTTCGTAGGAAGATTTTGTCCCTTTGTGTAACCCTATAAGCTGGTAAACCCAGCCTTTGTAACCCCAAATTCTTTGTGCTTTGTGACATCTAGCTTGTATATCTCCTCGGCGTCGCGGTGTTCGTCATCGAGGCGGAGGCGAGCGGTTCCCCTCCTCATCTTCTTGCGGCGACTCGGACGGCTCTAGGCTCGCGGTGCTCGGTGCCGGCTCGACTACTTCTCGCATCCTCCTTCTCTCTCACACTCACTCTCGGGGGCAGCGGTGGTGGCTTAGGAAAACCCAAAGGGGCAAGGTGGCTAGAGTTAGCGGCGACGAGGGCAGGCAGATTTATAAGGCGGCCGTGCCCTAGGGTTTAGGGTCGTGGGGAGGGGCGAACGGTCGGGGATTCTTGGTTCCGTGCCTTTCCACGCGTCGCCATCTGGACGGCGTTGGGCGAGAGCGCGAGGCAGCGACGATAGCTTGGCGTGGAGCGGGGCGGTGTGCGTGAGAGAGAGGGTAAGAGAAAAGGGGTAAAGCTAACAGTGGGACCACCTGTTAGCAAGATGGTGAGAGAAGAAATAGGAGTGTGGATGGCCTGTGGGCTGTGCTGGGCTGGGCTGGTTTAGCAGGCCGATGGGTGTAGGGTTAGCAGGCCAGGTTAGGGAGCTGGGCTAGATTAGTTAGCTGGGCTGAGTCCGGTTCGGGTTAGGGTTAGTTGGGCTTGTTAGAGACTTAGTGGGTTGGGTTAGATTGGGTGGTTACTTTAGGCCCAAGTTAGGTTAGTTAGGGGTAAGTTAGCTTAGGGTCTTAGGGACAAGTTAGCTAGGTTAGTTGGTTAGCTCTAGTTCATATTTGAATTTGAAATTCAAATATAAACACACATTTAAGAACCAAAGAAAATCAAAAGAACTCCCAATCATATATTCTTAATTATTTTTAATTTAAAATAAAACTTTGATTTATTTTATTACTAGGAATTTTAGAGAAGCAAAAGAGGGCAACCTTAGATTTTCTAGCTATTATACTAGCATTGCATGATTCTTTTTCTTAAATCCATATTTTTCAAATAATTAACATTTGGGATGTTGCAGAGCTCCTTGCCCTCCCAAATGCGGCGTGGCGGTCGTCTGGTGGATACGGGCGAGTCTGTGTGCGGGGGTGGCGTGGTGAACTGAGTTAGGGCATGTACAACAGTTTAGACAGGTGCTGTCTATTTAACACATACAAACAGTTAAATAGTCAGCTCTACAATAGTTTAGACAACTGCTGTCTATTTAGTTGTCTGTGTGATAATAAATAGACACTTTGGTTTCTGATGTTTTGCATGGGAGCACGAGCCAAATCAGTAGACGAGATAGTAGACAGCAACACTCTCTTTCCTCATTAAATGATGGCCACATCAGCTCATTTGATCTATGTGGCAACCAAAAGACAGCGACTGTCTGTGGGTTGTACGTGCCTTAGGTGCCTGCCACCTGAATCAACTAGTGCCCGCTATTTATTGGGTCGACTTGCGCCCTAGGCTGGCCTTGTTAGCTTGTTTGCACGGCGACAATCCCAACTCAATGATGACCTCGTTAGCTTGCTTGCACGTACTTAGCAATCTGTGGTCTTGAATAAATAGGCAGACTTGTTAGGAAACAAAAGCAGCAAGAGGAGGAGAATCGGAAGAACACAGCGGCGAGGAGCTCTGGTTTGTGGTTGGTAGGGGCGTGGGATCAGCAACGAGCGGTGGTCAATGGTGCAGTTCCGTGGAATGCGGCTGAGCGAGGAAGACGGCGGCTCGGCGTATCCTGACCTCTCATCTCTCAACCACGGGCATAATGGTCTGTTTATACCTGGCAAAAGATGGAATAAATGATCCAATAATAAATTAGAACATTTCATAATGGCAGTCTATTTACACAAATTTCTCAGCTAACTCCCTCTCCTTACAAGTTATAGCCCTTGTTAAGGTCCAAATTGGGGGGAAATTTGGCATTCTGACATAAATGCGACACTATAGCATTTCGTTTGTATTTATGAATAATTATCCAAAAATTGATTAATTAGCTTCAAAATGTTCGTGTCGCAAAGTACAACAAAACTGTATGATTAATTTTTTTATTAGATAAACTGGATTTACTAGACAAGGGGGGGGGGTAAATTTGGCATTCTGACATAAATGCGACACTATAGCATTTCGTTTGTATTTATGAATAATTGTCCAAAAATTGATTAATTAGCTTCAAAATGTTCGTGTCGCAAAGTACAACAAAACTGTATGATTAATTTTTTTATTAGATAAACTGGATTTACTAGACAAAAAGGAGGAATCTAGTCTCCTGTCACGACAGGAGATTGATTTAAAACAGTGCATTCGTAATAGATTAGCTGAAATGTTGAGAGAAGAAGAAATTAAGTGGCACCAAAGGCCCAAGGTGAAGGAGTTACTTGAGGGGGGATTCTAATACTAAGTATTTTCAGCTCATAGCAAATGGTAGACATAGAAAAACAAGGATATATCAATTGCAAGACGGGGGTCGAATAATATGTGGTGATGACGAGCTGAAAAGTTACATTACTACTTATTATCAAGGTTTATTTGAGCCTCCTGTGGATAATAATTTCCAGTTAGACGAGTCTCGGATTGATGATATTCCCGAGGTTTCTACGCTTGAAAATGAAATCCTTGAATCCACGTTCTCAGAACAGGAAGTGAAAGAGGTAATTTTCCAGATGAAACGTAATAAAGCTCCAGGGCCTGATGGATTCCCAATTGAATTCTATCAAGCCTTCCGGGACGTTAAAAGGAGACGTGATGCTCCTGTTTCAAGAGTTCGATGACGGAAATTTGCCTTTGTATATTTTAAATTTTAGGACAATTATTTTGTTACCAAAATGTAAATAAGCAATTAAGATACAACAGTACAGGCCCATATGTCTGCTAAATGTGAGCTTTAAGATTTTTACAAATGTGGCAACGAATAGAATCTCGCAGGTGGCTCAGAAGGTCATTAGTCCGACTCAAACAGCCTTCCTGCCCGGGAGGAATATTATGGAAGGGGTAGTAGTTTTACACGAAACAATTCATGAGCTCTATAGGAAGAATCAGAATGGAGTAATTTTTAAGATTGACTTTGAGAAAGCATATGATAAAATGAGATGGTTGTTTGTCCAGCAAACTTTGCGAATGGAGGGCTTTTCACAAAAGTGGCGCTAATGGATTGAGGCATTCACTCAACATGGTCATATGGGTATTAAAACAAATGATGAGGCGGGTCTGAATTTTTAAACCTGGAAAGGGATCAGGCAAGGGGATCCGCTATGCCTATCCTATTCAATATTGTTGTTGATATGTTAGCCATCATTATCAATAGAGCAAAGGAGGAGGGACAAATCTCAGGGGTCGTACCGCATTTAGTTGATGGTGGGCTTTCCATCTTACAATATGCGGGTGACACAATTTTGTTTATGGATCATGATTTGACAAAAGCCACTAATATGAAGCTTCTATTGTGCGCTTTTGAACAATTATCTGGTCTTAAAATCAACTTTCATAAAAACGAGTTATTTTGTTTCGGACGGGCAAAGGAGTATGAACAACAATATGCAGACCTTTTTGGGTGTCAATCTAGGTCTTATTCCTTTATGTATCTTGACATCCCGATGCATTATAGGAAGCTTAGCAATTCAGATTGGAAGGCGATAGGTGAAAAGTTTGAAAGGAAGTCGTGTAGTTGGAAAGGAAAGCATACGTTAGTAGGCGGGAGGTTAGTGTTGATTAACTCATCCAGCTTGTCGGTGTTTATGCTTTCTTTTTTCGAGGTTCCAAAAGGGGTTTTGGAAAAACTAGACTACTATAGATCAATATTTTTTTTGGCAATCGGACGAACATAAGAGGAAATACAGGTTAGCCAAATGGAACATCCTTTACCAACGGAAAGAATTTGGGGGCTAGAAATTAAAATTTTAGAGGTACATAATCCGTGTCTGTTGAGCAAATGGCTATTTAAGCTTGTCAATAAGGATGGTCTGTGGCAACAACTATTAAGAAATAAATACTTACGATCTCAAACTATTACGTAGATAGAAAGAAGACTAGGTGACTCTCACTTTTGGTCGGGGCTGATGAAAGTGAAACAAACCTTTACTAATTTTGGTACTTTCCAGTTAAATGACGGAAAACAAGTCCGGTTCTGGGAAGACAAATGGTTAGGTAACTTCACTCTGAAACAATAGTACCCATCCTTATATCAGATTGCTAGAAAAAAACACGACATTGTAGCTATGATTTTTTTCTAAGATTCCTCTTAATGTGTCTTTTAGAAGATCATTAGTTGGTCCAATTTTAAACTCATGGCATGATCTTATGAGCCGTATTAGTCATGTACGATTGAATGACAGTACGATTGAAGGACAGGTTTCGATGGAATCTCACTCAATCTGGTTTGTTTTCTGTTAAGTCAATGTATATGACTCTTATTAGCAATGGAAATGTACAACGGAATACCCAGATTTGGAGGTTGAAACTTCCGCTAAAGATTAAGATTTTTCTGTCGTATTTAAAAAAAGGGTGATCCTTACGAAAGATAATTTAGCAAAAAGAAATTGAAATGAGAGTAAACTTTGCGCTTTCTGTTCTAATGAATAAATAATTCAATACCTCTTTTTTGACTGCCATATGGCCAAATTTCTTTGGAGAGTTGTACAGTTTGCTTTTAACTTACAAACATCTTATAGCTTTAATCATTTACTCAATACTTGGCTTGTAGGGTTGGATGGAAGTTACGGAGTCAGCTGGGGCCTCTGCTTTATGTTGGGCACTGTGGCTCGGTAGGAATGATATAGTTTTTGACAGTTCACCTATAAAAACTTACTTTCAGGTACTGTTTAGATGGACATACTGGTTTCGATTCTGGGCACAGCTACAACGACACGAGTAAGACAGACAAGCAATAAAGGAGGCATGTCAAACGCTGGAGGCATCGACAATGTGGCTTTTTCGCCCACCATGGATGGAGATTTAGCAATAGAATTACATGCTAATTTATCTTTAAACTTTATGATTTGGTTTCTTTTGGTCAATTTGTGAAGATGCAGATGGAAGTGCTGCAAGTTTGTAAACTTTAGCCGTAGTCTATTTGGGTCAAGGCTGGATTAATTTCCATTATCTAAAAAAAATACTACATGCATGTGCCGACATTTTGATGTGATTGAGAATTTTTTTTTGCATAGTGGAATTTGAGGATCAAATTCTCGAACTAAACAATGCCATAAACTCTCTGCTATGTCATCTTTTCATGTATCATCATATTAAATAAGAATAATATTAGCATAGAAACTGGCATGACTATTTGGAATTCAAAATCCTGTAGCTAAAACTGGTAGCTTCAAAATCCTATAGAAAAGAAAAATACACTCCAAGGCGTCCAAGCCCGACAACTCCGACTCTCTCCGAAAAAAAAAAGTGGATCCAGGATACCGCGACCGCAATCCCCTTCTCCCCGTTCCCTCGTGCTGTCCCAGCCGATCGGGTTGGATTCGATTCACCGCAATCCCCTCCCCCAGCTGCTCCGCAAGGTAATCGATCCTCCATTCCTGCTCTTCTTCTCCACAGTGTTCATTTACGGCGAGGCGAGGCGAGGTGGAGCCAGGATTTGCATTGTGTAGTTGTGTTGGATGTATGTGGCTTGCAGCGATGCGTTCAACTCATCTTGTATTTTCTTCTTGTCATCTTTTGCAGGCCAAGCCCCAAGCCTTGGGCATGGGGTCGAGGAGGGGAAGGCAACATCCTGGTGTGGGCGAGGCCTCACACTCACAGCCTCCGCACCCGCAGCCTGCTGCTGCTGGAAGAGGAGGAGGAGGTCGTGGAGGGAACCAGGGCCGCAGTGGAGGGCGTCCATCTCGTGGGGTTGATGAGGCCCAGCAGCAGCCAAGGGGTCAGTATCCGGGCAGGGGACATGCTCGCGGTGGAACTGGAACGCGGCCGCAACAGCAGTACCCACGTGGTGGGCAGGGGGCTAGCCCGTCATCCACCGGAGGATCACCAAGCCCTCTAGCTCCCGAGCTGCGCCAAGCAATGGAAGCTCCACACGAGCTTGCTCCAGCCCCACCAATGCAGGCAGGACCCTCGCAATCACCACCAGAGATTGAGGAGCACAAACTATCGGAGCCTAGTGCAGGCCAGGAGATTGCGCTGCCTGCTATTCCATCATCAGGCAAGTCAGTCAGGTTTCCTTCGCGCCCAGGGAAAGGCAGTGTTGGCACCAGGTGTTTGGTTAAGGCCAATCATTTCTTTGCGGAGCTGCCAGACAAGGATCTTCATCACTATGATGTGATATCTCTAACTTTGCAGCCTGGATTCTTGTGTTATCTAAAGGAATCTTGTGTCACAATCTGATTTATTCTGGACAGGTCTCAATTACACCGGAAGTTACCTCGCGGATTCTTAGCCGAGCCATAATCAAGGAGCTGGTGAATCTCTACAAGCAGTCTTATTTGGGTGGGCGCCTACCAGCATATGATGGTAGGAAGAGCCTGTACACGGCTGGCCCATTGCCGTTTACTTCCCAGGAATTTCATATCACTTTACTTGACGATGACAATGGCTCTGGTTCTGAGAGGTCTGCTCTTCATATCTTCCTCATCAAGACGTTTTCCTCTGCCGTGCAAATTTCATGGTTATGTTTTCTGAACTATTCATTTTGTCTGCTGATTTAGGCGGCGCAGGAATTTTAAAGTAGTCATTAAATTTGCTGCACGAGCTGACCTCCACCGTCTAGAGTTGTTTTTAGCTGGGAGGCATCCAGAAGCTCCTCAAGAGGCATTGCAAGTTCTTGATATTGTGCTGCGGGAGCTGCCTTCAGCGAGGTAGCAATTAATTTCCAGCATCATTGTTATTAGCAGCATTGAAGAAAGAATAGAAGCCTGATATTTCTCGATTTGTTTCCCCACAGATATGCACCATTTGGCCGATCGTTCTTTTCGCCTGACTTGGGTCGAAGGCAGCCCCTTGGTGATGGATTAGAAAGCTGGAGGGGGTTTTACCAGAGCATTAGGCCTACTCAGATGGGCTTGTCACTGAACATCGGTAATATTAATCCCCCATCCCCTTGGTAGCGAATTTGTGCATGTTTTCTGTCTGTCCTTAACCTTATAACTGCATGGTCTTAGTCATGGTTCTTTTTGTTCCATTTGAGGCGACTTCACATGAACACTCTATTAACTGATGATTCACTATCCATATTGAACATACATATTAACATATCTCCTGAATTTTGATTTTACTTTCTATGCCTTTTCAGATATGTCAGCAACGGCTTTCATTGAGCCATTACCTGTAATTGAGTTTGTCGCGCAACTGCTTAATTCTGACATTCACTCGAGGCCCCTCTCAGATGCAGAACGTGTAAAGGTGTTCTCACCGAACTAACCTTTTTCCTGATATTTCATCTCATAGATAGGAAGAACCAGTGTTCAAATGAAATATTGTGTATTGCTTTGAAGATAAAAAATGTATAATTCTTGATGATCGAATCAAAGCTGTTTGGATATAGAGAAAACGAGTGCTCAGACATAATCTGCACAAGTCTTCTTTTGGTGCAATGGAAGTTGGGTTATGCCCTGGAGAAAATAGTGCTCCTATTTTTGCCGTTTCTTGAGGTTTTCATGTAGTACACTCTTTCATATACATTGTCCTTGAGTGTGTTTATAGAAAAGTCATTGATCGTGTTTAGTTTGCATAACTAGAATTGGGGGGTATGTTCTAGAAATAGTGTTCCTTAAGATTAGTAGAGCAAAGATTATGATGATTTTACAATTTTCTTTGCAACACATATTGCATTATCATGTCTTGCAGGAAAACAAAATTATAGGTGAAACTGTAACTATACTTACGGATCACATTGCTTGAACTACACTGCCATAAACTATTAGCTGCGTATTTGAATTGCTAGATCACTAGATTGGCGCATTGTCTTTTCAAATGCATTATACCCCACACAAACCAATCCAAAAGGAAAAGAGAAAACTTCTTCTAAAGGGGAAAAATATATGGCTGTAAAATTTTTATGGACTAAGAAAAATGTCGATCTGTACCTTTTCTTTTTCCTTGTTTAGCATACGACCCTTTCTTATGTATATGTTTTTTTAGCAATTTATCTGAACATTCCTGTTATGTTCAAACCCTAGATCAAGAAGGCTTTGAGAGGAGTTAAGGTGGAAGTTACTCATCGTGGCAACATGCGGAGAAAGTATCGGATATCTGGATTAACAACTCAGGCGACTCGAGAGTTAACGTATGCAAGTTTCTCATTTCATTTCAAAGGGCATTTACAATGCTACTTAGACTATCCCGTAAAAGATTCATTGTTCTTTGCTGCCACAGTTTTCCTGTTGATGAAGGGGGTACAATGAAATCAGTTGTACAATACTTTCAAGAGACATATGGCTTTGCCATCCAACACACCTACCTTCCTTGCCTTCAAGTTGGCAACCAACAGCGGCCAAATTACTTGCCTATGGAGGTAAAATTTTGAGACATTTGTATTCTTTCTTCCTTGATATGAATTTCTGAAACACTACTCCATTTCCAAATATCCATGTTTAACTCTATTTTTACCAAATCTTGCAATTATTTTTGTTTGGATTCTTTAAAAAAAATTAAATTATGGATATTGACTTTACTCAGGTCTGCAAAATAGTTGAGGGACAGAGATACTCCAAGAGATTAAACCAAAATCAGATAAGAGCTCTTTTGGAGGAGACATGCCAGCACCCACGTGATCGTGAGCGTGATATAATTCGGGCATGTATCTAATTATTTTTATGGCTTCATAATTCATATGGCTTCCCAATTTCAACAATTGCCTTTGTAAGTTCAGATCTTTCATTTCAACACTTCATCTTACTTGGATGTACAGATGGTTAAACATAATGCCTATGATAAGGACGATTATGCGCAAGAGTTTGGCATTAAGATTAGTGATCGTCTGGCATCAGTAGAGGCACGTATTTTGCCAGCTCCACGGGTGGGTTGACCCCATTTCTGTCTGTTTCAAGTTATGACCTTTTCTGACTCACCCTTAGTGATGGTCGCAGCAGCACAAGTGTTGTAAGCAAATGGGATATCTTCTCTTGCACTGGACATAGAGTACCATAAAGATGGTTACTTTGTAAACATAGGCTTCATTAACAGGATTTTTTTTGGTATTTTCTCTTAATGCAGCTCAAGTACAATGAGACTGGTCGAGAGAAGGATTGTTTACCTAGAGTTGGTCAATGGAATATGATGAACAAGGTAACTGCATGAATGTTCTTTAGTTCTTACAAATTTTACTCATCTTATTAATGTTATGGGCCTGATGCCTGCAGTAGAATAGGAGGGTAAGTAGAGGAGAGGAAATAATATGCTGTCATTTATTTGATTCTTACTGGCCTAACTCTGGCTGGTTGCCCATATTGTACTAGTGTTGTATGCCGCATGACTGCTTTTACAGTAATCACGCCTCCCCTTGCACCTTGCATGATACATCATCTGTGATAATGTCAAGATATATGATCGATAGGTCTTTAAGGTAGGAACTGACCTAAGTTGCTCCTGATAGTGCTGTACTTTTATCTCATATGCTGATCGGTTGCCTGTGCGTGCAATGGATTTCCAGTAAAAGAGTATTTAACGTTCTAAACTCTAACAATTAAATTAGTATAGAATAAAGGCACAAAGAAACTACATAGGTGGCTAGGCGCAAGTGGAAGGCCATCTATGTATTATCGGGCACACATGTTCCACAGATCATTGCAAAGAAGTTCCTTGTGTAGAACCACCCACCAACCATGTGCTTTTTTATCAAAGTAAATTTGCAAAGCGTGTTCCATCTTGGCTTTAAGAAACATACAAGTCAGAAACCACCCCGTGTAAGCACACAGTATGTCTCAGATGGACATGCAAAATAAGATTGTTAAGCTGCATCTTGAAGCCCATATAATTGTGTTTAGGAATCAGCATCATCCAGTTCTAGACTGATTTCAAACACTGGCTTTCAGGTTTCATTAATAAAAAACATGTAAGCATTTGTTTATTGTGCACGAATACTTACTGTTCTTTTACTTTCCTCTATCCAGAAAATGGTAAATGGTGGTAAAGTCAGAAGCTGGATATGTGTCAATTTTGCGCGCAATGTGCAAGAGAGTGTTGTTCGTGGGTTCTGTCATGAACTCGCACTGATGTGTCAGGCGTCAGGAATGGCAAGTATTCTTGACACACCTCCTGTAAAACTTGCATATTGACATGAGCATTAGGATATATACTTCATCCATGCGTTTACAATAGTAACATTACATGCATAATGATAATAGGACTTTGCTCGGGAGCCTGTTCTTCCACCTCTATATGCATGCCCTGATCAAGTGGAGCGAGCTCTGAAAGCTAGGTACCATGATGCCATGAACGTTCTCGGACCCCAACGCAGGGAACTTGATTTACTTATTGGAATACTACCTGACAACAATGGCTCGCTTTATGGTACGTGGACAGCAGCCCTAGCTTCTTTTTCTTCCAATTGATTCCTGTGGAATTGTTGGATTCTCATCATTATTGTTGTTTGTGAGAGGTCTCTGCCAACATTACTTGTCTCCTTGCCTCATGCTAGGTGATTTGAAGCGTGTCTGTGAAATAGATCTTGGGATAGTTTCACAGTGCTGTTGTACGAAGCAGGTGTTCAAAATGAACAAACAAATTCTCGCAAATCTTGCTCTAAAGATAAATGTCAAGGTTAAGCGCCCTCCAGTTTTGTGTTTTCTTTACAATTTGTATTTCTTTTGTGTTCCTCAAGTTGACATCATGTAATTTGGCAAAGGTTGGGGGCAGGAACACCGTACTAGTAGATGCAGTCTCAAGGCGAATTCCTCTGGTAACTGACAGACCTACAATCATATTTGGTGCTGATGTGACTCATCCTCATCCTGGCGAGGACAGCAGTCCCTCAATTGCTGCTGTAAGTAGAATAACATCCTCTCTTTAGCTTCAATGCTTAATTACCTGTTATTGGGTCTTGACTCTCGACTCTTGCTTTATATTGTAGGTTGTGGCCTCCCAAGATTGGCCAGAGGTGACAAAGTATGCTGGATTAGTTTCTGCTCAAGCTCATCGGCAAGAGTTGATAGAGGATTTATATAAGGTCTGGCAAGATCCACAGAGAGGGACAATTAGCGGTGGAATGATAAGGTGCACTGCTCATTTTTTTTATTTTTCTGTTTTTAAGAAAGGAATATGCGCTGGTCGAATGATAATGTCTATTATGCATTTCTCTTTCTTCAATGGCAATTAATTAGTTACATCACAAAATTACAGGGAGCTACTTATATCTTTCAAAAGATCAACTGGGGAGAAGCCCCAGCGAATAATATTTTACAGGTTTATGCTCTCAAAGTGAACACTGGTACTTGTGCTTTCTGCTTTCTCTACAGCTTAATTTTCTTTCTCCTTATCAGGGATGGTGTTAGTGAAGGACAATTTTATCAAGTTCTGTTGTATGAGCTCAATGCAATCCGAAAGGTAAATATTTGTCCAGACGACGCATGTACATATATGGATGCTACCATTAAATATGATCTCCCTGTGTCACTCAGGCCTGTGCCTCCCTGGAAGCAAACTACCAACCAAAGGTGACTTTTGTTGTGGTTCAAAAGCGCCATCATACCAGATTATTTGCTCACAACCACAATGATCAGAATTTGATTGACAGGAGTGGGAACATACTCCCAGGTAATTTTTTGACATTAACATTACCTTGCACCTTGTAGCATTACTATATTAACACTAATGTTTGTTACTGTCGCTTATTGTCTAAAGTAACACTTCTTCCATTCTGTACATTTCGAAAGGTACGGTTGTAGATTCGAAGATCTGCCATCCTACTGAATTTGACTTCTACTTGTGCAGCCATGCTGGCATAAAGGTGCATACCGTTATTTGCTTGCATCTGGTTTGTCATATAATGTCACTCTAACATACAAGTCAATCATGTACCCCATGTATAGGGCACTAGCCGCCCAGCTCATTATCATGTCTTGTGGGATGAAAACAACTTCTCAGCCGACGGGTTGCAGACTCTTACCAACAACCTCTGTTACACGTAAGTGTGTCTTTCTACGGTGAAATTTCCTTTGGAATACTATATTTTTCTAACCTGCATCGTATGTGCAGTTATGCGAGGTGCACGCGCTCGGTGTCAATTGGTAAGCTATACCCTCTTCCAGCAATTGTTTTTAACAGTTCCACCACTGGCTTGCTTTGTGGCTAAAATCATTATTTGCATTTGCAGTTCCGCCAGCGTATTATGCTCACCTGGCTGCCTTCCGTGCTCGCTTCTACATGGAACCAGAGACCTCTGACAGTGGTTCTATGGCAAGTGGTCCTGCAGGCCGTGGACCGCAATCAGCATCCCGTAGCACTCGACCCCCTGGTGGTGCAGCTGTTAGGCCGCTTCCAGCCCTGAAGGATAATGTAAAGAGGGTCATGTTCTACTGCTGAGGCTAGGCTATAGGGCGCTTATGGTACCCTCACTTGTAAATATTGGAAGAGATGGTAATAATCTGGTAGCTTCTACTTTGCGTGCTGTGCTATTACTGTTACTATGCTGGTCTAGTTTCTTCCCCAAGCTCCATATGCTAGGATATGTATGCACACTGTAATAGTAATACCCTCGGTTGTTTGTGAGTAAACCCATCTGCCTGTCGTGTAGAGCAAATGGTACCTCGGTGTGGTTTATCTGGAGTTGTTCAGGCAGGTGCTTTTTAGCCCTGTGGGGAGCCTTTGGCGGCAATTAAAGAAACAAAATGTATCCTGTGTATCTCAGCACTAATCTGAACGCTCGTGGCTCAATCTGAATAGGCATGCAGATTGGTGGTGATTCACGTTTCGGGCAAAATGCAACTCTGGTCAGTACGTATTGCCATCACAATTACAATGAAAAGCCGCAATTTTATTTATGTAGTTATTTTCTTTCATTTACATCTTTCCCAATCAATTTACAGGCACTGAGGATACACATTATCACTCGGACACACGTCTGGTTGTTGGCACTTCAAGCAGCATCTGAGAGATGGGAGGCCGGGAGCACTGGTCCAAGTAAGCTGCTCGCAATCCTGCACATGTCAGATACAAACACAGTATTTATACTCATACTCATTCATCATATAATTCCTATGAATCTATCAAATCCTTGTGTTCTGCTTCTGCAGCTGCAGCATGAGAAGTCCTCACCTCTGGATCCTTATCTGCGTCTTTCTGCACAACAAACCACCGGTCAGTCAGTTCAGCTGCTTCCACGCTCTTTCTTCAGTAAATTTCTCAGGAGTGGACACACTTGCCTTTCTTTTGGCCTTGATACCAATCTATCAGGCACTGCAGCCACCATAGGTTGCTCGGATTGTTCGCCCACTTTCGGCACAGTCTTTGCCTAAAAACATCAATAAAGTTCAAAAGTCTACATTCTTGAGCTACTGTAGTTTCCTTCAAAACAGAATGAGAATTGTACCCCAGATAGTACGGGTCCTCAACTCACCAGCTTCCGAAACTGAAGGTTGTAGAACATCTGTAGGTAGCGCTGTTTTGCCTCCCTCTCTTCTTTGTCCATAGTCCTCCAGAAACCATACATTGACCCCATGTTCAGAACTTTGGTTGCATAGATCTGCCACGTGTAGCTGCAATCAAAGACAATACATGCATCATACACGATTGATTTTCTCAATAACCAGTGGGCATTTTGTTCCTTGGATGATTATTGGCATCGTGAGAGCACTTTTACCATTCATAAATGCGCTGCAGTCCAGCGGTGGACATTTTGTTCCAGTACATGGGATCTTCCTTGCATTTCTGAAAGAAGTTGGCAATCTTGTTGCTCGCCTCTTTGCCATCAAGTGGATTGATATGGAAACCTGAGACCTCATTGACGATGATCTCTGCAGGGCCTCCCTGATTTGTTGCAAAGGTTGGCAGCCCACAGTTCATTGCCTCGATTACAGTTAGTCCAAATGCTTCATAGAGCGCAGGCTGAAAGGCATAACATAGGATGACTAGGTTTAGTGCTGAGTTTTATTAATAGGGTCTCCCCTGGCTATATGCCATCACCCTTGAGCCGGTCATATACCTGAATAAAGGCTCCCTTGGTATCTGCTATGCAACGGTAAAGTTCCCCATTGCGCACACGGTCTGTCTGCGCTTGTATCCAGCGGATCTGCCCCTTAAGCTGGTACTTGTTGATCAAACTGTGCATCTTGTTTATCTCCTCAATCTCCTCCCTATCTTTAGACTGTGAGGGGTCCAGGAGGCCTCCCACTACTACGAGGTTGACAAGGTCCCTGAGCCTCTTGTTCTGACCATACCATTCAACCAGCCCAGTAATGTTCTTCACCTTGTCAAGCCTTGCCATTGAAAATATGACGGGCTTGTTCCTGTCTTCCAAGTAGCCTCTGGTTGGATCACATAATAGTTGAGATTCATCCGCAAGATTTTACCAAAAAATCAAAGGAAAGCAAGCCTGAATGCATGTACTTACATGTGTTCAGCATTGTCCTCTTTGCCATAGACAAGGTCCTCGATCTGTGGGTGCAAGTCTGTGAGGCGCTTCCGCTTTTGTGTGAATGGGAAATAAACATATTGATCGGCACCAGGGGCAGCAATGTTGAACTTGGGGTCAAAGACATTGATGCCTGTAGCGAAGCGGCAGAGCCCTGGCATTGTGAATGCGTAGTGGCTCTCATACTGCCCAGGCTTCTCTTTGCTGTTGCAAAAGTTTTTTGATGAGTTGCGCAACATCACCAAGCAAGTCACAGGTAAGGGCCTAAGGCGAATTTAGGTTAGCAATGCAGTGCAAGCAAGCTGACCTTCCGGCTATTTCTTGGTATGTGCTAGCAATGATGAAGTCACTGGTGTTCATGGCAATCATATCAGCTGTAAATTGGCAGGAGAAATGATACTTGTGATCCATTTCTCTCCACTTGACATCCGAATCCTCATATTTTGTCTTCTCAAGAGCATGTGCGATCGTCCCCTGTCCATGGAAAAGATTTTTGTCAAATTTGGTTGGTGCCATAAGAAGGTCGTTTCGCACTGCATAATTGTATTGTAACGACTCATTATTCACCTGTGTGACTCCTAGTTTGCTTGACACGAGTGATGCTACTAAGTTGCCATCAGTGTAGTTGCCGATGACTAAGTCTGGTTTGCCCTGCAACATTTCAAGGATCTTGGCACAAGAATCCTGAAGTTGCATGTAAGGGTACGTTGTCAATGTCATATCATTACTTAGTTTCAATGCATACATGTATATATAGAGGTGTCAGTATAATGCTAACCTCGGCGTATCTCTCTAGGTAAGGATAAATGTCGAAGCGGGAGACCCACTGGGGCAGATCATTGCTGTCTTGGGTCTTGAATGGCACACGGAGGATGGTGGAGTGCCTTGTGTTCTCGATGGGCTCAAGCTCCACGTTGCATTTGGTGCCCTTGGCTTCTGGTATGAGCCTGGTTAACTGGAACATGATTGAGTGGCTGTGAGATTGGTATTCCTTCCTCCTCTTGAAGCTACAAACTAAATTAAGCTCTGTGGTATATGTTTCAGGAAGAAGACAAGGCAAACGAGGTTAACCGGTGGCCTACCACAAGAATCTTAGGCGAGAAATCTAGGCCCTGCTGCTTGATTCTTTGAAGGAGCTCCTCTTCGAGTGCTCTGACTTGGTCCAGGATGTAGACGACCTGACCGCCGGTATCTGGCATCCCCAGGACCTTCTCTTGGCCGAAGTATCCATGGATGGAGAAGATGACGATGTTGAAGACGGACGGCACCCTGCTGAAGAACCTGTCCATGTTGGTAGGGTCCGGTGCCTGGAGCGCCTCAGAGAGGCTGTTGATGGTGTCCCTGCATGCGTCGGCGGTGTCGCCCCATCCTCTCTCCAGCCCCCACTCCTGGAACTTGTGCTCAAACTTTTGGTACGGCGTGTTGCCGTGCAGGCCGGTGAGGAAGACCTCGGCGAGGAGCAGCGCCGTCTGGAGCTTGCTGACGGTGTCGATGGTGTCGTTGACCATGAGGTTCTCGCCCCGGTGGCTGAGGGCGAGCAGGTAGTCGAGCAGTGGCTTCATCCTGCTGCCGGCGAGTTTGGAAGACATGAACCTGGAGACCAAGTGCATGCCGTTGCCGATGGAGGAAGGCAGCGTGAGGCGAGGCGTGGAGAGGTCCAGGGCACCGAAATCCACCTCCAGGGAGTTGTCGTCGTGCGACCTGAATTGAATGAAGATCATCATATCGAACTTTGCATTGGTGAGTATGTACGTGATTCATCATGAGATGTCTGAAAATTAAACAAACATCAACTATACATATATGACAATAATTCCCATTGGTGGTCGTACAGGACCTCTGCCGCAGAGCCTCGGGCATCATGTCGGCGATGCTGTCCGACCTCCTGATGAGCCCGCCGCCAGCCATACTTACTGATGATGATGCGAGCTGAGTCCCCGCAGGCAGGCAGTATATATTTAGGGTGGCAATGGCACTACCTGCTTGCTTGCTCTTTATATATATAGATAGATGGGGATAGATAGACATTAATTAGGAGAAGATGGAAAATCAGAGGAGATGATGATGTTGATGTCGATGCCCTCCTGCTAGCTACTTGTAGAATAAAAGAAATGAAGCAAGCAAGCAAGGAAGCGCATGCATGCTGCAGAGAAGAGATCGAATGGGTCGACGAGGACGACAACAAGCAAACATTATTGGCAAAGGGCTGCACGCAAGGCATTGCCTTTACCTGCAAAAAAGAAATGCTTGTCCTTGTAGTCCATCGGAATATAACATATTGTAACAATCTTTTTTTTTGTCTATGTAACCGCTCAGCGAGACTGGCCTGGAAACAACCAGGGTGTGATGGGCCTAACAGAAGCCGAGAAGGTAGTAAGAAACGAATGGAGGCCCAGCCCAACTAGGGTAGGGGAAGTAGGGACAGGAGCCGCAGCCCCCAACGGTTATATCCACATCCACCCCGTCTCCTTCCTTGCATTCGTTTCAAAAATCAAAATCAAATCGCCTCCTTCCCCCAAATCGGATCGGATCCCCCACCCCATCAAAAGTCCCGTCATCGGATCGGGAGCAGAGGTGATGGCATCCACCGCTGCTCCGCCGCCGCACATGGAGGAGGAGGAGGATGCGCCACTCCCCGGCGGCGCCGACGAGTACGTCCTCGACTCCACCCACAACTCCCTGGGCCTCCCCGTCTCCGACCGCTCCCTCCGCCTCAAGCTCCTCGCCTCCGAGGACCAGCGCCACCGCCTCCAGGACCACATCTTCTCCCTCGAGGAGGACCTCCGCGCAGCCCACCGCCGCATCGACCTCCTCAAGGTATGGGTCGACGAGGACGACAACAAGCAAACATTATTGGCAAAGGGCTGCACGCAAGGCATTGCCTTTACCTGCAAAAAAGAAATGCTTGTCCCTGTCGTCCATCGGAATATAACATAACATTGATCCAATCACATACTACTATAGATGTTCTGTAAAGCAAAAACACTAGTACTATCAACACACCGTTATCATATTTATTCCATCGTGGTAACAAGGAAAATTGACCAGGTGGCATGTACATTATATGGTATATGGGGTGCCGGGCGAGTCCAATCAGAGATGAGAACAAAGCACGAGATTTTGTTTGATCATCCTAAAATATTTTTAACCTTTCTGTGTAATACAATATACGAAAATACAATAAAGTTGCATTGTAACGTCGTGGAGCATGACCTTACCAATGTTGCTGATGTTCTTGCCATATTTTTTAAAATATAAATGTTCTAGCCATATACGGAGTACTATTTTGAAAAGTACAGCTGATACTATGGTCAAAGTTTTGACCGTATGGACAACTCAAACCGGCGCTCGATCTTTCTTCCTCCCAATTCCCAAGAAATTAAAAAGAATTCTCTTTCTAGGGTGCTAACTGCAGTGAGTATACGCTGGCAATACATGTGAAAAACTATTATATCGTTGGGCGCTGTACGTGTATCCACACTTGTCAATTACCTAGCGTTGGTCGGTGCTTCTGCTTTTTTTTTCTCTCTCCCTGTCTCTCACAGAACATAAAAACAACCAGGGTGTGATGGACCTAAGAGAAGCCGAGAAGGTAGTAGCAACACAGCCCAACCAATATTCGGGCCATTGTAACGGCTCATTATTCACCTGTGTGACTCCTAGTTTCCTTGACACGAGTGATGCTACTAAGTTGCCATCAGTGTAGTTGCCGATGACTAAGTCTGGTTTGCCCTGCAACATTTCAAGGATCTTGGCACAAGAATCCTGAAGTTGCATGTAAGGGTACGTTGTCAATGTTATACCATTACTTAGTTCCAATGGAAAGTGCATACATGTATATATAGAGGTGTCAGTATAATGCTAACCTCGGCGTATCTCTCTAGGTAAGGATAAATGTCGAAGCGGGAGACCCACTGGGGCAGATCATTGCCGTCTTGGGTCTTGAATGGCACACGGAGGATGGTGGAGTGCCTTGTGTTCTCGATGGGTTCGAGCTCCACGTTGCATTTGGTGCCCTTGGCTTCTGATATGAGCCTGGTTAACTGGGACATGATTGAGTGGCTGTGAGATTGATTGATTCCTTCCTCCTCTTGAAGCTACAGACTAATTAAGCCCTGCGGTATATGTTTCAGGAAGAAGACAAGGCAAACGAGGTTAACCGGTGGCCTACCACAAGAATCTTAGGCGTGAAATCTAGGCCCTGCTGCTTGATTCTTTGAAGGAGCTCCTCTTCGAGTGCTCTGACTTGGTCCAGGATGTAGACGACCTGGCCGCCGGTATCTGGCATCCCCAGGACCTTCTCTTGGCCGAAGTATCCATGGATGGAGAAGATGACGATGTTGAAGACGGACGGCACCCTGCTGAAGAACCTGTCCATGTTGGTAGGGTCCGGTGCCTGGAGCGCCTCAGAGAGGCTGTTGATGGTGTCCCTGCATGCGTCGGCGGTGTCGCCCCATCCTCTCTCCAGCCCCCACTCCTGGAACTTGTGCTCAAACTTTTGGTACGGCGTGTTGCCGTGCAGGCCGGTGAGGAAGACCTCGGCGAGGAGCAGCGCCGTCTGGAGCTTGCTGACGGTGTCGATGGTGTCGTTGACCATGAGGTTCTCGCCCCGGTGGCTGAGGGCGAGCAGGTAGTCGAGCAGTGGCTTCATCCTGCTGCCGGCGAGTTTGGAAGACATGAACCTGGAGACCAAGTGCATGCCGTTGCCGATGGAGGAAGGCAGCGTGAGGCGAGGCGTGGAGAGGTCCAGGGCACCGAAATCCACCTCCAGGGAGTTGTCGTCGTGCGACCTGAATTGAATGAAGAAGATCATATCCAACTTTGCATTGGTGAGTGATTCATCATTGTCTGAAAACTAAGCAAACATCAATTGACATATGCATTACGTACCATTGGTGGTCGTACAGGACCTCCTTGCACTTGAGGTAGTCTGAAGGCGTGATCTGGTCGACGGTGAGGTCGGCGGAGTGGACCTTGATGTACTCCCAGATGCCAGGGTTGGTCCTGACGGCGAAGACGACGTGGGGAGGGAGCACCACGGCCTCGTGCGTGGAGGAGATGACGTAGCCGAGGAAGCCCTCGGCGAGCCTGTCCTTGTCGTCGTCGGCGGATCGGTGCAGCTCCTCCGTGAGCTGCTGCTTCTTCATCAGCCTGCTGCCCCTGGACACGTACCTCTGGAAGCAGCGCTTCATGTGGTATCGGCTCTGCCGCAGAGCCTCGGGCATCATGTCGGCGATGCTGTCCGACCGCCTGATGAGCCCGCCGCCGCCGCCGGCCATACTTACTGATGACGATGATGTTGATGATGCGAGCTGGTGAATCCCCGCAGGCAGGCAATGGCACTGCCTGCTTGCTTGCTCTTTATATATATAGATAGATGGGGATAGATAGACATTAATTAGGAGAAGATGGAAAATCAGAGGAGATGATGATGTTGATGTCGATGCCCTCCTGCTAGCTACTTGTAGAATAAAAGAAATGAAGCAAGCAAGCAAGGAAGCGCATGCATGCTGCAGAGAAGAGATCGAATGGGTCGACGAG
Organism: Echinochloa crus-galli; assembly: GCA_900205405.1. NCBI lineage: Eukaryota > Viridiplantae > Streptophyta > Magnoliopsida > Poales > Poaceae > Echinochloa > Echinochloa crus-galli. The sequence continues at coordinate 375,805 of OAMR01000813.1, read as the reverse complement.
GACGACAACAAGCAAACATTATTGGCAAAGGGCTGCACGCAAGGCATTGCCGCCTTTACCTGCAAAAAAGAAATGCTTGTCCTTGTCGTCCATCGGAATATAACATAACATTGATCCAATCACATACTACTATAGATGTTCTGTAAAGCAAAAACACTAGTACTATCAACACACCGTTATCATATTTATTCCATCGTGGTAACAAGGAAAATTGACCAGGTGGCATGTACTCCACATTACAGTATATGGTATATGGGGTGCCGGGCGAGTCCAATCAGAGATGAGAACAAATCACGAGATTTTGTTTGACCATCCTAAAATATTTTTAACCTTTCTGTGTAATACAATATATGAAAATACAATAAAGTTGCATTGTAACGTCGTGGAGCATGACCTTACCAATGTTGCTGAGGTTCTTGCCATATTTTTTAAAATATAAATGTTCTAGCCATATACTATTTTGAAAAGTACAGCTGACACTATGGTCAAAGTTTTGACCGTATGGACAACTCAAACCGGCGCTCGATCTTTCTTCCTCCCAATTCCCAAGAAAAAAGAATTTTCTTTCTAGGGTGCTAACTGCAGTGAGTATACGCTGGCAATACATGTGAAAAACTATTATATCGTTGGGCGCTGTACGTGTTTGCACACTTGTCAAATGCATGCCTAGCGTTGGTCGGTGCTTCTGCTTTTTTTTTTCTCCCTGTCTCTCTCTCACGCCAGGCCAGGGTGTGATGGACCTAACCTAACAGAAGCCGAGAAGGTAGTAAGAAACGAATGGAGGCCCAGCCCAACTAGGGTAGGGGAAGTAGGGACAGGAGCCGCAGCCCCCAACGGTTATATCCACATCCACCCTTTCTCCTTCCTTGCATTCGTTTCAAAAATCAAAATCAAATCGCCTCCTTCCCCCAAATCGGATCGGATCCCCCACCCCATCAAAAGTCCCGTCATCGGATCGGGAGCAGAGGTGATGGCATCCACCGCTGCTCCGCCGCCGCACATGGAGGAGGAGGAGGATGCGCCACTCCCCGGCGGCGCCGACGAGTACGTCCTCGACTCCACCCACAACTCCCTGGGCCTCCCCGTCTCCGACCGCTCCCTCCGCCTCAAGCTCCTCGCCTCCGAGGACCAGCGCCACCGCCTCCAGGACCACATCTTCTCCCTCGAGGAGGACCTCCGCGCAGCCCACCGCCGCATCGACCTCCTCAAGGTACCTACCACACAAAAGACGAGACCTCCCTTTGTTCTCTCGCTCAAGCTCCATTGATTTTATTCATTCATTCATTCATCCACCCTATTCCCTAGGCCGAGGCCGCCATGAACGCCGCCGGCCTCCGCCGCTGCATCGAGGACAAGGAAGCCATGGCCACCGCATACGCCGAACTCAACGCCAAGTGCGCCAAGGAGTGCGACCTCTACGAGCGAGACCTCGAGCGCGCCATGGAGTCCTGCGACGACCTCGCCAGGGAGAACAGCGACCTGCGCGCACGCCTCCAACAAAACGCAGATGTCAGTAACCTTTCTTCTTCTTGCAGTAACATTCCAACTACAACCACTTGCATGCATGCCCTATATATCCTTGTTTGCCAACAACTAGTGCTTAGGAATCATGCTTTCAACTCTACAGTGCATTCAACATGGAGTCGGAGTTTTGCCTTGGGGTCGAATTATTAATTCTAATTGACTGCTTGGTGTTTACATTACAAATCCAATCACACTTTTTTTTTCTCTTCCGCTGGGTTCTGGCTTTAGGTGTATATATACTATATAGACAGGGATATCCTAATTATTAAGCACTCATGTCCAAAGCTTGCAATCTTGCGTTCATCCTGACAAAATACAAAGAACTTGTTATGTCCGCGATGCCCTGTGCACTGCACTTCCTTCAAGTATACGTTATACAAGTCATTATAAAGGAGTGATCCCATTTGGTGGCAACCTTCAGAAGTTTGTGCTGATAAGTCTGTGTAACACTAACTAGGTTGTCGTTGACATGTTTCAATGCAATTCCATCAAGTTTGTACTGCACATGTCATGGTTAACGGGTAATGTAAAATGCCAGCCCGCCTGGATGGTTTCTTTTATTTCCTAGACTAGATTGCTTGCGCCAGTACCAGTACCAATATGCAATATGTATTTCCTTCAACTTTCGCATGATCAATTTCAAAAATGAATTACACAGTTGGCAGCATTGACGGCTCGAGTGCAAGAACTAGAGAAGGATAAGGAGACTCTGAAGATTAATCTTGACACAGCAGAGGCGGAGGTAACTCCTGAGATTCTTGTGTTTTACCTGACTGGGCTTGTTATTGGTGATAAGCAACCGATAAATTGTTTTTCTTGTTTGTTCTCATTGAAGGTCATCACGCTGAGTGAGGACAACAGGGTTCTTGACGAAGAGAACAAAAGGCTACTGGGTTTGTTGGAGAAAGAGCGACAGCGCCGGTCTGAAAGAAAGAAATCTGCCAGCACATCCACCAAGGTAAATTGATAAGCTTTGCAAACACTAAGATGAAGCGAGGTGCTGTGGGATGCTGTCCTGAATGATTTTTCTGCAGAATAAGCGCAAGTCTTCTAGCTTGAGGGATAGGTAGTCTGAAGGCGTGATCTGGTCGACGGTGAGAGATTTCGGTGGTACAGATACATCAAGGTGTCCACTGTCGCCGCTGCCCCACAACTCTCCAGACTACAGGGCACACAAGAAATGAAGCGCGACAAAACAAGCAACCACCCGCCGTTCAGAGCATTAACCTGCGCAACGCAAGTGTTGCAGTGCACCGTGCGCTTGCTGATGATCTGATTCTGATCTGGTCCCACTAACTTGGGGGCTCTTTGTGGGTAGAACTAGAACCTAAGGCGCGCACGCAGCCTGAATTTTCTTTCTTTCATGATTGGGGGGTATGTAATGCTATAGGCCAGGACAAACTTATCCCGCTTGGCTTCCATTATATTCCATTCCATTGGCTAGGTTGCTGTTGTGTTTGTTGAAAGGCTCCATGGTTTGTTAAATGGCTTGATGTATGATACGAAAGCAGCTTATCCATTTCATCACTTTATAATCCTGCTCCTCTGTTTGCTGTCTTGTTCGTCTGACTGGTGGTTGGTGGTTGATGCTGATTTGTTCTGAGAGAAAAGTGTCGGTGGCTGATTTGTTTTGAGAGAAAAGCAGTGCTGGCCGATGGCTGATAAGCCAAACGAACGGAGCTGACTTATTGTATTCTAGTATAGTCAGAGGTTGCTGTGCCCTTTCGCTCCATTATTACTTGTTGAATGTTTGGAAGAGTACTCGGTGGTTAGATGATGGACTGAGTTTTCCTTTCTAGGATCATGGGATGGATTGATTTTGCGCCTCACGGATGATGGGTAGTTTGGTTAGTTCGTTTCTATTTCATTCATCAAATTCTCTTTGCTTGGAAGTTTAGATTATTATTATTATTATTTTGTCGAGCGAGCCAAGACACATCTTTGTTTGGAGTAATTTTCTCGGAAGCGGCACGAATCTTAATGCAACGCAGACCGCACTTGCTTCTCTTTCCTTGGGTTCTCTCTCCCTCTCCAGTTCCAGCCGAGCTGAGGGTTGGATTGGATTTGGACTGGGCCAAACCAAACCAAACCCTAGCTGAGGGAGGATTGGGCCATGGACGCCGCCGCCGCCCACAAGCGCAAGCGACCCGATGAGGCCGCCCCCGCCGCCGGGGAGGTCGACCTCTCGGCCGCCGACGCCGTCGAGGTGCTCGACCTCCGGGCCGCCAAGCGCCTCCTTCTGGCCTTCGAGCGCCGCCTCCGCGACAACCTCGAGGCGCGCATGAAGTATCCCGACGACCCCGCCCGCTTCGCCGACTCCGAGATCGCGCTCCACGCCGAGGCCGACCGCCTCCGCCTCCTCGCCGGCGCCCCCGAGCTCTTCCCCGACCTCGTCCCCATCGGCCTCGCGTCCTCCCTCGCCTCCCTCCTCACCCACGACAATGCCGACCTCGCCGCCGCCGCCGCCTCCCTCCTCGCCGACCTCACCGACTCCGACGACCCCTCCGACCTCGCCGCCGTCCAGGCCCTCGCCGACGCCCTCGTCGACGCCAACGCGCTCGACCTCCTCGTCCACAACCTCTCCCGCTTCTCCGAGGCCGACCCCGACGAGGCCGAGGCCGTCCACAACACCCTCGCCGTCCTCGAGAACCTCCTCGACCTCCGCCCCCACCTCGCCGACAAGGTCTGCGACGGCACCAAGCTCCTGCGCTGGCTCCTCTCGCGCCTCAAGGCACGCGAATTCGACGCCAACAAGCAGTACGCCTCAGAGATCCTCGCCATCCTCCTGCAGAACACCCCGGCCAATCAGAAGCGCCTAGGCCAGATCAACGGAGTCGATGGCCTGCTCCAGGCAGTTGCCATGTACAAATCCAGGGACCCAAAGACCTCCGACGAGGAGGAGATGCTCGAGAACCTCTTCGACTGTCTCTGCTGTGTGCTCATGCCCCTAGAGAACAAGGAGAGGTTTGTCAAGGCTGAAGGCGTTGAGCTCATGATCATCATCATGAAACAGAAGAAGCTGGCATACAGCTCCGCCATCCGCACCCTCGATTTCGCCATGACCAGGTTCGCACCTGCGTGTGAGCGCTTTGTTGACGTGCTTGGCCTTAAGACTGCTTTTGCGGCCTTCATGGGTAAGGCAAGTTAACCTTCCTCCTTTCCTTACCCCTCACCCCCCCTATTCTCACATCTCACACGGACCAGTACATATTCATTTATTCTTTGACTGATGCTATGTGCTATGTAGTAGGCCTAACTTAGTCTGCAATTTGATTTCATCTGTTTTCTGAAATCAGTCTACTGAAATTCTTCCGCAGATTCCCGTGAACAAGAAGAACAAGAAAGAGAGTCATCAGGAGGAGTTAGAAGAACGTATCATTTCAATTATTGCCTCATTGTTTGGTAAGCAGGCAAGTCTATTCCAGTGTTGCTCTATATCGTCATTCTCGATCTTCTCCCTGATAATAATACTTCTAAGTTCCCTTGTTGTGTATGAACCTGCCTTTTGAGGATTAACATCAAAATATTCTTTTTATTTCAGATTAAGTATTCTACATTTTTTTTAGTCATCTAATCTCCTGGATCCAACTTTGAATGTGTCCTGTATATAAAAATTTGGCCTCATAATGTAGTTGACTAGAAAGTCACTCATCATGTAACAACTTTGATTTAATTGTATATGTGGATTTTCCAAGCCTTACATTGACCTTCATAAACAGTATCTCTGGTAAGAATGCCATTGCACACGTGGATACAGCAATTATGTTTGCATCTCACTTGATAGCCTGTCACATTTATATTTTATAACACCAACCAGTATTGATTTTGACTACACTGTATTTCAGAGGCCATGTCTGCGATTATCTGCTTTCTTTCTGCGAGTCAGTTGTTTTATGTATTTTCTCATGTATGGTCATTTATACCTGTCTATAGGTGGTATTACCAAGGGCTCACGAAGGATGAGGCTACTAGGAAAATTTGTTGAGAATGAATGTGAAAAGATAGACCGTCTGATGGAGTTTTACACAAGGTATATCTGCTGTGGAGAAAAGTGGATTGCTTCACCTTTTGGGTTACTTTATTTCTTGATTGCACATTGTACTTGTGCTGTGCAGGTATTCAGATAGAGTGAAAGAAGAGACTGAGAGACTTGATAGTCTTGATTTGGAAGATTTAGAGGTGCCTTTTTATACCCTCTTGCCTTTTCGTCATCTCCAATTTGAGCAAACAATGAATTCTTAGAAACACGTTCTTTTTTTCTCCCAGATGGACGATGATGAGCGGTATAATCGAAAACTTGAAGCTGGGCTTTACACGCTGCAGGTATTGGCATAGTGACACGATAGTGTTGTATCTGATAGATTCTTTAGCCAGTGTTGGTTCAGTTCTTGTTTACCTTACGATGCTTCTGAACCAAGTGTGTGTATATTGCAGTTAATTGCGCTTATTCTGGGACATGTCTGGCACTCTGGGTTAGTAGTACTTGTTTTGTTTTCTGTTACTTGCTTTGTCAGGCAGAGTTGGAGATTTCAATGCAAAAGCTCATCGTTTTTTGTTTTGGTCTATCACTGGTTTTCAGGGATTCTCAGATGAGGGCAAGAGTAGAATTGCTTCTTAGACAAAACAAACTTATGAAGCAAGATGTGAAGGACATACTTGAGGTGTGTGTTAGTCTTCACGTATTTGCCATCGCAGTTTGCTTTGCTTCCAATTTAGTTTGATTGGTAGTGCTACTTGTATGGTTCCAAATTGGCATCACTGTTGACTGTTTATGTAGCTTGGTGGTAGCCTCAGTGAGAGGGGATGCCATTATTCAACAGCAAGGATAAGGTGTTGAGCTATCTGATGGTTTTTCATTGCAGGAGTATCATGACAACATTGGGGACTTGGATGGACCTGAAGAGAAGGAAAGAGCGCAAGCGCGGACCAAGGAAATTATAGCCGTGTTGTGATATGGGCCCATTGTGAGGCTGGGGCAGTGGCCTGGCTAGTCTCCTGTCTCCTCGTAATTTTGTAAGGGTTTAGGGGAAGGGGCCCATCTTTGACGAGCAGTCAGCTGGTGTAGTAGTGTGGATGATGGATGGCAGAAACAAAGATAGCAGTGCCTGCTGGTAATGCAGCGCAATGTTGTTTTCTGTTGTGTTGTATTCTATTCTTACGTAGTTACTGATTTGCACCCTGGTTTGTATTTTATTTTACCTATGTTAAGGAGGAGCAAAGAGAGAAAAAGGGACAGAGCATTCTGGGAGGAAGTGCCAGGCACATTTGTGTGGTTTATGGGATTTGAATACGACTGTCCGTTGGCTATTGGAATGGAAAAGGACTCGACCCTTTAGATCCCAAAGTTTGGACTTTATTATTAATGCGATACGGTAGCATTTTGTTGGTATTTGTAAATAATTGTCTAAACATTGATTAATTAAGTTTAAAACGTTCGTCTCGTAAGGTACAACAAAACTAGATAATTGTGTAATTAGTTAATTAGTTTTTAATTTCATCTATATTATGTACTTTATGTATGTGCTGACATTCTGAACATTCTGATGTGATGAAAATCTTCTTTTGTATATAGTGGAATTTGGGAAGCCTTCCTCTCCCTCTGCAGGGACGTCCTGTTAGCCTAGCTTGTCATCAGCCAGCCAGTGGTATTTTTCTCTTTCCACGAACCAGCACCCGCAGCCGAACCGGTCGTCGGACAATGTATATTCTGAGATCCACAGCCAGATCAGCATGAACATTATCTATCTACGGTGATTATCAGTAATGTATAGTATAATCGGCACACTTGTTTGCTGCAGTGGATCGGGCCGATGTTACCACAGGCTCAGGTCAAAGGCTGTGTGTTTTTTGAAATGTGAAAAATTTTACACATATATTTGACCACTAATTAAAGATATTAAATAAATTCAGTTTATAAAACTATGTATAGAATTCCGGATTAATTCGCGAGACCTATCAGTCTTTGACCATATAATTAGAGAATGGTTAAACATTACTACTGTAGTAAATCATAGGTTAATTAGACTTATTAGTTTCGTCACGTAAAATTACACTCGTTCCTATAAAGATTTTGCACAGCCCTGTTTTCTATTTTACCTGTCGTTGAACAAGGAAAGAAAAGAAGAAACATTTTTTTCGAAAGGACGTATATTTTTTTTTTGGAATTCGAATATGACAGTCCCTTTTGAGAGAGAAATGATGCATGTCGGCAGTGCTCTAGGTAAATTTATTTATTGATTCATGTGAAGGGTAAAGAGGGAAATCTCTCTAAATATGGATGGATAGAATAGAACAGACACACAATAAGGATGCTGCTGCTGCTGTTGCTGGCGATTCCTCATCATGTATTATCCCCACCTTGCCGTCTCCGTCTCGCCGGCGCCGGCGGCGGCTGCTGCTTGCCCCTTCCTCCGCCGCCACCCCTCCCCGGTGCCATCCCTTCTCCACTCCACGCCGCCGCCATGGAGGAGGAGGGGGAGGACAAAGAAGAGGTCCAGGCCCATCGCCGCCGTCTCCGTCCAAGCCGACGACGGCTTCTTCACCGTCGACTTCGACCCCGCTGGATCCGAATACGACGACGACGACGACGACTCCGACTCTCCCTGGGAGGGCGCGCTCGTCTACCGTCGCGACGCCGCCGTCAACCACCTCGAGTACGCCACCACTCTCGAGCGCCTCGGCCTCGGCGACCTCTCCTCCCACGACTCCCGCACGCGTGCCGCCGCCATGGGACTCGGGGCACTCGACCAGACTCACACCCCCGCCCTCGTCTCCCTCGACGTCACCCGCCGCCGCGGCCGCCTGCGCCTCGACGGCATCGTGCGCACCGTCATCACCCTCGGCTGCTTCAGGTCCAATCCCACTCGACTCCAGCCCCGCGATTGATCACCATCTTCTTCCTTCGCAGTTTATGCTCACTGAATTTGTGGTGTCCATCTAGAGTATCTGTTTGCTGACTGCCCCCTCACTGAATTCCTATTATGCTCTTTGGTAAATCATGCCATTGCCCATACCATCTATCTACTGTGTCGCCATTCCCCTGCAGTGAGAACAACAAGCAAACAAATAAGTTTACTGATTCAACTCCTTGTATCTCATAATAACATTTCTTGCACCTCAAAAAACAGCATACCCTCAAAAAGAAATAATGCCATGTATTTCTCAAACATGAGGATCAGCCAAGTTTCCTGTTTGACTGAAATGCGACAACTATTTTTAGTGCGCAAGGCACACTGAATCACCCCAATGGATGTAACTAACATAGTGTTCTCGTTTTCTTCCCCCAGGTGCGCTGAGCCAGCACCTCAAGGTATATTTGCCAACTTTTCCATGTTATTGACGGAGGATCCAGTAGAGGAACCCGACGTAGTTGACCTTGGCACCATATATGAAGAAGATATTGCTAATGGTGCTTCGTTAACTGGCGACCTGGACGAAGACGACCAAGATGTCGACTGGGATGACCGGCTACACTTCCCAGCCGGTGACAAGGAAATTGACATCTCCAAGCACATCCGGGACATCATTCATCTGGAGATCACCATGGATGCAGTCTGCAGCCCCAGTTGCAAAGGCCTGTGCCTTGCCTGCGGCGCAAACCTCAATGCCAGCACCTGCAGCTGCAGCAAAGACAAGCCACAGGAGCCCAAGAACGTGAAAGGCCGAGGACCTCTCAAAGAGTTGTTGAAACCAATCCAGAAAAGATGATGATACAAACAACACATCTTGTCGTAGTTTATAGAATGGATCCCTTTGTAGAACTAGCAGCCTCCTTTGTTGTATGCAGGTGTACCCAGTGAACTAGCAGCCTCCTTTGTAGATCTTTCCTCCGGTGTTATTGGGCAACAAATGGATTCGTTCAACGTGGCAAATCTAGACTTATATTAGATCTTCCTACAATGCTACTACTTTATATGGGAAGGCGCCAATCAGATTATCTACCTACCAGGCTCAAATAGATATTAAATCTGTATATCTTTTGTTTAGGGAACACCGTAGGGAATAATATCTCCGGCAGCAATCTGTTTTCATCTTGTGCACCAAAGAACAAATACAAGTAGAGTATGATGTATCTGTTAGGTCTCATGTCAACTAATAATACAAGTTGGAGTACAACACAGCAATGTATGAACATTTGCTCGAGTACAGACAGACACAGGTCGGTCGTCACTGCTCCTGCTTGGCCAAGATGACACAACAAGCGTGCTCTCCCGACACATGAGCTCATTCTGGCTTCCATTCTATCTCTGTTCTCCCGAGTATTATAAATGTCTTCTGCGCGACGAACTAAAAGTGTCGCGCGCCAAAAGAGATGAAAATCTTGGGAGAACCACTAACACGTCGGCTGCCATGGGTCTCAGACAACTTCTGGCCCCGCTCAGGAGATCATCACGCCCACTTTCCGCGCAAAGTCGTCGTCATCTTCCTCCATATCGTCGTCGTCGTCTTGGTACTCCTGGTACTCATTATCATCCTCGGCGTTAACGTCAGTGGCCTCGTAGTCATAGTCTTCTTCGGCTGCTGCCTCTACATCCTGATGCTCCTCCAGCTCTTGACCTGCAGCGTCGTTGACTTCAGTGACCTCATACTCATAGTCTTCCGCCTCTACATTCTGATGCTCCTCCAGCTCTTGACCAGCAGCGGCGTTGACGTCAGCTGTCTCGTAGTCATAGTCTTCCGCTGCTGCCTCTACATCCTGATGCTCCTCCAGCTCTTGACCTGCAGCTTCATCCGCGTTGTCATCATAAGCCACACCATCTTCAGGATGGAAGGCGTCCACTTCCCCTTCTTCTTCATCTCCATTGCCCTCCATGTTCTCCCCAACCATGCCATTCCCTAAGATGTGGGATTCCTCGTCCACTCCTGCAGCGTCGTCATCTTCCTGTATGCTGCCAGAATGGGCAGCAGCGTTCTCAGAAGCCGCTTCCCTTTTTCTCTTAAGGATGGCACTTAGTGGCTTTGGACCCTCAAATGGAGCAGGCTCCCTGCTCGAAACTATTGCTGAATTCATGCGAGAAGAGCCGACGCCCCTGACAATGACATCTTCTCCTGATGAGCCGCCAGCACCCTTCTTTGCTTTCAACTCGGCAAGGCTCTTTGGACCAGCAAAGTTCACTGATCCAGCATCCTCACCACTACTCACCGTCACCACCAAGCTCTTTGCACTATTACCCAGTATCTCCTCAGCTGATCTGGCCTTTAGCCTTTCATGAAGCTTCCCTCGAAGGTCCGGGCGTTTTGGTGGTGACAGTCTACCTCTAGGCCCTCTATCCCACTCCTTCTCAGCGCGTGACCCAAGTCTGTCAAATGATGTCTCTCCAGGTAGTCTTATTCTATCACGCAATCGAGATCGGGAGAGGCCATCATGCTCTTCACCATGCCGACGACGTTGGTCATTGCGTTCATCCTCAAGATATGCATCATTCGTGCCGGGGGCCTCAATCGATCTTGAATTATTATTGAGCCTTCTTTGTTTCAGTAGCCTGTGGCGCAAATCGGAACTGCCGGCAGCCACAGAAGGCATAGGTTCTCTCTGGGAGATCCTTTTATCGGACGACAATTTCTCAGCTGCTGAACTTCTGTATGACCTTTCTGGTTCATAGCCATCATGTGTTTGCCTCGTTATCCCAGTACCCTTGGTACGCTGGTGGTAACTGCTATGGTTTCCCTTGAATGGCTGTTCAGAGACATCGTCGACACCAACAGCAACAACACCAGAACCAGCGGAAGGTTCTCTCACAAATTCGCCGGCCTCCATACCATTCTCAGATAAGTCATCTTGTACTGAAGGCTGAGGTTGATAATGCTTTGTTGTACCAGATTGCGAATGAGAATAATTGCTGTGATTCTGATAAATTCTTGATGAGTGATCAACCCTACCTATCAAATGTTGCTTCTGGACTGGTTTAGCATTATGAGTGCTGACCTTCGACTTGTCTGGTATGGCTGCAGGTGTTTTCTGTTGGGCTGAAGAGTTGGATTTTGTCCACGAGTTCTTGGATTGAGGATTTTGCTGTAGAGCAGGAGTGAAGACCTTGGTGGCTGCGGCTGGCTGTGGAGCAGGGTTCCCAGCAGACTGTGGCCCGTGCAAGAAGGCACACCTGTCTCCTTTTGCGCACATGCCTTTCTGAAAGTAATAACACGGAACAGGCTGCTTGGTAGGAGCAGATCCAGCTTGTGCTTGAGGTGGAACAGAAACTTGCGGTGCAGGCTGTTGAGGTGGTCGTGGAGTTGTTGGTGCTCCCAACAGGTTGTCCAACGGCTGAAAGATGCAGCATGCTGCTTGTGTTAGTTGTGAGGCTTATAGTCCAAGATCCTCATGACATCAATTTTATGTTGGCACAATGATTGAGGCGATCATGCGAACTTTTGTTCAGGTTGAGGAAGAATAGAGAGCAAGGTAAGGGGTGTAGGGAGTACTGACCGGGTGCCTAAAAGAGCATTTAGGATTGGTGCAGTTGCCATTGAACCAATACCAACAGTCCCTGGGATTCATCCTGGCAGCATCACTATGACGATAGTCACATTCAGTTCCCTGCATGGACGAGGAGAAACAACAACGTACATGTGGATTCAGATTAGGGTTGGAGCGAATGGATGAAGTAGCTGGCATCTGTGTAGAGAGGTAACTGCCTGTTTATTTGCAAGTTAAGTTTTAGAGCTGTATAAATGTAACCTAGCTAGGTAGAAAGTGCAGTGCGATGGATCTAGAAATGGAGCAGCATGTATTGTATTGTATTGTATAGATCGATCGAAGAGATGCCATGAACTAAAGGTTGAAAAGCATGCGAGGAGCGATTTGCGAGAGCAGGCGAAACAGATCTAGGAGATTAGTGATGGCAAGGCAGGCATGTGTATTAGAAAGCGGTGTAGATGGAAGGTTGAGGGTGGAGATGGACGGGGAATTAAGCGTGCGAGCAAGAGTACCTTTTTGCAGGTCAACGGGGAGGCGATGAAGTAGATGCAGTCGGTGCTCCGGCGGCGGCGCGCCTCGTCGTCGTCGGGGCGCGAGGCGGCGGCGGAATCCATTATTTTTGGCGACGGTTGCCAATTAAGAGATGAGATGGAAGCGGGATCCCTAGCTAGCTAGCTAGTTCCCTTGCCTTTAGAACTACTACTATACTCCGATCGCTTGCTTCTTGCTTGTTGCTTGTTAAAAGAGGAGGAGGAGGATTTTCATTCGCCGAGACCCAGAGAGAGAGAAGGGATTCCCTTGTTTCGGATGGGATCCCCCAGCTGTGTGTGGTGGGGAGCTTCTCACTCTCAGCAGGCAGGCCCAGCAGCTGGTGCCTGCTTGTGCTCGCTCAAGTGGCAAGTGGGATCAGACTGTCAGAGAGAGACCATCACCCTACAGTACTTTACTACTAGTGTCGTCGTCTTGTGCGCTCCGCTCTAGTAGTAGAGTACGTACTCCTGCTGCTACCTGCCTGGAGTAGATCTGCTGCCGCCTGATGTCTGACGGCTTCCCTCACTCCTGTCTAGTGTAACGGTCTGATCCATCCTTTCCTAGAATGATGAACAACCCTAGGCACCCTACGTACCTACTTTCTGCACTTCACCTCACTTGACGGATGAGGGTAATACATATACCATTGTGTGTGTAAAATAAGCCAGACAAAGATACCCCTATGTCCATAACTGATTTCCATTTACACACCGCCATACCTAGCTAAAACAAAATTAATACCAACAAATAATTCAGATACTGTACACTGGACTACTGCAGTCTACCCTGCATTCATTCATTCTCTGCCCAGTCGACTCAAAATTGTCCGCCTGCCCCGTTAAGAGCCATCTCCAACTCGAGCCATCTCTCCTTGCTGTACATTACAAAAGACTGGCTGCATCCATCAACGCCCAACATGCTCCTGCCCCCTGTTGCTTCTACCCGATGTTCGCCACAAAGGGCACCAGGCGCTTGTGATCCCTCTTACGCCCAAGGGCGCAGGTATCGAGAACCCGTCCAAGCAGCAGCCGCGTGTTCTGCAGCGCCACATCTCGTGCCGCCAATCCACTATCCGCCGCGCCGCCGCCGCCTTGACCCATCAAAGACCCGAATCCTGACCCAGCAGCATATTGAAGTGGCCCACTCCTAGCCTTGAAAGACGACTGAGGAAGCAGCATGCTCTGAAGAACCTTCTCCCCAGCCCCATGTCCGTTCTCACCAAATCCAACTTCTTCACTTTGCCCGCCAATCACGCCGCTGCAGCTTCGCAGTAGGGCCTCCAACACGTTCAGTGCCTCCGAGCATAATGTGCTCTCCACTAGTTGCGACACAACATCATACACCTGGGGTATCTGGGATGGATCCACAGGGGTTTGCTGCAGCAGTGATTTAAGCATCAAAAGAACCACTCGCTGGTAATCCAGAGGGCCCCTCTCCAGGAGCCTCAGCAGGTGTCCAAAGGCCAAAGATGAGTGCTTAGGGAACCACTCCGCGCAGATTGCTGGTGAAGCTCGCGCAAACAGATCTTCCAAAGACACGATCTCCCCATATGAATATGCTCTGAACACTTCAGCTAAATCATCCAAAGATTTGGCACGGCACCATACTGAAATATTGGATGCCACATAGTAAGCTTTCTGGTTCTGCTCTTGCAGCGGGGAAGCTGACCCGAGGGAAGGTACTTCCTTCGTGAGCTGCAAACCAAGCCATGGGAGAAGGCCTGTGATGTGCATCAATAATCTAGTCTCAGGGCTCCCAAAAATAGAATCACATGTAGGTATCGTGATCCTAGATAGCACCTCAATCGCAGACCCATGGCTAACAGTGGACATGAGCCCTTTCAGCACCAACGGCTGCACCCCTTCGAAGGCAGGGACCTTTCCAGTCTCGGTTACAGATAGCAATCTCTCTGAAGTAGTTCTAGAGTCCAGCCTGTGGAGATCACTTGCATAACCATTGATGTCAAACTCATCACGCGGCATGCTTGATAGCAACACATTTTCTGTTGTCCGATCACGGAACGTCAAGCGATCAATTACCCTACAAAACAACTCAAGCACCTGGCAGTATATGTGTACAAAGTCAGTGTGCATCAGCGCAACACAGCCCCAAAAGAGCTGCGGGTAAAGTATAACCTTCTTAGGCTCCATGTTCTCAACCATGACTTGCAGTGTCAACAATATCTCCATTGCAAAACCTAGAACAGCTGGAACAGGATTACCCAAGCATCTGTGGATGCATCTCAAGAGCAATACACAGCTATCACTTTTAACACTGGGACGTAATGCACGATATATCTGGTGTGATCGGCAAGCCAGGTGACGAGATGTGCACTCCATGGCCCACTTAAGAGCTTCTGAACCCCAAGTTTCACGAAGATCCCCCTGAAAGAAAATAGCACTAACCATGCTTTGCACAAGTGCTGATAAGAGTGAAGCGCTAGGAAGTTCGGTCCGGACAAGGGTAGGATCCTCGTTCTCCCACATCAGGCTGCCCCTTTTAGACTGAATGTATTTTATCAAGCTTACCACATGATGCTTATTCTCTCGTTCACTACTTTCAACCTCATATAGTTCAAGGTGACGGCCAGCAAGTGAATAGAGGAGATTCACAAGCAAGTCCTGGCAATGCTCGAGTACAATGTCTTCTGAGCTATCCATTGAAACACATGTGACGTGGAACAACATAGGCAAATTTTCACGAAAGTCCTCATCATTTTCATAGGCAATTTCAGCCAGAAGAATCAAAGCTATGTCAGCACGTGAAAGCAAGTGTTGGTGCCCCTGCAATGCTGATTGGAGGTCATTGGCGTTGATCCCATGAACTCCACTTCCCCCTTGATGCAAAATATCATCGATTGAGTTTGGGGTGTCAAAGAAGTAGTCACCACTATCTCTGGAAACATGACGGCTCCTCAGGTTACCAGCAGAGCTTCGAACACCCATCAACGGTCCTGACATGTTCATTAGTGCTGGAAGCAGCTGGCCTGATCGACCTGCCGTGGGGTTTGGAATGCTTACCTCAGGAGCCAGTGGGCTCAGTGGGCCAGATACACTTCGGCCAGTAACTGCAGATGTCCGCCAGCTCAGGTTTCCACTGACATTTCTGACTGCACCATCAAGGGAACCACGAACAAGAAGGGGGGACATGTGAGGCTGGCTATCGACGACTGTTGCAACCTGAGAGGCAATGGGCCCTTGAGAAAACTCCAATACAACATTTGCAGAGACATCAACCTTCCCAGGCCTGACTGGTTCCTCATTGTCCTCGAGCATTCTCTGAGATAACTGACAGACCAAGTAATCAATGGTCTGTTGTGGGCAAATCCGAGCAAGATATAGGCTGACACGCTTTGCAACAGAAAAATAAGTAGCAAATGCACCAGTGATCTCTGCTGATGGATTGGCATCGCAATCCTCGATCCCTCTTGTGATCAAGAAGTTCAAAACTGGGATGATATTGCGAGTATTGCTTGCAACAGTGCTCCAAAGTTTCTCAATCTCATCAGGAAACTGATCACCATGTTTCCATGTCACATAATAAAGACTTTTCAGTAACCTCTCACTCCAGCCAGATTCCTTTAGTCTCACAAAATTGAGATTTTCTATCCAAGGAGCCATGCAAGTGAGGACCTGATGTTGTGCTATGATGTCCACTGCATCAAGCTGGCGCTGCATTATCTCCTCACACAGATGCTCACTGAGCTCAGGATGGTCCTTGGCAAGCTTTGAGGACAGCTTATACTGGAATTGTTGGTAGGAATCCGGGAGGTTGCCAACAACAGAAGCCCGGTAATGCCCAACACCATCAGCATCATCTTCGGCCCATTCACGAAGAGAAAGTGTCTCCAGCATCTGGAGGGCACTGTCACGGATCAGTTTTGTTTGATCAACCACCTTGTAGAGGATCAGGCTCACAAGTCTCTGGATTTCACATTTTGGGATCTCTTGACGCATGTAGACTTCAGCCAGAACACTGAAATAGCCATCTGCTATTAGAGGATCTGGAGAGTAGCACTGCAAATTATTGATAAAAGATCAGCTCCATCAAAATTTAACAGCTGGTGGCCCGCACATAAACAGAATAATGCCCAAGTCATTGAGGATATATCATAAACTTTTCGGTCAAAGAGGAATAAAAATCTCCACAACTGTTTTGCCCGAAAGAAAAGAACTTCCTGAACGATATAAGAAATAAAAAGGATGTATTCAAAGAAAGAAAGAAAAAACTTTTAGTGTAAAACTTGTGCAGGATTGGTTACATCAGCAATTAATTTATGCATAGGTCTGAGAAGAAAACTTTACCATAAAAAATTATTAGAGCAAATGTAGCTATTCCGTGAAATATATGAATTGAGCGACATTGCAACTGTGTATTTAGTCTATCTGCTAAGATATTCATAAAGTGGAGTATAAGCTAAGCTTTACCTGATCTATGCAAGCAGGAAACAAGTCCAAATTTGTCTGCAAAATATTCTTCAGTGCGGTTTTTGCTAAGAGAACTCGAAAGTGGCTTGTTTTCTGTTTGTCCCTCCTACCAAAACGTCCTCCATCAGCATGCTTTGAGTATGACGGTGTTCGGGGATCAACAGGTGACTGCCCAAAAGGTGCCCTTGCAGATGGTTCCATGAATAAACTATTTATCCATGATATCACCCGGCCAGTCATCTTTCTTGCATTATCATCAAAACAAGGCCCATAAAGCAACGAAGCAATGGCATTCATTGAAGCCCAGTTAATAGCTTCCAACTGCTCGGCCATTTCCCTGTCAAATGCAAGTTTGTCAAGAGATTCCCTTGACCTGGTATGTTGACTGCTTTTATAACGCTCAATTTCACGGTGATAATCACTGCTGTTTTCCTGTCCCCATGAACTACCAGTATCCTCGCTCCAGGTAAGGACAAGATCAAAAAGCCTCTTACGCATTCTGTTGTCAAACCGCTCAGATTTTGCATCAATAAACTCTGGAGCTAGATATCTCAGGACGGATGCTAATGCATATCGCAGAGGCTGCAAGTCTTGAAAGCTATCGGGCAATGACAAGTTGATTTGGCGGTATGTTTCTTCAATGAACTTTATAAAATGTAGACGGAGCACAGGCTTCCGACTAAGCATCCCAGGCCAAACCTTCTCAGCTATCATTCGGTGTATATTTGCAACATGAGTGCGCAGGTCCTCACGGCGGGACCTAGGATTCTGCTGAACCAAACACAAGTAGCCATCAGATAGAGAGTACTTGAATAACTGTGCTCAATATTCATCTACATGATTTAAAGAGATATGAGTATAGGAACTTTTTTTACAATTGAATTCAAAGTGGCGAAGCACCTTCTCAAGCTTCTCAAGCAATAAACATAGAGATGTCAGAATATGTGTACCGCATTTTACAAGTTGCAATACAAGTTTAAGCTGACAATCTGACACTATCGCTCAGAAATTATTACTCCTATTTTTTGTATTAGGAATGGAAAAGGTGTTCCTTTAATATGTTGTTATAGCCTAACAGGATTCAGAAAAAAAAAAGGTTAATGTTCATCCTCCTAAAGTGTGCCTACATCATTTGATACAGATTTGGTTGGGATAGCAGGAAGAACCATCTAGCCCTAGTCGCCCTCTCTCTGGAGTGACTGCTTTTAGGGTTTTCCTTGCTTGGCCTCAACTGATACAATGGTGTCTCTTCTATAGAGATGACTTATATGACCCCTAAGCAAATATCCTAACCAAATCAATCTAACCTATCGCTTTCCTTACAAACTGAATAACACCAACCTAGTCTAATCCACGGCACTGTTCACATGCAAGAGTAACCACTTGAGTCGTGCACCCCTATCCTTTGCGCTGTGCTGGTGGGGCCAAGCCTGGTGCCACTATCATAACATGCATTTGCTGCCATAAGGATTGAGAGGGCAAATGTCCATGGGAAGGAACATGAAATCTTGCCCGTGCACACGGGGGTCAATCGCCAGGAGGTGGAGATCTGCTTTGGTACCAGCACAATTATTGAAATGCAAGTGTTGGTCAGGTTGTATTATGTACAAGGGTTCCCTCACTCCGCTCATTCGTTCACACCTACCATCAACCAAACCAAAGGCCCACACACCATGGCTGACGACACTAGCCTCATGGCATGATCAGTTTCAATGCCGTAACCTTCCTTCAACAGGGCGGTGATGCTTCTGTGTGTGTGTTTGCGACTATAGTGTGTTTCTAAAAAAAGGTAGGCAAAGTGAAGAGCAACTTGCAGTAACACGGGCCATTTTATGAAACATATTACCTCCGTTGAAAGGAGGACAGATAAACACTCATACCTAATTAATTATATGAATTTCACCGATATGCTGACTTTTAGGAGAAATTTAAGCCACTGTACCTTCCATTTAGGCTTTTCTTCTGCTTCTGATGACACCTCCTCAAGAAAAGCTGCCAGCTCACCAAACATGGTTTCACACACTTCTAAATGTGAGTGACCAAGAGCAGATGTAGCAGCAAGCTGCAGTCACAGAAATCATCCAGGGGGGGGGGTGGACAAGAGCATGCAAACATCGCATATATCAACCATTGGTCAAGTTTAGTTTCAGTATCTTGTGATTGCTGAGCCTTTCCACCGAGTTCAACAGGAGTAATCTGTTCAAGTCTCCTAATAACCTCTAATCTGTGGAGTTTTGCAATCGAATTATCAATCAAATCAATGCAGGAAATAGTGTTTCTATGAATGAGCAAGTGCCAATCATCAGTTCTCAAAAGATACAAGCAATAATTGAAAAGGAAAAAATGTTGGGTCTGAAAACTCTCCATCAGTACCCACCATGGCACCAGGTCATGAACTCATGATTGTATTCTGATTTAACTACTATTTTTGGATTAAACTATTTAGTAGACCAGATTGCAGAAAAGCCATGCCTAATTGAACTCCAGAACATAAGGTCAAAGTTGACATTGGAAGAAACAAGTAGCATTTACCATACAGAATTATGTATGCAAAAAATTCAATAAAAAACAGAGTTCTTGCCTTGCATCCTGCACAGAGCTAGGGCAAAGTTCAGCTGCATATTTCACAATTTCACTGAGGTAGCGCGCCCATCTGCTTTTATCTACGCTCTCTAAAATGGATTGAAGAGTCACATCCAGAGGAATAGGGTCCATTTCACGTCGTAGATCATAAGGCCGCCCTGGATCCCAATAACAGCTTTGAACAATGTCCTCCTGCGAATTAATAAAGACAACTTTATGTTGTGGTATCCTTACTTGTGCGATCGGGGATTGAAAACAAAAAAGAAAAGAAACAGCTTCATGACAACACTTGTGCCATTAAAATCTTAGGCTCACAGGAACATAGTAACTCCGTGGGAGTATGGACGTACATCTTTCCTTCCCTAAGATTTGAACATTCCATCCAAGTCTTTCTAGCGACTCAAAAGAAATTAACATCCAGAAATGCTACATGGTTTTCAAAAAAGAAAGAAAAAGAAAAAAGAACACTCACCCCGTTTTCTTCTATGATGTCAATAATAAATATTGGCTCTGGTTCAAGTTTCAGTTTATTGTCACCCCATTCATTTGCCGAGTAATCCCTGAGATCATTTTTCAGAGCTCGAACACATCGCAGTAACTCCAGGGCAGTGAGGCGTATTTGAACATCAGCCGAACTGAGAAAGACAAGGCCAACTGCATCCATTTCTGAGGCACGAAATTCAGATACATCCCTGGGCCTGTGAAAAGGAGACCTCTGTAGTGCATCACCTCCAATGCTAGAGCACCTCACATTCTGCATGTCTTTTGCCAAAACTTCCTCAGATAGGCATACTCTCCACAACCGCATCAGCTCCACCAGGCGTCCAAGGGATGTTTGAATTAAAAGAGGAAATTCATCTGGAAGTTTTAGGATAAAGTTGGCCATCCCTTTCAACACAGCAAATCTACGGTTAGGTAGGCATCGTACGATCCTAATCAACACTTGCACCGCTTCTTCACGAACACCAGGGTCAATACTTATGCCATGCTGAGGTATAATCTCGGTCATTTTGTCATGACGGCCCACTTCTTCTATCAAGTGCGGGATACATTTAAGCACAGACCTGAAGAGTGATCCCTGAGATTTATCCTTCGTTACATTATCTGGAAAAAAATATATTAGAAGCCATAGATTAAACAGGAAATGACAAACAACTAATACATAATGGTTCCCATCTTTTACAATTAATACACCAATTTCTAAAGCATTTTCCAAATAAATAGACAGTAACAACAGCACTTAATGAATAATTCGAAATATTGTTACGTATAATGAGATGTAGCAGCATACCTATTGTAGCCTTTGATGATGTGAGAAGTGCTAGGCTATATGCCTTGTTGCAAGACCTTAATATTGACTCAATTGCTGACTTCACCTTTGGAATATAGTGTCCAATACCACGCACTAAAATTTGAGAACAAAATACACTTACCATATTTTCAGATAATGATTAAGGTTAAACAAAACAAAACTACCCCACAAACCAGTGCCAGGTTACCTTGAAGAACATCCAGGCCAACTTGTTGATTTGTTGGAGAAACAACAATCTCTAGCAAAGCCCTCAGACCAACAACCTTTGCTTCACTTAAACTATCTGGTTTCAATAATTCGAGTATCATATGATTCATTGCAAAATCCAGGTTGCTCTGTGATAAGGTCGCACAGAACTCGACAAGTTTATCATGCTGCACATCTTGAGTCAGCAAGCCTTTCTTCAGAACAGTCAGTAATTGAGAGGTAACACTGTCTAAACAATCCCACACATGATTTCGCGGCTGGTAATCCGCATAAACATTCAAATAGAATTTTACTAGTCGATGCAGACAATCCAAAGCCATTGATCGATGATTCTTGTCCTGCATAATAATCAATAGGTTAGAATTATTCAAAAGCATCACAAAGGAATAATATTATGTTTCAGTGATCAGAGACATTGGAAATAAAATATTCAGTGATGAAATATTCTGATATTATCACATGAATTTCTGTTCTCGTCATCATATCATATCATATCATATCATATCACATGTCTACATGGGGGAAAATCACCTTGAGATACTTATACAGGATCTCCATATGCTGGGAAAAATTAGAGTTGAATGTATTGGCATCACCAAGACAAAGTAGAAGGGTTACCAGTGGAAAACCGACCTGGAATAAAGATTCAGAATTGTTTATTATATATACTTATAAATATATATATCTCCTACCACAGTGGGGGCTTCCCCCGCTGTATAGCTTTCAAAAAAAAAATGTTACCAAAATAATGAGAGACAAATGAGGAGCTTTTTGCTTTGTTCACCCATAAATTACTGAAGCTTGTTAACATGCTCAACTTTACAAATCATTTTCACAATATTTCATCACGGTGACATTCAAATCATCGTTCTTGCTGACGGTGAAGCATGAAATAAGTTCAAAGTAAGCTGTGTTCGCCAGCTTTACAGTATCACATCAAATAGTTGATAAGCTAACCCCCAAGTATGAAGTATGATTGATCTATTGAGTTTCTAGGTAGCACATTAAATGTTTCAGAAAGTGCTTAGGATCATACATGGAATTTGATCGTTTACCCAATTCAAGATATGCAAATAATATGACCGTATACTTTTGTAAAAAAATAACAATATGACCATTTTATTTTGCAAAAAAAAAAACAAATGGCCATCTTCTGAGCCTTCCGAAGTGAACGACAACAACCAGACTAATAATCAGAGTTAATACATACTGTTTTTACATATGCAAATACTAAGTATACAACTAGTTTCATTTCATCAACTTACAGCAACATGTTTGCTCTGCTTATCCATCCAATACATGAGCTGGACTCTTATTCGCGCGACAGCATCATACCAAAGTGACAATGCAGGTTCCACACCAAGTGGAGGCCAATGGGTTTTTCCACCCTCTGCAAGTGGAGCAAGTATACTTGAGAGCATGTTGCACAAAGCGTGTTGCAATTCACTCTTTCTTTTGTTGGGAGGACGATTTAGAGGATTTGCTTTTGCAATGAAGGATACAGAAGCATTCAGCCCACCCTCTGTCTTCACCTGAAAAAAAAATGAGTTGCAGGAAAGAAATGTTGTCTATACCTCTCTACAAAACAGAAATACATCAATAATACCTAGCCATAACTTTGAAGTGCACATGCATTCCATATGGCCAATTTGTCCAGTAAACATTAATTCACAGATGAGGAAGTGAACAGGTAACCAATCTTCATCTTGTACTCGTATAAGCAAATAAATTCTTACTATAATTGAAATTAAGATTGTGTTACTTTATAGATCCCGTGTACGTAAACAGAAGCATAGGTGACTCGGTGCATCTAAGTAAACCACAACATCAATCATAAAGTCAGTTCTCTAGGATCATCATTTGCATGAATATTCTAACAGTTTGGTGCTAAGACTGGAGAATGGGCTTGGACTTGGAGCACAGTAGCGTAATAGCGAGCAGAATTTTAACATTCTATATGTGAGGGGGGAAATGCCATGAAAAATACAGACATGCACTTTGATCCTTACTAACTCCCTATCAACAAACAGAAATATGAAATTATAAAGCACTGGAGCTGTTTTGCATATCATACCCCCAATTTAAGGTAGCGCATCCCGTTAATTATGCTGAGTGTTTCGCTTCTAAGAGTAGGTGAATCAATACGCCGTGTATTCAGCTCGATGAAAAACTTTTCTGTCACAGAACTGAACCTGTATGAATAAAAAAAAGCATCATAGGTCTCAGCAACTTTGACAAGATGCAACAGCTTTCATGTGATAGTTTCAGCCATATAGGCATCTCCCTCCCCCTTATCCATAGAAGTCAACAATGTAAGAAGCGTACCTTATGCGTGATAAAGCTCCTAAAAGTTGTGCAACGAGATCTAAGAGTAGACCCCGCAAATCAACCAGTGATGGATAATCTACTTGGCTGACAACCCTGCAGAAAGTATGGAAGGCAGGGGATAAAATCAGCTTCCACAAGACCACAAGCATATAAACAGGACTAGGAAGTATGCAACTAAATTTGTTATGCATATAAACATTTTTAAAATGAAGTCAACAATGTAAGAAGCGTACCTTATGCGTGATAAAGCTCCTAAAAGTTGTGCAACGAGATCTAAGAGTAGACCCCGCAAATCAACCAGTGATGGATAATCTACTTGGCTGACAACCCTGCAGAAAGTATGGAAGGCAGGGGATAAAATCAGCTTCCACAAGACCACAAGCATATAAACTCCGGCTGGCAATTAAAAGAAAAACAAACACCGTGACAGGACTAGAAACATGGGTAGATGTTGTTCAAATAAGGCAGCAAACATTTGTTATGCAACTAAAAAATGATATTTTTAAAATTTTCATGAAAGGCTTATGAATGCACAAATACGCACTGTGGCATTAGGTGAGTGCTACTTTTACCATACAAGAAACATGTTAGTGAAGGCAGTAAAACCTTACCTGTCCGCATTAATTAGCCAATCAAATACGAAACTTTCCAGGCCAATCCAAAGTTTCTCTAGATGAAAATACAGTGCAAGAAGTCAGTCAACCGCTTCGAAAAGTAACTCTGCAAAGAAATCAGAGAAGAAAAAATGGAAACACTAACAACCTGTTATGCCCTCTTGCGGACAGTACTCGGCAAACCGAATGCAGGCTGAACAGAATATGCACTCAACAGCAAGCTGGGTAGGGACAAAAGACAGCTATTAAATTTGGAAACAAGAGGATGCAGGTGCTATTATGACAATGAAAAGAAGTTCAAGTGGCTACTTGAAGCTATGCTATAATTTACAGAATCTGTCTGGTGTTGTTTAGTAAAATACAAATGATAGTAGGGAAAAAAGCGATCCTTATTACGAAAGTACATGGCCAATTGATAACAAACCTTCTTTTGGTAGGTTGACGCATCATGAGCACCTTTTGGCGATTCACTACCAGATAGTTATGAACAACATTTCAGTAAGAAAAATAAAGGACTGCAAAGAGCTTTCTAGGGTTGGCACAACAGTCTCTAGAAAAGCCTAGGCAGTAAGAAATAAAGTTAAATGTGAAATAATTGGAACCTAACATTATAAGTTTGGAGTTTTCAAGATAATTTACTCGGCATACCTTTCTCTCCACCGAAGAAGAGCTTCCAAAAGAGGTAAAGGTTGTGCCGCGACTCGAACCCAGGTTGGCTCAGTGAACCGCTTCTTTGGCGTGCTCAGCTGACCAGTTGCACCGTGAGAGTGTTGGCCTGTAGTTTGCGTTTTACTTACAGTGCTGTAACTGATAACAGACCGAGTATAATTTGACATCATACTATCATACTGATATGGAGGGTAACTACACTAGATGAAACAGTGCTGTAACTGATAACGGACTGAGTATAATTTGGCATCATACTGGTATGGCTATACCTAGATGAAACAGTGCTACGTCGACGCTACCCAGCCACATATGCAATTTATGACTAGATTAAAGCTCTGCCCATCTTGTAATCTGTGTGCTTCACTAAGCTCTCCAGCGAAAAAAAACTAACTAGCATAGGCTACAGATGAAATCTATCATAGGCCGCCAAGAAGGAAAAAAGGGTGAAAACATATCACTGAATCTATGACCAAATAAACATAAAGCACATGTCAACTAAATTTAAAGGACTAAGACCTTTAATTAAACACCAGCGGACAAGAGTACTAATCTTGGACAGATATTTAACACGTTTTGGGAGAAATTCCAACATAACCTAAAATAAGATATGCTCCACATTTTTATCCTTGGTTACCAGCGTATAATATAATATAGCTCGTAATAAAGAACAGAGTATTTACAATATGCGTGCGGCAGTGTCGCCCGTGGTGCCTTTAGTAAGGAATTTAGGACAGATGACAGGGGGTGGTCAGGTGAGGAGTTTAGGTAACATGGTTTGAGTTGGATGAGAGGTGTATTTTGCGAGAAAACTAACGCCTTGTGATGTAAGGGGCAAGTGCCACGGCACATTGATCTCAAGTAGTAGCTAGGTCACTAAGCGGGTGTTGGGTCTCTTGCAAAACCCAACCAGAGTACCCAGAGGAAAAGTTTAGGATGTGAGTGATCCCTCTTCACAGCTGCGTGTTGAACAGGCTAAGTTATGGAAGAACTTTACGTGCCTCAAAAGTTGAGAGGAACAATATTATTCCTAGAGAACTGCAGCTGGTTATTGGCGTTATCTGGCATCACATTTGCAAGTAGTGTTTGCGCAACATGAACAGAGCCCATGGCGTTTTGCAAGGCTATACATGTGGCGGCAGAAATCAGTGACGGAGCTAATATGAATCAATCAATATTAGAATTCAGATTAAGAATTGGGCATGTGGAGACGGAGACCGAGACGGCTAGACCCCCTGTAATTATAATATAAGATAAATACCAAGAGAGGAGAAGAGTGCTAAGAAACGGTAGCGAGGTGATCTGGAATCCAGCCGAAGAAGAGCGCAGCGCAGGACGCCATGAGGAGGTGGTGGGAGATGAAATCGTGGGATGCGATGATGGGGTGAGGGGAACCGAAGAGGGGAAGGGGCTGACCTGTGCCTGCGCGGTCTCGATGCGGCGGCGGGCGAGCGGGAGGAAGCGGGCGAGGAGGGAGTCGACGATCTGCTTGGCAGCGCCGCCGGCGCCCATGTCGGGCGGGGCGCTGGGCGGCGTGGGGGGCAGCGGCGGGGGGTAGGATACACCCGCGGCCGCGGCCGCCGCGGCGGCGGAGAGGTGGTGGGAGGAGCGCGGGGTAGCCATCGCGATGCGGTGCGGATCCCCCGCCCCGGCTGCTTGTGGGAGGTTCGCTTCCTTCCGACCGAGTGGTGGTCTCACCCCTCTCTCTCTCTCTCTCTTGTTTGTCTCCGCTCTACTTCACTCGTGGCAACTCTAGTAGAGCATTAGATTATATCAAAATTAAAGAAAAACTGCCCTCACCACAGTCAAATACTCGTAAAATGTATTAGTACTCCGATCTCTTATTAGAACGACATCCTATAAAAAAATCAACAAAAGCCTCTGTATAAAAGTTTATTGCAAATTTCAACTCGGCATCATCTTTGCAATGAAACATATGTGACACATATTATAAACTATTTAAAAAATTTTGGAGTAAGAGATGAATTGTCAAAATTTCTATGGTAAAACGTGATGGCAAGTGAACGGTAACCAATATTAGTGCATTGATGGAAACCTAAGAAAAGAATTAATAGATGCTCATCGAGTAGCTTTGGTGCACATTTACAATTAGTATTTTCATTTCATGATATCAAGAGATCAAAACGTAGAAAGGAAACAAAATAGCATGTTATAGTTTAGGATCCACTTCCTATTTGACAGTCTTTTTGCTACATCAATGATATGTCATCCTTAAACTAAGAGTCGCTGAAGCTGTAATGTTAGAGTTACCGTTACCTTTTACTTAGATTTCATTAATATTCGAGATATGTACCTATTCAATAGGCACGTCTTTATTTGTACTTAAAAAACTAATACTTCTATTATTAGTGTTAAACTTGTCACGTTGATATTAAATGGTCGAGAATGCTAGATAATCTTGGAATGAACTAATTACCATACAAATTTATCCATCCGAGCATATTGCTAGGTCATGTTTTGTCCTTTGAGTTAGCATGCATATATATTTTTCGTATGTGTTATCCTATAATTCTTCGTCGAGATGTCAACCTGATTTTTTGGTTGTTTTCGAAGACATTGCTTTTGACAGCCCCAATGGAAAACTTTTATCTTATTGCCTATAACTTTTGGCGGTGCATTAAAATGTGCTTAGGATCAAGGAAAAAAAACTTGTATAGGAGACACGAAGCAATTTTAAAACTCAAGTTATGAACGTATTGCTCCATATAATATAGGGTCATGCAGGGGGCTCCTATTTGGCTTGCAGAAGCCAGATAGGAGTTGTAGCTTAGGGTCCAATAGAGCCCGTCATGTATATCTATTTGTTTTCTCCACCTTATCCCCACCGCCTCCTCTACCACCTAGACCGGTGGTTGTCGCGCTTTCCGCCTAGTGTCCGTCCTCATCTTTTCATTATTCCTTCGGAATAAATATAGTAACATTTCATAACACTAGCTCAACATTTATTCAAACTTCATTCAACAATTTGAATGAACAATTTCAACTTTAATGTCCTCGGTTATCATCCAGGAGGTTCGGATAAGCAAGCAAATATAGATGTAATCAACATTTTAAAAGTACTAGATTCAATATTTTTTGGTTAGTTCAACAATTCTAATAGATAATTCAACATTTTACGTGGGAATATTGAAACTGCATCGTGAATGTTGAACATATATATGAAAATGTTGCGTCGATACTTTTTCGAATGTTGATTTTTTCAAAAATAAAAAATAAGTATAATATACACTTATAAGATCTTATTCTGTTGCATTAATTATACAAAACACTATACTTTAAACGGTTTTGAAAACAAATAAACGGTTCATGAGATGTTTTAATATTCAAATTCACTCACGTCCTTCCCTAACAGGACCCAACAGCAGGCTGCCACCTATCATACGCATGTGCTAGTATTGGCTTGCGCGCCGGTGTCCACCCATATCCGTATGGATCTAGGCCATTCTAAAGAATTAGCACCAACCTTATACTCCCTCCGTATTGGTAAAGAATGATGTTTTGGACAAGATTTTAGTCAAATATTGGGAATATAAATCATGAATAACTTTTAAACCATTGAGTTTGAAAATGTGAAAACCATATGAATAGATTTGTCTTAAAAAATACTTTTATAAAAGCATACATATATTATTTTTTAATAAATATTTTTGTAAGAATAAGAAGTCAAAGTTACGTTTTGGAGACCGTGTCGTTGTCCTAAACATCATTCTTTACCAGTACGGAGGGAGTACACGGGAAGCTATATAGCGAAAAAAAAGTTTCCGGGAGCCTACAGGATTCTGCTGCCTACTAGGCCCAATTCTGGGCCGCCTCCTATTATGGCTAATTGGTTTCGATGGGCCTTCCATTCATTCTTGCTAAGAATGTACCACCGCCCTAGCAGGCAGCAGAACAGGAGGAGGCCCAGAAATGCAGGCCTTGCTCGGAGAAAAGGAAAAGGGAACGGGAAAGAAAAAGAGAGAGAGAGGGACCGAGGCGACGACGAGAAATTAATGGCAGCACGCCGGCTTTTGAGAGGATCAAGGCATGAGAGTCATGACCCACTGACACCACTCAGCGACACGCACGCGGCCCTAATTCAGAATCTTGGTGCTAATCGCTGCTGCCTTGTCTTTTGTTAAGTCCTAGTTGGGGTGTCTTTCCCTTTAATTTGCAGCCATAGTCACTGGGGGATCCAATCCGACCTCGAATCCTCGCTTGAGCAATAGACAGACAGAGAGGGGCCAATTTGCCGTGGATGATAAACCAACAAACAACTCGAGGACCCAGCACTGCAATTTCAATTGCAATGCAGCGAGCACTG
Organism: Echinochloa crus-galli; assembly: GCA_900205405.1. Taxonomy (NCBI): domain Eukaryota; kingdom Viridiplantae; phylum Streptophyta; class Magnoliopsida; order Poales; family Poaceae; genus Echinochloa; species Echinochloa crus-galli. The sequence goes on along the minus strand of OAMR01000813.1, from coordinate 346,875 downwards.
TGCTTGCTCGTGACTTGAATGTTGTGTGTCAGGGAAAGGCTGTCTGTTGTGTAGGCCCAACCACCATTTCCTTCCTTCTCCTCTTTCAATTAGCAGTAATATTACTCCTACTCCGCTGAATTAAAAAAAAGGTCCCGAATCCCAATCCTCTCCTCTTTCTCTTCTCCCTTGCGTTGCGGTCTCCATTGCTGCTGCTGCCGCCGGAGCCCTCGCCAAGTCGCCATTGCTGCATCCGCACTGGTGGTTGCACCAATCAAATGAATTCATGAAGAGAAGAGGTTCGAGTGGGGTACGTCGCCTTCGTCTACCTCGTGTGAGCATTTAAAGTCAGCCCAGGGCATCGTCCCCCCCTTCTTCCTTTCCCTTTTTCCAGCTGCTTCGCTCGCTCCACACCATTACACCGACAAACCTTAATGCCGCTCGCCCATTGCCATTGCTAGACCGTTGCGTCCGGGGCAACCATGCCTTGCTCCGCCTGCAGGCCATGCTTCCTCCTCCCCCTACTCTACCTAGTGTCCCACATCGCCGCCGCCGCCGACGCCGACGCCCTGCTCCTCCTCAAGTCCTCCCTCGACCGCTCCGACCGCCTCCCCTGGCGCCCCGACACCGCGCCCGCCTTGTGCTCCTCCTGGCCCGGCGTCCGCCAGTGCGCCCACGGCGGCCGCGTCACCAAGCTGGTCCTCGAGGGCCTCAACCTCACGGGCTCCCTCACCGCCGCCCTCCTGGCGCCGCTGGCCGAGCTGCGCGTCCTCAGCCTCAAGTCCAACGCCCTGACCGGCCCCATCCCCGACGCCCTCCCGCGCGCCCTCCCCAACCTCAAGCTCCTCTACCTCGCCGACAACCGCCTCCAGGGCCGCGTCCCCGCCACCCTCGCCCTCCTGCACCGCGCCACCGTCATCGTCCTCTCCGGCAACCGCCTCACGGGCCAGATCCCGCCCTCCCTCGCCGCCCTGCCCCGCCTCACCTCGCTGCTCCTCGACGCCAACCTCCTCACCGGCGCCGTCCCGCCGCTGCCGCAGCCCACGCTCAGGGCGCTCAACGTCTCCGCCAACCGCCTCTCGGGCCAGATCCCGCCCGTGCTCGCCACGAGGTTCAACGCCTCCTCCTTCCTCTCCAATGCCGGCCTCTGCGGCCCTCCGCTGGGCGTCCGCTGCCTGCCCGCCGGCGAGGCCCCGGGCCCCGCGGCGCTCACCGCGGCCACGGCGGCGTTCGCGCCGCTGCCTCCGCCCCGGACAAAGACCCGCCGCGGAAAGAACGCGGCCATCGTGGCCGGCGCCACGGTGGCGGGAGTGGTGGTGCTGGGCATCCTGGTGGCGGCGGCGCTCATGGCGTCGCGGCGCGGGAGGAACAAGCGCGTGGCCGGCGACGTGGACAAGGGCGGCGCCGGAGTGGCTGGGGAGGACCAGGTGGGTGGGCCCGTCGTAAGTATTTTTGCTGTTCCCACCCACAACTCCAATTAATTAATGAACCTTGGCAATTACTAGCAGCAGGCGCATCACGGTCACGGCTATGATGATGCCTCGCCGGCCGTGGCAGCAACGGCGGCGCCTCCTCCTCCAGCAGCAGCGGGCGGGCGGGAGTTCTCGTGGGAGCGCGAGGGCATCGGGAAGCTGGTGTTCTGCGGCGGCGTGGCGGAGATGTACAGCCTGGAGGAGCTGCTGCGCGCGTCGGCGGAGACGCTGGGGCGCGGCGAGGTGGGCAGCACGTACAAGGCGGTCATGGAGACGGGCTTCATCGTCACGGTGAAGCGGATGCGCGACCCGTCGGCGGGAGGGGTGGGCGCGGCAGAGTTCGGGCGGCGGGCGGAGGAGCTGGGCCGGGTGCGCCACCCAAACGCGGTGGCGCTGCGGGCATACTTCCAGGCAAAGGAGGAGCGCCTGCTGGTCTACGACTACTACCCAAACGGCAGCCTCTTCTCCCTCGTGCACGGTGAGTCCTCTCTCTCTCTATCTCCATTGAATTGATTGATTATTTGCTTGCCAATTCGCCATCCATATCAAATCATCCGACCAGACCAAACCAACAAACCAAACCATGCGTCATCGTTCGTTCTGACAGTAATCTGATCCCTTCCAAATTATAGTACTATACTCACCAGTAGAGACGTACTAGAGTAGAATACTCCAGCTCCATGAAATGGAAGTTTGTTGGATCTATCCAAGGAAGCACGCGTTGTTGCATGCATTTATGTGTAGTGGACAAACCCTGTCTCCTCTTACTGCCCGGGCTGTGACCCAGCCACGGATTTCTTGTCACCTCTCCTGTCTGTCACCATGGATGGACCTTGCTTTGCTTTGCTTCAAGGAGTCCATCGAGAGAGAGAGACGAGAGTTAAAAGGGTAGCATGGATCTGCCGTGCAATGCAGTTACCCTTACCCAAAAGGACTCCTTGGACTTTTGCCTTTGTTGCTGTTTGCCTTTATCAGGTTGGACATACATGCATGCCTTATGCTTCACATTAAAGTTTTTTTTTGAAATAACGCTTCACATTAAAGTTAGGACAACACCTTCCTACTCCCTTTCCTCCTATATGGACATTACAACATGGCGCATAATATGGCACAATCTGATTAATAACATACATAAATCTATTGCTAAGTACTACCTCCGTTCCAAATTACTCTTCGTTGTTGACTTTTTTTTATAATCTTTGACCATTCGTCTTATTCAAAAATTTTGTTCAAATATATAAACCAATAAGTTATACTTGAAGTATATACGATGATAAATCAAATCACATATAAAATAAATATAAAATAAATGATACTTGTGAAATTTTTTGAATAAGACGAATGGTCAAACGTTAAACGAAAAAGTCAACAACGAACAGTAATTTGGAACTGGAACGGAGATAGTAAGAATTTATCGCATCACCTTGTGCCGCCAATTACTTGTAGTGTATACAGTCCTTTGGCTTCTGATCGTAAAAGCTATTCAGAACTTGACTTGCTGCAAATCTCATTCGGGTCCGTGCTCGCCCCCATTCCTTCTTTAAAACCCAGAATGATTTGCCATCTACTAGTCGCAGTACAGTACGAGCACAAGGATTGAACTTGAAGGAAGGCAGACAGGCATAGCATGTGAGTGTCTGACATCGAGGAGCAGAACCTTTTTTTAGATAAAGGATAAAATCCGGCCTCTATATCCACGTGTGGATATATATAGCCAACGGTTACAAAGAGTTCTTAGACTCTAATCCTCAACACTGAGGAGCTCACAACCACAGGAAGAAAGCTCTTAAAAAGAAAAAACTAGAAGACGAAGCCTCAATCTTCTTCTTCCATGCTTCTACCTTGCATTATCTTTATAGCATCACCAATCCATCTCATTCTTCGTCTACTTAGAAACATGATGATGGACTAAATCAAACTCGACCACGAACACAAAGCAACCTCTACGCATTCACTCCGACAAATTGTCATCCCTCACGACGATGCCTAGCAACGCCAAAAAAAGAACGGCAAAATCGGTACGAAATGGACCTTCCAGGCGGTGCCTCCAAGAAAGAAACGACGTCGAGGACGCCGCCACCGCCCCATCGGCGAGCCGAAGTTGGGTTTTCACCCGGAATTCATCCATCACTAGCAAGGAGCATCTCAACAACGCCCCAAGGAGGGAGAACGACGTTGCATGACGCCGTCGTTGTCGACACCGGCATCCCGGGCATAAACTGCATAGAGAAAGACCAGCACAGACAACTGGAAGAACTCCGAGGAGCAGAACCTGCTACTCCCTCCGTCCCATAATATAAGCATTTCTCGATTTCTGCGCATCACGTTTGACCGTTCGTTTTATTCAAAAAATTTATGAATATATAAAACAATTATGATATACTTAAAATATATACGATGATAAAACATGTCATAACAAAATAAATAATTTTTTCATAATTTTTTTGAATAAGACGAACAGTCAAACGTGAACAGAAAAAATCAACAAATGCTTACATTATGGAACGGAGGGAGTACCTAGTTACTCCTTCATTCATGCAAGTGAAGTCCCACATCACATGAATTCATGCAGTAGCATCGCAATTCATGGGTATCGCTAGTACTGGACTCACAGATGGCACAACAACTGAACTGGCGGTGCTCTCGGTTCAAAGAGAGGCCATGTGCATCCGGGAGTGCTGCGATTTTTGGTATAGTGGTTCTGTACATTTTATTTTGTATATCTCAAGTTCTAATGCAAGAGATTCCTATTAGTTGGGTAGGTTAAGTCGAATCTGTCAAAATATGCGAGCCCCCTCTCATCTTAGTAAGGGCTACAGTGAAAAACTCTTGGAGTAATTTAGGAACCCTCTAAACCAGAACAAAATTAAAGAAACTATGCTATTTTAGTAATGATGGCGCGTTTTCAATGGGTTATGAAGTGAAAAGGAGAAAGACAAACAAAATGTAATTTTAAGATTCATGATAATAGAGTAAGTAGAGACTAAATAAAACCTTGGCTAATTGCATTGTTTACTACAATGATATACATGGTTGATGGAAGCCTTCCACCATGAGCCACCGAGTATCCTCCTCCACTCCCACTGATGTACAAATAAAAAGAGAGAGAGAGAGAGAATGCTAACAGGAAGGTCTGATCTGTCTGACTGTCTGGCTGATTAACAAACGAAAAAAACAGAGAGTTAGAGCCCGCAGCGCATGAACATGGGTGGTTCTGGATCATGTGACATGTGAGCGATGAGTCAATGAGAGATACTTGCCACACATGTGAGTTTCTCGTGTGTGTGTATGCTCTTTTTCTTCTTGCAAAATGAAATGTTCGCTTTCTTTAGCATACAATACAATGGTTCAGAACATCAGTGAAATTCTTAATCAGCGATGTACATTTGGTTGAGCCAAGTAAATGAAAGATATAGATGCTGCCCATTTCCACACACTCGTGATCTGAGAGTCCTGCCCTCCACAATGTAGCCGAACCAGTAGCAGGCAGAGGCAATCCATCAAAGCTAAGGCCATGAGTAGTTCACTCAGACAGTCACAGGGATTGCCCCTGTGCTTTGTGTTGGCTTGATCTGAGACAGCGACCCTGTGCCCGCTATGGCGTTGCAAGTACGGCTGTTTCTGGGCGGAAGGAAGCGTCCACAAGTACTCCATGCATGTCACAAGGGACAGGAGCATACACAGTTACATACAGAGCTGCCCCTTGGCCGACGCAGCATACTACAACTACAGGTAGGCAGATGCATGGTGCTTGTGGTCATTGAGCATCAAAAGACAATGGTGGTCCAGCCAGTCCAGTCCATGCATGATGCATGGCTCTTCCTCCTCCTGGGCCTGGGGACTGTTGCTGCATTTCCTCCCTGCCTACTAAGTACTCCCTCTGTTTTTCTTTATATGACGTTTGGATAAATTTTTTAAACTGTTTTCCGTACAAAGTCTGGTCCGAAGCGTCAATTAATCACGAACGGAGGTAGGAAGCATAGTACTGTTTGGCCGCCCACGCCGCCTTCACGCCGGCGTCCGACGTGTACAGCTTCGGCGTCCTCCTCCTGGAGCTCCTGACGGGGCGGACGCCGTTCCAGGACCTGATGGAGCTGCACGGCGACGACATCCCCAGCTGGGTCCGCGCCGTGCGCGAGGAGGAGAGGGAGACGGAGTCCGGAGGAGGAGGAGGGGACTCCGTCTCCGCCGGCGGCGCCGCCGACGAGAAGCTGACGGCGCTGATCGGCATCGCGGCCGCGTGCGTCGCCGCGGACCCGGCCAGGCGCCCCAGCACGAGCGAGGTGCTCCGGATGGTGAGGGAGGCCAGGGCCGAGGCCATGTCCTCGTCCAACAGCAGCGATCGCTCACCGGCGCGGTGGTCGGACGCCATGATGGGCGTTGTGCCCCGCGGGGATCATCAGGTGGAGAGGGAGAGCTTCACGGACAGGGACTGATGATCGAGATGAGATCGATCACTTGCGGTTTCATTCCAAATTAATTATATTAACCCTCTCCATCATTAGCGCCAGGCTAGCTAGGCTACATAGTACAACAAGCCGTAGTTAGCATCTGCATTAACCTGTCTTTCTCTTGTTGTAAAATCTTGGTGTTCGTTCACAAGTCAGAACTGTACGTGTGCTAGCTGCTCTGCTTTCCTTCTTCATCAGATCGAGATTGATCTGATGAGATACAGTTACATACAGAGCTGCCCCTTGGCCGACGCAGCATACTACAACTACAGGTAGGCAGATGCATGGTGCTTGTGGTCATTGAGCATCAAAAGACAATGGTGGTCCAGCCAGTCCAGTCCATGCATGATGCATGGCTCTTCCTCCTCCTGGGCCTGGGGACTGTTGCTGCATTTCCTCCCTGCCTACTAAGTACTCCCTCTGTTTTTCTTTATATGACGTTTGGATAAATTTTTTAAACTGTTTTCCGTACAAAGTCTGGTCCGAAGCGTCAATTAATCACGAACGGAGGTAGGAAGCATAGTACTGTTTTAGAGGCCAGCGAGCAATGTTAATGATAGATAGATGGAAATGGTGGATGCTTGATATACATCTGTTGGCCTGGTCTGCACTGCAGGGTCGCGTCCGTCCAGCAAGGGGAAGCCGCTGCACTGGACGTCGTGCATGAAGATCGCGGAGGACGTGGCGGCGGGGCTGGTGCACCTCCACCAGTCGGCCATCGTCCACGGCAACCTCAAGCCCTCCAACGTGCTGCTCGGCCCCGACTTCGAGTCCTGCCTCACCGACTACGGCCTGGTGCCGACGCTGCTCCCTTCCAACGCCGCGGAGCTGCTGCACGCGTCGTCGAGCTCCCTCTTCTACCGCGGCCCCGAGGTGCGCGGCGCGGCCGCCCACGCCGCCTTCACGCCGGCGTCCGACGTGTACAGCTTCGGCGTCCTCCTCCTGGAGCTCCTGACGGGGCGGACGCCGTTCCAGGACCTGATGGAGCTGCACGGCGACGACATCCCCAGCTGGGTCCGCGCCGTGCGCGAGGAGGAGAGGGAGACGGAGTCCGGAGGAGGGGACTCCGTCTCCGCCAGCGGCGCCGACGAGAAGCTCACGGCGCTGATCGGCATCGCGGCCGCGTGCGTCGCCGCGGACCCGGCCAGGCGCCCCAGCACGACCGAGGTGCTCCGGATGGTGAGGGAGGCCAGGGCCGAGGCCATGTCGTCGTCCAACAGCAGCGACCGGTCACCGGCGCGGTGGTCGGACGCCATGATGGGCGTGCCCCGCGGGGATCAGGCGGCGGCCATGGAGAGGGAGAGCTTCACTGGCGACAGGGACTGATCGTCCATCACTTGCGGTTTCCTTGCAAACTACTAATTCGATCATTAGCGCCAGGCTAGGCTACATACTAGTACAACAAGCCGTAGTTAGCATTGATGAGAGTCTAAGCTGCATTAACTTGTCTTCCTCTTGTTGTAAAATCTTGGTGTTCGTTCACAAGTCAGAACTGTGTGCTAGCTGCTCCTTCCTTGTTCATCAGAGATTGATCTGATGAGATACTAATTAAGAGCAAGCAAAGCTAAGATTGCTTTGCCAGCGTTTACATTTCTTCTTCTTCTGCTTATAACGCCTTTGTAGTTTGTATGTACATACTCCGTATGTTTTTTTTTGTTATAACGCTCCGTACTATGACATACAGCATTGCCAGGGTATTAGACTACGGCACGGGAGTGGGCTGCCGTTTCAGCCTCCTTGTAAACAATACCAGCCCAGCCCAGACCACCCAAGAATGAGCCGACGGACGGACTCTTTCGTGGTTTGTCGTCGATACAGCTGGTCCTCAAAAAAGAATATAGATAATAAAAGGAGGGGGAATTGCAAAACGGCCGGGGGCCCAGCCGCAAAAACAAGTCACGTTGCCCCTCCCCTCCCTCTCCTCCCTCGTCCCCAACCTCCAGAGTCTCGCTAGGGTTTCCAGCCATGGCGGCGCCCACCACCTCCCGCCGCGGCCCCGGCGCCGCCCGCAACATCGACGACGACAACCTCACTTTCGAGACCTCCCCTGGGGTCGAGGTCGTCAACAGCTTCGACCAGATGGGAATCAAGGACGACCTCCTCCGCGGCATCTACGGCTACGGCTTCGAGAAGCCATCCGCCATCCAGCAGCGCGCCGTCCTCCCCATCATCAACGGCCGCGACGTCATCGCGCAGGCTCAGTCCGGCACGGGCAAGACATCCATGATCTCCCTCACCGTCTGCCAGATCGTCGACACCGCCGTCCGCGAGTAATTACCACACTTCCTTACTTACTTATTATTATCCGTCGGGTCGGGTTACTGTGCGGCCGACCTGTTATTCTCTTTGTCTTGATTCATTCACCCAGTGCTCGATTGTATTTAGTACTTGGGTTTGTTTTCGAATTGGGAGATTATCCCTTTTCTGAACGAGATTATTGTGCAGATTGCTTTTCATATTTGGTCTGGTTTTTTATCAATCCTTTGTCATTCACTGGGAACACCCAAGGGAGTTAGGGCACCGCCTGTTTTTATACTCGATTTTGTCAAAATTTGGGAGTGGATTTTGAGACTAAGCACAGCATAACCTGATTAACTTTTCCGATTTCACAGGGTGCAGGCCTTGATACTCTCACCTACTAGGGAGCTTGCTTCACAGACAGAGAGAGTTATGTTGGCTATTGGCGACTACCTCAACATCCAAGTGCATGCTTGCATTGGTGGAAAAAGTATTGGTGAGGATATCAGGAGGCTGGAGAATGGAGTTCATGTTGTCTCAGGAACTCCAGGCAGAGTCTGTGACATGATCAAGAGAAGGACCCTGCGAACGAGAGCCATCAAGCTTCTAGTTCTGGTTGGTTCACTCTCCTATTTTCTAGCTTCTGAATTGCCAACTCCTATTTTCTAGCTTCTGAATCGCTAACTCCTATTTTCTAGCTTCCCAATTGCTAACTCCTCAAGGTACACCATGCTAATCTTTCCATCGTACAGGATGAAGCTGATGAGATGTTGAGCAGAGGATTTAAGGATCAGATTTACGATGTCTACAGATACCTCCCACCGGAACTTCAGGTTACCACTCTCAGATCTTATAACTTGGCCGAAACCACACTCAATTTTATAACCTCTCAGCAAAGAGATGCTTTTCTTTTTCCATAATGTTATCCAACCCGCCACCTGTTTTGCATCATTTTACCATGATTTGTCATATACATGTAACACGTTTCAAATTTCCTATTAACCCTGATCATTTGTGCCTAAAGCTTATATTATCTCTGTTTTTGTGAGTAGTACATCCCAATTTGCATGTATGTACGGATTGCTCTTTGCTTGGTTCTTGTTATGTCTTTTTTTCTTTAACATTTGCCATGCTGCTGAATGAACAATGAGAAAACGGGCACCTTTTGTGTGTTTGATGATAAGAAATAATCTATATGCTTTTACTTGAATTGATGTGGTCGTGTATTTGCTCTCTTTTAACTAGGTCTGTTTGATCTCTGCGACTCTTCCTCATGAGATCCTGGAGATGACTAGCAAGTTCATGACTGAACCAGTTAGGATCCTTGTGAAGCGTGATGAGTTGACCCTGGAGGTAAATGCCGCCGCTAGTTATGCTTCTAACATTTTGGTGTCCTTCCGGCAACTACATATTTTATGGTATATGTTTGTAGGGCATCAAACAATTCTTTGTTGCTGTTGAGAAAGAGGAATGGAAGTTTGATACGCTGTGTGATCTTTATGATACATTGACCATCACCCAAGCTGTTATTTTCTGCAATACTAAGAGAAAGGTAACTTATGGCGGGCTAAAAAAAAACTATTGTCACCTGCCATGATTGATGGTTGGGATTAAGCGAAATTGTTTTTTTGGTCTAGGTGGATTGGCTTACTGAAAGAATGCGCAGCAATAACTTCACAGTATCAGCTATGCATGGCGACATGCCCCAACAGGAAAGGGATGCAATTATGTCTGAGTTCAGGTCTGGTGCAACTCGTGTGCTAATCACTACAGATGTTTGGGCTCGAGGACTGGACGTTCAGCAGGCAAGTCTTGCGGCATTTTGTTTGTCTAAATTCTTTTTATACTGTTGCTGTGTCGCCTAAACCTGTTTCTATATGTCGTTGTATTAGGCATTGATGCTTTGGAGTATTGACTGATTATTTCCATTTTCAGGTTTCGCTTGTCATAAATTACGATCTCCCAAATAATCGTGAGCTTTACATCCATCGCATTGGTCGCTCTGGTCGTTTTGGGCGCAAGGTAATATTTCGAACCAACTTTGGCATCGTTTAATTCTACTAGTACCACCTATTGGACCTGTCGATGGCTCATGGCAGAGTAATATTATACATACATGTGAAGATTTGGTATGCTTAACAGAGCCAACCCAGCAACATGAGCATGTGATTACAAATAAAATGTTTTCATGTCTTTGTCGTTCAGTATCTGTGCGGAATCTTTCATGCACATTGCATTTTGTTTTTTCCTCCCGGACTGTAGAGGAAATTGGCATGCTAGGCATGACATTTGTGAATTGAATGTTTGCGCTCTCATCCGAAATGTACATTTTAGTTGCTTAGGCACATTGTAAAACTGAATGTGTGCTGGCTATGAGGTGAAATTCTGTCATCCAGATCTTATTAATAGGATTCTGTTGGTTGTCAAATTGCAATCCTATGGCTACTAGTCTGATTGCCAACTGAGTTTTGGTGCTTTTGATGTATGCATGTAATAATGGCTGGATTGTGATGACGAGAAGCGCTGTTTTTGTGGTGTTGCAGGGTGTGGCGATCAATTTCGTGCGCAAGGATGACATTCGTATACTGAGAGATATAGAGCAGTACTACAGCACACAAATTGATGAGATGCCAATGAATGTTGCTGATCTTATTTGAGCAGAGGACTGGGAGAGAGCGCTTGATTTTATCATGTCCTCGCAAGGTTTGGCTGAGCTCTGGTTTTTAGTGAAATGTTTGGTGTGGCTGTAAAACTGGACGAGGGTCTTTCTAAGTGGAGTGGAGCAGAGCAGAGATTTGTTTCTGTTTGGGTCATGGCATGAACTGTATATATTTCAGCTTGCTCCAGCTCATGTAACTTGTTGCTGCATTTGTGCTTGGGACACGAGACTTTTGTGTATCAGGTTTTAGGGAGACAATTGGTTTTCCATGTTGGATTTTGTGTTTATTGTATCAGAACCAGTGTGTTTGTTATGATGGTTTCTGCGCCTCTGAAGAAAGATCGTTAATCGTTGTTAAGCCTGCACGCCTGATCCGAATAAATAATAAATCCTCGATCTGAATCCGTGGGGTGAATGCTGGCCGGGTGCATAAGCAAGGGCCGTGACTTTTGTTGCAATGTGTGCTGTAGTGGTGTGGTACGTGCGTCCTATGTCTGTGTTTGTTGTTGGGGAAGATATGGGGATGGTATTGATGGGGATTTGTTGGATCATTGTTTGTGTGATGATTGATTGCAGTTGCAGTACAGCACCGGCCATGACAAACTGGCAACTTGAATTTGAATCAGCGACGTGCTGGCCACTCGGTCGTGCCCGGCAATTCTTCTTCTCTTTGTTGCTGGCTTAGCCTGGCCTGGTCAGTGAGGGTGACTAGGCAGCCTCCCTCCCATCGTAAAAAGTAAAATGGCTGATTTATTGAATTGAATTGAAAAAAGATGATGTATATATATATATAATATATATATGTTTGGTGATCTGAAATTGTCGTCCTAGCCATCACATTATTATTTTGGGTCATCAAGCAAGCTGATGCAGACGACGACGAAGCACCAACTCATCATGGCCATGGGTGACGTTGGGACGCCGAGGGCCTGGTACGGTCTTCTTCGGGCGTCTGGTGGAAGCTCGGCGACGCCGATGCCTCGTCGGAGGTGGAGCGGCGGCTGCGCGCCATCGCCGACGAGGAGGCCGCCGTCAGGGTTCGCCTGGAGAGGCGCCACGCCGCCGTCCGCCGCAGGATCGCCGTCACCTCCATGAGCCTTGAGGTGGTGGCGTTGGTCTACGGCCTGTGGACGGCCAGGAGAAGGCGGGGCAACACCACCAGCAGCAAGCTGATGAAGCTGCTGCTGCTGCTGCTGCTGCTGCCGGCACTCGCCATACCCGCCATGGCCACCCTCGTGCTCGCAGCGTTTGCCCGATTCAGGAGAACGTGTAAAGCTACCTATCCTATACTTACTTAATCGCTGTTTGTTTCCATCCATTATTTGCCTGTTGAGGATGGATGGTTTGTACGTCTTGATGCGTCGATCGATAATAATATAGTACTGTATATGCTATATATGTGCAGTGGATGCCAGGGATCAGCGGCAGCTGGATCGCCTCCGAAAAGAACGAAAGGCAAAGATTGGCAGCTTCAGGGGAAGCCACCACAACTTGCAAAAGCTCATCGAGGTATGATCCCCTTTCCTCCTCAATTTAATTTTGCAGGCCAGATTCAAATGCAAATGTATACACACATGCTGATGCTAGCTGATGGCAATGCAATCCTTTTTTCCCCTCTTTCTCTCTCGAACAGAAGTATGATCCCGATACTGCTGAAAGTAGCGGCAACAACAATGATGCTGCAGCCGCGGCTACCAAAAAGCTCAAGAGGACGCACTCGCGGTTGAGCTTCCATGTCGGAGACGAATGAAACCAATTCCAATTCTATCTCTCTGTGTATTCTGTACTGTGTCTATCTATCCATTCTTCCTCAATCTCTTTCCGTATCATTGCATTAATGGACTCGGGAGTATACCCTGGATGTAAACATGACTACTGGTATTCACGATTTGATTTGTATTTGGGGCGACAAGTTGAGCAGCCAGCGCACGAAATATAAACTGCAGATTTAAGTTAACCTTTTTCTCGAGATATTAGCCGTGTGAGTGCTCTATTAATACAGTCCACTCTAAGTTAAAATTTTCCTACTTTGATTAACTCCATAGCAAAATATATTAGCATCTACGACACCAAATAAATACATATCAAGATATGTATTATTGTGGATTCCATGAAAACTAATTTGATGTTGCAAAATACTGGCGTGTTCTTTTCCACATAAATCTAGTCAAAGCTAGGAAAGTTTGATTTACAACAAAACTAAAGTGATCTATAAGTTGAAATAGAAGGAGCTCTAAAACTCCTATGATGGTTGCGGCCGTAGTGTGAACAATTTAGTCGATTGTACAATGTTTGAGCCTCTGCCTATTCATGCATTTAACATAAAGTAAAATGTTAGCCAAGCAGTGCCTAAATAGGGAGTATCTATATATGGTGTAGTATGGCCTCGTGAGGTTGGTGTCGTCTTCTACATCCTTCTATGTACTTGTAGTACACTAAATTCTCTTCGTCGATCTCTGAGTCTGCAGTGCAAACGGGCTAATCTTGCTGACTGGATATAAGCTGCAAGTGGAAGTCCTTTGATCTGTGGCCTTGTGGGTGGGTTGCCACTGCCATTGCTGGGACAAGAGTGGCATGTCATCATCATCGTGCTTAGGTTTGTTGCTCGTGTCCAGCTAGTTGCTGCTGTGCTGTGTGCGTCGAATATATGTCTACTCCTGACAGCTCCGCTCTCCATTTGTTTAATGGATTCGCACCATTTTATTTGCTTTCTTTGACGAAAAAAATTTATCTTTTTTTTTCTGGATGAAAAAAGTATACTTATCTGAGTAGACTAGAATAGAACAGGGAGGAAATAAAGAAATAAGGAAAAAGGAGAGGGGGCTGGTTTGCTTTAGTTTCCTTTGCAGTCAAAAAAAAAAAAGCAAGGAGTCGACGCCGGCCGCCACCCCCGCCGGAAGAGAGCGCATGGCCGCCGCCGCCCCCGATCACTCCCTCGGCTTCTTCTCCCGCCTCCGCGCCGCGTCCTCCGCTTGGCGCCGCAAGCGAGGCAACGATGCTGATGCTCGTGAGACCCAGCTGGGTAAGGAGGCAACCGTAAGGTCGCGCCTGGCGAGGCGAGCGGGGGCCGTGCGACGCTTCGGTCGGAGCCTCGCCTTCGTCTCCTTCAACCTTGAGGTAAATTTTCCTCTCTCGACTCGAATTTCCCTTTAATTAATTTTATGTATGTAATCATCATGTAGAGGTGATCGACGATCGGATCGCATCGGCTACCATTTCAGTTCAGCCTACATACAATTCGTTTCGTTTTCATTTGGGCTTCTCTGTGATTGTTCACATCTTGCCCCCAGGTGCTGCTATTTGTTTATGCATTCTGGAGGTCGAGAAGGCGGAATCTCAACTGGAGGCAACCTCTTCAAGCGCTGCCCATGCTTGTAATCCCTGCTCTAGCTACGCTCATTTACGCTGCCTTTGTACGCTTCACCAGAACGCGTGCGTAGTCTCCATCAACCTCTATCTCTTAGCTTACGGAGACCATGCTCTTGCCAACCCAAGTAACCAAACTCATCTTGCTTTGCAGTTGATCTCAAGGACAAGAAAACGCTCCAAAGGCTCCAGCAGCAACATCACTCTGTACAAAGGGGGTCTAGGTCTCACCACAACCAGCAAAATAGTGTCCAGGTCCGTCTTCTTAGTTCTTCGCCATTCTCTGTTCAGGCTACTTTTGATTGCCTGCTACTGACTTTTCTTTAAAAAAAATCGTCTCATTGTTGCTTTACGTATCTGTGATTTGGACTGCCTAGACCATGTTGTTCTCTCGACAACATCATTCCTTTCCGTCTATGCAATTTATTTGGTGCAGAAATGTGATCCTGTGGATGATGCTATCCATTTTTCGTCTGAAACTGATCCGGCACCAGCAGAAACTTCTAAGCTTGGCAAACATCATCGTCCGAGTATTAACTTGAGAGATGATGGCGGAGGAGATGATTGTTGGGGCCATAGCAAGGATTTCCAGCCAATACGCTCTGATGGCCTGCGTCGGAGAACATTCACAATCGAGAAAACACACATAACCAACAGCAGTGCATTCAAACAACTAAGCAATTGGCCAACAGAGCATTTATCTGATGACCCAGGGGACCCAAATCATATGGAAGGGACTGCGGAACACCATAGCAACTCAGGGGCTGATGTTGATAGTGTGGCTTGCTCTACCGCACAGATAAGCTCATCGTTACCTGGTTGCAGTGCTGCTCACATAATTTCAAATGCTACGGATCATGTGGACCTTAGTTCATCCATGAGTTGCCCAAAATCAAGTGGAGGTTTGGCTGAAGAAGGTGCTGTACAAACAGCGCTGACTGGGCCTAAATCAGGCCTTCCTGTTGTCGTAGAGTTGCATCGTGAGGGAGTTGAGAATGAATCTTCCAAGTTCCACGTATCAGAAGATAGCAGGATGCCTTTCATTTCGGGGAAGGAGCTTTTGGTGAGTTCAAATGCTGTGGAAGATATTGAGCATCACTCGGGGACTTCAGGATTCACCTTATGCGGTCAAGAAATGGCGAAAGAGGATGTTGCTGGAGGTCTCTTCTATATTAAGGCCAGTCCTGTGTTGAGCTTCTTATCCTCTCCAGAGTTAGTTGTGGAGGGAGGCAAGGATGCCAGCGAGAAAGAATCATGTGAATTAGACCAAAAGGAGGAGAACGGTGTAGCCGTCAATTCAGAGGATGAAGCTTTGCTGGTCATGCCTGTAGTCAATACTGCTGAGCTGGACAATGGAACTTCAGGTTTCTCTTTGCGTGCTCAAGATTCCAATATGATGGAGGTGCTTGCAATTATCAATATTTTTTCTGTCATTCCTGAATCAAGCTACCCAACATCTGCGGAATTACTTGCAGAAGATGATGAGGACTGCAAAGATGCTGGAACATCTGATGTTCACTTACCAGAGCAGAAGGGCCAGGAAGAGCTCTTGGATCCACTTGTGGTCGATTCTTTTGAGGATATATTCGCTACATCCGAATTTTCGTCACGCACTGTGGTGGCAGAGATGACTGAAGTTCTGGATGCTGTCAAGGAAGGCTTGTCTGAGGGAGCATCTGACCATCAAAATGATGTTGTTGCCTCTCCAGATGATGGTGGCGACACTGAGAATGCGATAAGTGATTCAGTTTTCGTCCAACTCATCCCAGAAGCCAACATAATGGAAGCTCTCCAAGATGGTAAGGAAACATTATCCGATCCACTAGACAATGAAAGTTTTTTTCTTCAGTGATTTTCTTATCTTCTAGTGAGATTAAATGATGAACCTTATTCAAGACACTCAAATTCTTACTCTTTATATGCTAACGCAGTGGAAAATGAAGAACCCCTGGCTAGTAAAGGAGGAGATTATGGATCTAAAGATGTGAATTTCGCTTTTCTGGACACTTCCATCTCGCTAAATGAGTTTACAAATGCAAAAAGTTGGACGGATAATGTTGGATGTTCTCCATGTATTCCAGAAAGCAATAGAACTGAATCTCTTCACGATGGCAAACAAGCTTTACCTAATACATCAGAGAGCGCTAATTTTGGTCTTGAGGAAAGTCTCATATCTCTAGACCAGGAAATAAACTTGGAAATATTTTCTCTCTATTCCAGATCATCTTCATGTGTTTCAGAGGTCAACATGACCGAAACTCTCAGGAGTGCCACATTTCCTGCACTAGAAAATGATAATGGTTTCAGCTTTGATGAGACCACCTCCATGATGGTTGCCAACGTAAGTCATGCAGAGAACTGTACAAACAATGCAAGGTCTGCTGAATTTATTCCCGAAATCGACATGACAGAAACTCTTAATGTTGGTAAGGAAGCACCTTCTCGTTTAGAACATGAAGTTTATTCAAATTCTGACATTAGTTTGAAACCTCCCAATGTAGCCAATGTTGTCGAAAAATTTGATAACTCCTTGGACTTATTGTTGTGGTCATTTGATCCAGTAGTTGATGCATCTGAAGGCTTGCAAGCTGATCAGGGGTTCTCTAAGCTACAACCTGAAAATGATATTACTTTTGTTAATGCTGAGACTAATGTTACTACTAAAGAGGTCAACGGTGATGGAGTCTATTCGACCAATATATTTGGAGATCTCCAAAATAGGAAGGAAACATCAATTGATGCTTCGGGTTCTGGTAAGGTATCTAAGTCCACAACAACAACAACAACAACAACATAGCCTTTTGTCCCAAGCTAGTTGGGGTAGGCTAGAGGTGAAACCATGTTAATATCCTTATTCTGGGGGTTGTAAAATCATTTTTTCACAAGAAACAGTAACCCTTGAAGTCATGTCAAAATGCAATCTGCCGTATGGAACTTTCACATTGAACATATTTTGTTCCAATCTGGTTGGTCAGAAGAATAACATAGTGACTGAAGGTATCTAAGTCCCATAGCCAAAATTTATCACCTGAAGCACAACCTGAGGACCCCTTAATATTCAAGGACTCTCTACTCTTGCGTTCTGCAGAAGTCAAATTGATAGAATCTCTGGAAGGTGACCAGGGAGAAACTGATCAGCAACAAAATGAAACCAACTTGGTTTCTGAGGATATGTACATGGTTCGCCAGGGTTCCACTTCTGAAAAGTGTCCTAACAATTTGGGGTGTCAACATATTTCAGATGCCAATACGACCAAGACTCTTCAAGGCACTAAAAGGTTATCATCTGGGATATTTCATGATGGCATCGTCGGTATAGCGGGGACTTCGGTTTCTCTAGATGGTGGCAATGACACAGACAATTCTTCAGCTGATTCAGGTTCTGAAATGCATACTGCACAGAATAACACAATAGTTCTCCTTGGTCTTCAAAGACCTGAAATGGCAATGGTTTCCATCTCTCGGTATGAGGTTGATGGTGCAGAAAAAAATGGCTCAGATTCTATATGCGCTGAAGCAGCCATGACTGGAGCTATACAAAGTGTCAATAAATCACCATCTCAGTCACAAGATGAACTCCCTGGGACCTATGTTTCTACAGACAGGGCCAATCATCCTGAGTACTCGAGACCCTCGTCATCTGTGCCTGATGACAATTCGATAGAACTTCTTGCGGCAGGTCAAGAAAGACCTTTTGATCATAAATATGAAAATCCATCTAGTTTTCAGAAGACTTCACCATCTGAAAATGTTTCAAACAATCTGCTGTGTGCTTCGCATACCAGCAAATCTGTGACATTTTCTGTGAAAGGATTTCCTGGTCCTTCACTGGAAGATGTTGATGGTTTTGATATGGTTTCTACTGATGAACAGGCCAATAAGTCAATAAAGGAAAATGCCCTCAGTTGTGAGCAGATAGCCAGAACTCGAGCTGAAGTTAACTGTAATGAAAGCCAGGATTTCACTGAAGCTTCAAAGCTTAATTGCACTGAAGCTTCTGAAAGTGTTAGTGAAGTTTTTTTCGATCCGGAACATCATGGACCAGAAGTGGTGCTTAGTCAGGTTGGGATGCCCTTCTTCATAGATGAGGGTGAAGAAACTGAGAAGAATCTTGGTAGTTCCAGCACTGCTTGTGCTTCATCTTATCATGATATCAGCATTTTGGAGACTCTCAGAGTACTGCCTGTAAGTGCTGGAAGTGAAAAAGGTATACCTCTGGAATGAACTTCCTCTTTTTTGATGTGTTGGATGCGAAAATAATTGGATCTTCAATGTTTTTTTATTTTTCGAAAGAAACATCGCATTGGCTCCATTGTTTGGTGGATACATCGCATTGGCTCCATTGTTTGGTGGATAGTACCATTCTCACTTAAGGTTGTGCAAAATACCACACGCGTGGGGGGCAAGGGTGGTATCTTTAGTGTTTTACATGTTATTACTTTAAAGCAAATTTTGCCTTCCGACTTTTTCTAAGATGAGGAGAACAAAAAAAGAAGAAGGAAAGAGCAATCTAGAAACGATAGTGCCAGTGAAAATTCAAAGAAAAATGGTACAGTTCAACATTGTTATGTTGATAATAAGACACTATATTAGAGGCCAGGGGTTGTACCATTATAGAAAATAATAAGACACTGTAGTTATTGCTTGACTTCATCGGATCACTTCATTGGAGAGAAAAAAAAACTATGCGTCTTTATTAATACAATTAGGAGTGAACTATATCATTGGAGTTTGGCCGGAGCTAGAGGAATTTCCCAACTCCCTGCTCTAGAGGCACTCTAGGTATGAGTTCGTCCTGTTTTTGGTGTAGGGTCCAGTCTGTAACAGCAGTAAGAGATAGTTCTCTAAAGTCTAGTGGGTTGTGGGTGTGGTGTTGTACGGGGTCTTTGCCCCTCTTATATTCTTCTTAATATAATGAGACGCAGCTCTGCTGCGCGTTCGAGGAAAAAAATAATTGGTGCCTCCTGTTATTCAGGTTTCCTTGAGGGAAGTAAAGCGTGTGAGTGGCATTGCACAGATAAGGACCCAAAAGACCTTAAAGTTGAGGATCTGAAAGATAATGTTGAAGACTTGAATGAGGACCATGAGGTGAGCCCCACGCCCTCAGATATTGCTTTGAACTTCTATCTTCTTTACTGAGGTGGGTTTCTCACTTGCTGGAACATGGTTTTACAAGATAGCTGAATTCTACTTGCTGTCTTTATATGATTGCTGGCACAGGATAGTCCATAGGTCTTCTTGTGGCAACTGAGATTGCGCCTGCTCTGGCACAAAAGCCTTTTGTGAAGCTTTATTCAAAAGATGTATCTTTGAGAGATTTGCCGATGGCTATGAACACTGATTTTGAAGCTGCACAAGTAGCTGTTTCAGCAGAGGAAACAGGAACCTAGTATTCACAATCAGCAGTAGCACTGAGAGCAGTACTGCATCTGAGCTAGAAGACGTGGTGCACTAAACCTGTCTATAATGATACCAATACATTTAGTGCTCCTCTGGCATCATCTATTTTTTCTAATACTTGAAACAGGTTAGATAATAAGACTGCATGTGTTTCAGATTTTCAGTAGAATGCTCACCTACTGAACAGCCTCGCAAGAACATCTAGAAGCCTGTTATGGGACCTGGTTAATTGTTTTGGTGGTGAAACTTATAGCAACTGGGATACAACATAAAGTTTGAGTAGAAATTGTGTAGCAAGATAGTGTGGTCAAAGAGTGGGAGCAAGAATGGAGCTTTTGTACAAAGTGGTTTGAGAATTTCCAAGAATTTTCATCTCGTGGAAAATATATGAATTCACCTCTGGATTATGTTACTTGTGCTGTTGTGCCTAGAGTGGACCCATCCTTGTTTTCAACTGGTTGCCAAGAATCTTGGAGTTGTTGAAAAGAGAAGGCCATCCTTTAATTTGCAGTTTCTTTTTTTTTGTACATTTGTACATATCATTATATTTTGGTAAATATGTTGCCATCAATAGCTCATGCGCAACAGTTTAGATGAGTGCTTCTCACGTCTAGCCTTTTTTGTTCCTTTATCTGAGCTGCAGGGTACACTGGTACAAGTGGTTTGCATTTCTTTTCTGGTGTAGAATACATAAAAGTTTTGGTAATATGTGCAAAAACAGATTTGCTTGTGCATTTCATGTTGGTACTGCATATATATGTTCAAATGGAATTGTCTAGTTTTTTTCATATTATTTGTACTTTTCTATTTCTCTGCACTGCAATAATTGATACTGTTTTCTTGTGGTGGGTCAATTATTGAGATTCTCGTTATCCTATGATTAATTATGCTCTTAACCAGATGTGTGCAAGGATGCAAGATTCTTTCTTTCCTTTTCTCTCTAATATGATTTTTATTGATACAGTACTATAGCTCACCTGTATCATGTTTAACTTGTATCGGAACCTCTTTTTGCAGTAAATGGCCATTTCCCATCTCAACCACCATATAGCAATTTGAGTATGTTTATTCATTCTTTTTGCAAAAGAATACATTGGCAATGTTACACATGAGGCTTTTCTGATTTCCTGCCGGATCAATCGCCACTTAATTGTGCAGCATTGTTTGCATGCTGCCAGTTGTCGGTCAACTGCTGCAACCCCGCAGTCATCAGGTCGGCAGACCATGCTGGATGCTTCAAGTCCACAGTAACATTGTTGACTTGAATAAGTTATTGATCCCAAATTTTAAAATATCATGCCAATTAGAAGTAGTGTGGCTAAGTGTATAGTGTCAACCTAATAATATTTTGGGATCTGTTGACACGTTAAAACACTAATGCTTTATTAGAACTCTTCTTTCTTGGTGCCTGAATGAGGACCCTATTTACCCCTAGTGGCCTAGTGCCATCTGGTGCTGAAAGATATGATTCTGACTTCTGAAAGATATCTTGTGTGATACACACAATTTACTCTTAATTTTTCTTTATAATAAAAAGTCAACAGGATGAGGCCTTAGAGTTGAAGAACCCATTCCGCCACACTGCCAGTGTGTATGCCCTTGTCCCCGTGAAACCCATATATTTAGGATGTGACATGCCCATTGTCTGAAGACCAACATGTGTTAGAGGATCACGATAAAGATAGTAGAAAAAAATATTAATGAAATTAGAGCACGGTGTTGTTTTAAACAAAAATTCTGGATCTCAGCAGTACATGTGAATGAAAACGAAAATCGCAGGAACATACAGTTATCAACCCCCAAAAGCGTAACGGAAACGCTGCACGCGGCGCGCCGGAGGAGAGGGGGAGGATATTTCCCAGTGGAGCGGCGGCCCACGACCATCCGATCCGATCCGATCCGTTGGAATTGGCGAAAGCCCACGCAGCAGCAGGAGCAGGATGGCCCACGGCCGCCCACGGCGACGTCAGCACATCCCCCGAGTCCTCATCGCCGCCGCCATGCTCACCCTCCTTTCCACCGCGCGCCTCCCACTCGCCGTCTCCGTCTCCGCCCGCCTCCCCAACCCTACCACCACCACCCGCCTCGCCGCCGTCCTCTTCGCCGGCCTCCCTGCCTCCTCCCCGCTACGCGCCTTCTGCCCGAGGGCACGCCCCTCCCCCGCCACCTGCGCCGCCTTCTCCTCCTCCTCCCCCACCATGGCCGCCGACAACCCCCTCCTCGTCGCCGACTTCGAATTCCCGCCCTTCGACCGCGTCGACCCCACCCACGTCCGCCCCGGCATCCGGGAGCTCCTCACGCGACTCGTAAGCCACCCAACACCTGCAGCAGCAGGCCCTGCCTGTCTCAGATTGGAATCCCAAGGCAGCAGGCCCCGCCTGAGCCTGAGCCTGACCTGAGCCTGACCCTGATCCTGACCTGATCTATGTACATATGGCGTTTGATCGCAGGAGGGCGAGCTAGAGGAGCTGGAGAAGGGCGTCGAGCCCACGTGGGGGAAGCTCGTCGAGCCGCTCGAGCGCATCACCGACAGGCTCGAGGTCATCTGGGGGATGGTTGACCACCTCAAGGCCGTCAAGGACTCCGCCGATCTCCGCGCCGCAGTCGAGGAAGTCCAGGTACGTCGCTCAACCACGTGCCGCTCTTGATTGGTTACCGCCGCTTGTATTATTATTTTTCTACTCCTCTGCCTGACCACACTCCGTCAGGATTCATTTCTCACAGTGCTTGATGAACTAGTAAACGCACTGCATCACCAGCTCGTCGGATTTCTCTTTCGTTTCTCACAGCCTGACAAAGTCAAGTTTCAACTAAGGCTGGGCCAGAGCAAGCCTATCTATGAAGCTTTCAAGGCCATTAGAAACTCTTCTGATTGGGAGAGCCTCAGTGATGCTCGCAAGCGCATAGTAGAAGGTGACCTCCTCTGCATGCTGCACAACCTCCCGTTTTGCCATGATATGATACCGCTTATTTGTCACGTCCAGTGATCCCATGGTAATTTCTCATTTCCCTACACTAACTATATTTCTTCTTTCCATAATCAGCTCAAATAAAGGAGGCTGTTCTCAGTGGAGTTGCACTTGAGGAAGAACAGAGGGAGAAATTTAACCAGATCGAACAGGTAAGCTCAGATGTTGTCAAATATCACTTCAACAATCCAACTCACCACTTTCTGCTTGATCATTTCTTGTCATTTTTGCTGATGTGAGTTAATGGAGTGCTAATTTCATTCTAGGAACTTGAAAAGTTGACACAAAAGTTTAGCGAAAATGTGCTGGACGCAACAAAGAAATTTGAGAAGTTAATTACTGATAAGAAAGAAATTGATGGGTTGCCTATAAAGTTTGAGTAGAAATTGTGTAGCAAGATAGTGTGGTCAAAGAGTGGGAGCAAGAATGGAGCTTTTGTACAAAGTGGTTTGAGAATTTCCAAGAATTTTCATCTCGTGGAAAATATACGAATTCACCTCTGGATTATGTTACTTGTGCGGTTGTGCCTAGAGTGGATCCATCCTTGTTTTCAACTGGTTGCCAAGAATCTTGGAGTTGTTGAAAAGAGAAGGCCATCCTTTAATTTGCAGTTTCTTTTTTTTGTACATTTGTACATGTCATTATATTTTGGTAAATATGTTGCCATCAATAGCTCATGCGCAACAGTTTAGATGAGTGCTTCTCACGTCTAGCCTTTTTTGTTCCTTTGTCTGAGCTGGAGGGTACACTGGTACAAGTGGTTTGCATTTCTTTTCTGGTGTAGAATACATAAAAGTTTTGGTAATATGTGCAAAAACAGATTTGCTTGTGCATTTCATGTTGGTACTGCATATATATGTTCAAATAGAATTGTCTAGTTTTTTCATATTATTTGTACTTTTCTATTTCTCTGCACTGCAATAATTGATACTGTTTTCTTGTGGTGGGTCAATTATTGAGATTCTCGTTATCCTATGATTAATTATGCTCTTAACCAGATGTGTGCAAGGATGCAAGATTCTTTCTTTCTTTTTCTCTCTAATATGATTTTTATTGATACAGTACTATAGCTCACCTGTATCATGTTTAACTTGTATCGGAACCTCTTTTTGCAGTAAATGATCATTTCCCTTCTCAACCACCATATAGCAATTTGAGTATGTTTATTCATTATTTTTGAAAAAGAATAGATTGGCAATGTTACACATGAGGCTTTTATGATTTCCTGCCGGATCAATCGCCATTTAATTGTGCAGCATTGTTTGCATGCTGCCAGTTGTCGGTCAACTGCTGCAACCCCCAGTCATCAGGTCGGCAGACCATGCTGGATGCTTCAAGTCCACAGTAACATTGTTGACTTGAATAAGTTATTGATCCCAAATTTTAAAATATCATGCCAATTAGAAGTAGTGTGGCTAAGTGTATAGTGTCAACCTAATAATATTTTGGGATCTGTTGACACGTTAAAACACTAATGCTTTATTAGAACTCTTCTTTCTTGGTGCCTGAATGAGGACCCTATTTACCCCTAGTGGCCTAGTGCCATCTGGTGCTGAAAGATATGATTCTGACTTCTGAAAGATATCTTGTGTGATACACACTATTTACTCTTATATTTTCTTTTTAATAAAAAGTCAACAGGATGAGGCCTTAGAGTTGAAGAACCCATTCCGCCACACTGCCAGTGTGTATGCCCTTTTCCCCGTGAAACCCATATATTTAGGATGTGACATGCCCATTGTCTGTGGCTATGGCTTCAGGTATCTAAAACTATACCATTTAGAATGCTTATGATTCATGAAATTGATCGTTTAGCTGCAGGGAAGAAGGGAATGCTTTAGAACACATTGTATTGTATTGTCGAATTGACTGCAGGGAAGAAGGGAGTGCTTTAGAACACATTGTATTGTATTGACGAATTGTTTTCACTAACCGTGTGTGGGTAAGAAATACCTACTCTGCAGTGAATTTGAACCGGAGCTAAAAAACATATTCGTTTAGTTCTTTTGTTTCTCAGAAGCAACATATGAGTTGTATTTTTGTTGATTTGATCTTATGCTTTAGAAGCAGCAGCTCCTTGTTGAACAGCCAAAACTTGGCCAGTTCTGAAGCATGTACTAATATAATGTTTCATAAAGAAAAAAGGCACAGCTCCCAAGATTGATCAGTAGCAGGGATCGACCCCCCTTTTGCGACCAATCACGTTGCTACCACAAGCCATGTCCTGGTTGTGGGCTTCTGTATGGAAGTCCAGATGCAGAGAAACTGACTTGAGGAATTATTTAGAGAAAAGGGCTTCTCCATTCTCCGGCATAAGGTCAGACATCACATTTCAGAATCTCTGAGTTGTTAAATTTTAATTAGTTTGTGAATCATTGCATGCTTTTGCCAGTTCGATTGTAGAACAGGGGGTGGTGGGAGTGGTAGTTGCTGTGCACAAAAATTTTATCCGAAGATTCCCTCCCGGATATGCTGAATGTGGATAGTTCGTGCGCGTTTATCCTTTCTTGTGGAAAATACTTCTGTGATGCTTCAGAATTTTGTTGTTGCAGTGCTCCTGCTCTTTGGGAGGCTCCCTAGCCTTGACCCAAGTGGGTGAGTGATACTCTTTTCTTTTTTCATGAATTATAAGGTTACTAAGGGATGTCCTGTCTCTCTTTCTGAACTTCCCCCTATTTTTGTCGATAAGATGCAGATATCAATATTTAATATCAAACGTGATGGAAAGTTATGAAAATAAAAGAGGTAGGCCAGAGCTTGAGATAGGCTAGCAAATCAACATTAATACAATCTCGTTATATAAAACAAAGTACCAGTTGATATGTAGCTAGAGCTTTTGTGGCTATGACAACCATATGAAGTGTACTGGGGACTAGCTCGAGTATGAAATGGATGAGATCGAGCGTGTTGTTGTTTAATCACGTATTTTTGATGTAATCTAATCATGTTGACCTTTAATGTTGTTTGTAGATGATTAGGCGAGGGGGGAGGGGGAGGGCCTCATCATTATCTTGTAAATTTGTGCCATGTGAAACGACTAGTATAGAATCCATGGGGGACCCGCGAGCCCGAATAGAAAATATGGGGTTTGGACATTTGGTTAGGCAGCTGGATCTCATCATCTTCTGCTCTGGGCTTGCATGGTGTTGCCTTCGGTTTTTTCTTCTTGTTGGGGTGTATGTAGTATTCTATTGGGTGGTCGGCCCCTCCCTCCCTAAGCAATACTAGTATGCAGTAAAGCTCCCGTCCCCTGTTATCTCTACCTGTATAAGATGGTGGAGCCCTTTAATTTGGGCATCTCTATCTCTGTAGCTGCAGGCAGGCATGTCGACGATGACGGTTCCGCCGGAGCCGCGGCACGTCCTGGCTGTGGACGATAGCATCGTCGACCGTGCGGTCATCTCCAGACTCCTTCGAACCTCCAAATACCGAGGTACGTACGACATCATTCAGTTCAGGACAATTATGTTGTGTTGGTTGCACACTGTATGTAATTGCCTATCTGGACAAATCCTTTATCTGTTTGCTTGATAAAACTTGGTTTCTTGTCACATACTAGAGGAGCCCTTTTTCGGCCTGATGAAAACAACGTTTTGATTGTTGGGTTGCTGCAGTTACGACGGTGGACAGCGGCAAGAGAGCGCTTGAGGTTCTCAGCCTGGTAAGCTAATTAATTAATTAAGCTCTCGTTTGTATGTCGACCGTGGAATGGAACGAACAATCTGATTGTCTGCTGTGTGTTTGTTGATAATTATAAAAGCAGGATCGCAATGTGCACATGATCATCACGGATTACTGCATGCCGGAGATGAGTGGCTACGACCTACTGAAGCGGGTGAAGGAGTCGGCGGAGCTGCGGGAGATCCCGGTGGTGATCATGTCGTCGGAGAACTCGCCGGCGAGGATCCGGCGGTGCCTGGAGGAGGGCGCCGAGGACTTCCTCATCAAGCCGGTGCGGCCGTCGGATGTGTCGCGTCTCTGCAGCCGCCTCGGACTCGGAGTGGAATGGAATTAATAATCAAGTAGCAAGAGTAATCCAATACTGACTGACTAGAACAGGAACAGGTGCAGATGCAGCCGTGCAGTGCAGGCATCATCATCAATAAGAGATTCAGGGTTGGAGGGAGGAGGCGGCACTCAGGACTAGCGTATGTCCTGTTCGTTGATCGTATGGACGTACTGTATGTAGGGTTATCCCTCCTTGGAAAAAACATGCTGTTATCAGTGGGAATTCGACCATTAATTAGAGAGTGGTTGCTTCAGGAATATGTACATTTCGTAGAACTAATATTCGTACCCGGCATGTTTTTTAATTTTTGTTTCGTGATTTTGGGCTCAAGAAGAAAATTCAGTTGACACTTACTTAGCAGATAGTTTCGTGTACAACTTGCTCCTCGTGCTGTACCATTGTGGAAAGATGGTAAACCTAGTAGAATTTTTTTTTTAAAATGGCCTTTGGTTGGTTCCCGTACGAACACATGTTGTCAATGCCAGGTTTTTCTAGTGGCAGTGGTGTGTGTTCTCGCATGGACGACTGAAACTTGAAAGCGACGCGAGGATAAAAACAAGACACATGTGTTAGAGGATCACGATAACGATAGTAGAATTTTTTTTAATGAAATTAAAGCACGGTGTTGTTCTAATGAAATTCTGAATATCCGTATAGAAAGAGAATCGCAGGAACATATGGGATACAGTTATCAACCCCAAAAGAAAACGGAAACGACGGAGGAGGGGAGGGGAGGGGCGATATTTCCCAGTGGAGCGGAGCGGCGGCCCACGACCATCCGATCCGTTGGAGTTGGGAGGAATTGGCCAAAGCCCACGAAGCAGCAGGATGGCCCACGCCCGCCCACGCGTCCCCCTCGTCCTCATCGCCGCCGCCATGCTCACCCTCCTTTCCACCGCGCGCCTCCCACTCGCCGTCTCCGTCTCCGCCCGCCTCCCCAACCCTACCACCACCACCACCCGCCTCGCCGGCGTCCTCTTCGCCGGCCTCCCTGCCTCCTCCCCGCTACGCGCCTTCTGCCCGAGGGCACGCCCCTCCCCCGCCCCCTGCGCCGCCTCCTCCACCATGGCCGCCGACAACCCCCTCCTCGTCGCCGACTTCGAATTCCCGCCCTTCGACCGCGTCGACCCCAGCCACGTCCGCCCCGGCATCCGGGAGCTCCTCACGCGACTCGTAAGCCACCCAACACTTGCAGCAGGCCCGGCCCTGTCTCAGATCCCAAGGCAGCAGGCCCCGCCCGAGCCTGAGCCTGACTATGTATGTATGTATGTATGTATGGTGGTTGATCGCAGGAGGGCGAGCTAGAGGAGCTGGAGAAGGGCGTCCAGCCCACGTGGGGGAAGCTCGTCGAGCCGCTCGAGCGCATCACCGACAGGCTCGAGGTCATCTGGGGAATGGTCGACCACCTTAAGGCCGTCAAGGACTCCGCCGATCTCCGCGCCGCTGTTGAGGAAGTCCAGGTCCCTCGCTCAACCACGTCCTGCTCTTCATATCGCGTGATCGATTACCGCTTGTATTGTTGTTTTGCTACTCTGCCCACACACATTCTAAAAGGCTTCTTACAGTGCTTGATGAACTAAGGCTCATCCCGGTAAGCGCACTGCATCACCACCTGATCGGATTTCTCTTTCGTTTCTCACAGCCTGACAAAGTCAAGTTTCAACTAAGACTGGGCCAGAGCAAGCCTATCTATGAAGCTTTCAAGGCCATTCAAAACTCTTCTGATTGGGAGAGCCTCAGTGATGCTCGCAAGCGCATAGTGGAAGGTGACCTCCTCTGCATGCTGCACAACCTCCGGTTTTTGCCATGATATGATATCGCTTATTTTTCACGTCCAGTGATGCCATGGCAATTGATTGCAGTTCTCCTTTCCTAACAGTATAATTTCTTTTTTCCATAATCAGCTCAAATAAAGGAGGCTGTTCTCAGTGGAGTTGCACTTGAGGATGAACAGAGGGAGAAATTTAACCAAATCGAACAGGTAAGCACAGATGTTGTCAAATATCACTTCAACAATCCAACTCACCAATTTCTGCCTGATCATTTCTTCTCATTTTTGCTTATGTGAGTTAATGGAGTGCTAATTTCATTTCAGGAACTTGAAAAGTTGTCACAAAAGTTTAGCGAAAATGTGCTGGACGCAACAAAGAAATTTGAGAAGTTAATTACTGATAAGAAAGAAATTGATGGGTTGCCTGCTACAGCCCTTGGTTTGGCGGCACAAACTGCTGTGTCAAAGGTATTAACAATAAACACTTATATAAGTTCTTAGAAGCTATTTCCTCCGTTAGTTCTTATACTGACAAACAACATTGCCAGGGCCATGAAAATGCTACAGCTGAAAATGGACCTTGGGTCATCACGTTGGATGCACCAAGCTATATCGCTGTTATGCAACATGCTCGCAACAGAGCTCTTCGTGAAGAAGTCTATCGTGCCTATCTAACCCGTGCCTCTAGTGGTGATCTTGATAACACTGATATCATCACTCAAATTCTGAAGTTAAGGTTAGAGAAGGCTAAAATTCTTGGCTACAAGAACTATGCTGAGGTGATTGTGCTCTTCCTTTTTCCACCACATTAAAAGAAGTGTGCAATAATTGTGTTTTAATTAATTGATTATATTGTGTAGGTAAGCATGGCTCAGAAAATGGCAACTGTTGAGCGTGTAGAAGAGCTTCTCGAGAAGCTGCGTGCAGCTTCCTGGGATCATGCTGTTAAAGGTACAACCAACCCCATTATTGTTCTTGTGCTAACATATTCAGTTTTTATCCATTGTTTCAGAACTTTACCTATTCTATTACAACTTCTATAGTTAGCGGCATAAAAAAATACATGTATTTTAGATTTCTTGTATTGTATCTTATTTATTACATTTGAGGTTGTGTTCCAAATCCTTTTGTTTTCATTAGCCTTTGAGGTCACCCAACATAAATTGTTACAATTATCCGTTAGCATGTTATTTTTTAATCTGCAAATATCTTCTCATGTGTGGAGAAATTAGGGTGAACATCTTTTTTCTTCTGTCCATTCATGTCACCGCTGATTTATCTATTCAGATATGGAAGACCTAAAAGTCTTTGCCAAAGATTCTGGTTCTCCAGAAGCTACTGATTTGACTCACTGGGACCTTACGTTCTGGAGTGAACGACTGAGGGAGTCTAAATATGATATCAATGAGGTTTGCTCTTTGCTCACTTATCTATCCCAATAATTGTGGCCTCAAGCTCCTAAGTTTCTTTTACACTGGTCAGAGTACTCTTTTAATGATGTTCCTCCGCAATCCATTTTTATTTTCATTCCTCTGGACATATGCATTTCAAATTGCATCTGATACATACTGAAGTGCCTCTACTAGAAATAAGTGTGGTAACTGCCATTGCAGGAAGCACTGCGTCCTTATTTTGCACTGCCCAAGGTTATGGATGGCCTCTTCACTCTGGCAAATAAGCTTTTCGGGGTGAGCGTTGAACCTGCAGGAGGAAGTGTGCTCTCCTGATTACGATGGTAAAGAAATTGCATCGCATGTGTCTTCTGTAGGTTGAAACTGTGTTCCATGAATTTGGCCATGCCCTTCAGCATATGCTTACTAAGCAAGATGAAGGCTATGTTGCTGGTATTCGTGGAGTTGAATGGGATGCTGTAGAGTTACCCTCCCAGTTCATGGAAAACTGGTGCTATCACAAGTATGATGGGTCCATCTCATTTGGCTTTAATTCGAATCTTCCATTCTACTAACCAATTGATCTGTTGTTTTGCTGTAATAGGGATACTCTCTTGAGCATTGCAAAGCACTATGAAACCGGTGAAACTCTTCCAGAAGAAATTTATGCGAAACTTGTCGCTGCAAAGAATTTCCGTGCTGGCACCTTCAGCCTGCGGCAGGTGCCTTAGTTTGTTTCTACTTACGCTTTGACTTGTAGTGACTCTTACTGTTATTGTCACATAACATACATCATACTTTTGTATTGCTGTTAATTTCTTCCTCCCTTTTGTAGTCATTGCATGATTGATTCTTGGTATGCCCTGCTTGTTGCAACCTGGGAATGTTGTAGCATATGCTTTCCTTTTCTGCTTATATACATATGCATTCTCATAATAAAAGCACTAATCCACTTTGTTTTTT
>OAMR01000813.1:270933-310284 GCA_900205405.1 Echinochloa crus-galli | reverse complement strand
TGACTGAAGAATGTGTCGACCTCATGCAGCATACTGTTGCTCTGTCGAAAACATTAGCCCGCAATGGTTTGCCTGCTAGGCTGCCTGTTGCTCATATGGTGTGCAATCAGACGCCACCAGTTGGTGATAAGCCCAGTCTCATGACTTTCCGTGAGGTAAGTAATAACATCTGTGAAATGTGAATGGGGATATCTGGAGGAAGTGTACTCTCCTGATTATGATAGTAAAGAAATTGCATTGCATGTGTTCCATGAATTTGGCCATGATCTTCAAGCAAGATGCTATGTTGCTGGTATTCGTGGAGTTGAATGGGATGCTGTAGAGTTACCCTCCCAGTTCATGGAAAACTGGTGCTATCACAAGTATGATGGGTCCATCTCATTTTGCTTTAGCTCGAATCTTCCATTCTACTAACCAATTGATCTGTTGTTTTGCTGTAACAGGGATACTCTCTTGAGCATTGCAAAGCACTATGAAACCGGTGAAACTCTTCCAGAAGAAATTTATGCGAAACTTGTCGCTGCAAAGAATTTCCGTGCTGGCACCTTCAGCCTGCGGCAGGTGCCTTAGTTTGTTTCTACTTACGCTTTGACTTGTAGTGACTCTTACTGTTATTGTCACATAACATACATCATACTTTTGTATTGCTGTTAATTTCTTCCTCCCTTTTGTAGTCATTGCATGATTGATTCTTGGTATGCCCTGCTTGTTGCAACCTGGGAATGTTGTAGCATATGCTTTCCTTTTCTGCTTATATATATAGTCTTATAATAAAAGCACTTATCCACTTTGTTTTTATAACTACTACTCTGCAGATACGTTTTGCCAGTGTAGATATGGAACTGCATACAACTTATGATCCTTATGGCTCGCTGTCGATATATGATGTTGACCGAAGAGTTGCAGAACGAACACAAGTTCTTGCTCCTCTGCCAGAGGACAGATTCCTATGCAGCTTTAGCCATATATTTGCAGGTTTGCATTGTTGTCAACAAACATATAAATTCGTTGATTTCATGGCGCTGACTTCTCGTTCGTTAACTCTTTCATTTGTTGACAACCTGCAGGTGGTTATGCTGCTGGATACTACAGTTACAAGGTAAAATATTTGTTATCATTATTCTTTTGAATACCTTCCTGTCCCGACCTCGTATTGCTTGAATGGTTCACTGTATATTCTCATGTCTCCTTACAGTGGGCTGAAGTATTGTCAGCTGATGCCTTCTCAGCTTTTGAAGATGCTGGTTTGGATAATGATAAGGTATGTTTCTCACCCATAGGAAA
Organism: Echinochloa crus-galli; assembly: GCA_900205405.1. Lineage (NCBI taxonomy): Eukaryota > Viridiplantae > Streptophyta > Magnoliopsida > Poales > Poaceae > Echinochloa > Echinochloa crus-galli. The sequence continues at coordinate 309,000 of OAMR01000813.1, read as the reverse complement.
TCCTAGGTACCGAGAGGTGCAGATTCAACATTTCTTTCATCCTCCTTGCCAATCAATTCCTTACATTGATTTGAAATAACAAAAAGATAATGTTATGCACCCCTGTTTTGTATAGGCAATTGAGGAAACTGGGAGACGATTCAGAGATACAGTTCTTGCACTTGGAGGAGGAAAATCTCCACTTGAGGTAAGGCTTGTTGTAATCTGACATGCTGCTATGTTTAGCATGCTTTCCCGTGAAGGTTTTACTAATTGTTTTGGTCCTGTATCAAGTGGTTGTAATAGACTGGTGATGCATTTTAAACTGTGCATATAGTAGCTAGGCAATTGTATATACAGTACAATTTTGCTTTCGGTTGGTTTGAGCTTGGCGGAATTGAAACTAAACGCACGTGCGCAACTGAATGCAGGTGTTTGTTTCTTTCCGAGGACGGGAGCCTTCACCTGAGCCACTTCTTAGGCACAACGGCTTGCTTCCTGTCGCTGCGTAGTGCCCTTGCCCTTGCACCAGTGTTCATCATTTGCTAGTATGCCAGAATTAAAGATTTTTTTTCTGGGGCGTCAGGCAAACTAAATTTATAGCGTGTTGCGTGTTGCATAGTTGTGAAATGAATTTTAATCAGAGCTGATTCGACAGCATGTTCTAAAAGGGAAAAATATTTTGATATTCTGATATGATAAAAACAGCAGGTGACAGTAAACAGGTTGGAGCTGGTACGGGATACATTGTGATTCACACCGACCGCACTGCCCATTCCATTGAAGTATTGAACCTTAGCTTTGTGAAGACCGGAGGTGGTCATGCAGGTTTGTGACGGCTGCAATGACATGCGAGCTGGCGTCGCCTTGGCCGGCCACAAACTCGCAGGCGACGCCGTCCACCTCCACCATGCTGCACCCGGGCACCTTATTGGCCACGCTCCTCATGGTCCGGCGGACCCTGTCGACGTGGTCCCACTCGCTGGAGGCGGCGTACATGTTGGAGAGCAGGACGTGCACGCCGGCACCGGTGTGCTCCGCCGCCATCCACTCCACCACCTGCCTGCCGACCGCGGCGCACGCGCTGAGCACGTACGAGTCGGGGCTCATGGGCGGCCAGGGCCTCCGCCAGATGCCCCAGCACGTCCACCAGGCACCCGTAGTGCTCCACCCCTGGGGCCATCTCCATGCCGCGGAATATCTCCTTGGCCACGCCGACGAGCCCCGCACGCCGTCAGCACGCAGCACCCCTGCCCGAACAGCTCCACCGCCAGCGCCCGTGGTCCGACAGCGCCGAGATCATGGCCGTGTAGGCGAACACGTCGCGCTGCCCCGGCGTCGCCGCGGCGAACACCCGCCTCCCGCACTTGCCGTACATGTCCACAAGCGCCGTCGTCCATCATCCCATCGTCTTCTCCTGCACGTTGACGACACAACAAGTAGGCGTGCACCCACCTGCCCTGCTCCAGCGCCCCGCAGGCCGTCAGCACCCCGACCACCGCCGCCCTGTTGGGCCGGACCTCAGCATTTCCTCGAACAGCCGCACCGCGTCGGCGAACGCCCCCGCCGCCACGTACGCGCTCAGCATGGCGCTCCAGGAGACGTCGTTCCTGCGGGGCATTCCGTCGAACAGGGCGCGCGCTTCCTCCACCTGCCCGGCCCTGGCGTAGGCCGTCAGCAGCGATGTCCACGAGCAGACGTCGGCGGCGGAAGCCACTGGCTTGGCATGCCTCTGAATTCGCTCACTCTTTGTTTCCCGGCCCGGCCCGGCCCACTGGGCGGGTGGGTATACCATACCAGTCAGGTGAGATTGAAATCTGGGCCGCGAGGGTGAGAGAAAGGGCCCGGCCCAACCACCAACTACCTACCGGTCGTTAGTGGTGGGTGCGCGTCCCTCCCGTCGTCTCAACAAGAGCGGAGAAGAAGCCAGAGGCCGCCGCAGAGCAGCAGAGGCGTGGCCAGGATGGGTCGCGGCGGCGGGATGGGGAACCCGGTCAACGTCGGCATCGCCGTGCAGGCGGACTGGGAGAACCGCGAGTTCATCTCCAACATCTCCCTCAACGTCCGACGCCTCTTCGACTTCCTCCTCAGATTCGGTCAGTTCGGATCTGCCGCCGCCGCCTTCTTCTTATCTCACCTTCTCGGCCGCTGATTGCACGTGATTGCCTTGCGCTTGCCTTGCCTTGCCTGTTACTATGATATGGCTCTTGCTGCGTCTGGAACAGGCGGCCTCCATTCAGAAATCTGCAGACCTTTCACAAGCCCATTGCTACTTACCACCCTCAGGTTAGGTTCGGGTTTGCCACGAATTCGCCATAAATTGGGTAGCTAAATACCGCTGGGGCTGCTTCTTTTTCTTGTCATCTCTCACCATGACTGGAAAATGAAATAACTGAACTCCACAACCTGACACAAGCATCACCAACATGGGATTCTGATCATCTCAGAACCACTTTGTGACGCGAGACTTTACAACGACTAGTTCTTCAATTATACCATGAGTGCTTACCCAAACTCATTTTGGAATGCCCATTTTTCAAGGATATATACCAGCTTGCAACAAACTTATTACTTACCTGATAATCCAAGCTGTCAAAAGCTCGGTTCGAGGGTCAACATTTCTGGTACTCAACATTGTGTTTAAGGCTCGTTTTCAGTCCTTCCTAATATGCTTTCTGGGGTGTGTCTGTGGGGATAGGCCTATGCTAGAATATTATATATATTTGCGGACAGTATGAATCTTGTGTTATTCAGTAACATGCTTTAGCCATAGGTGTGAGCAATTGATGCCTGCTTGAAACACAAGTTTCGGGTTTGAAGTAGCCATAGCCATGTTTATGTTGAAGTTTCTCTTCAAGTACTAACTAATCACTCTTGAGCTACATGACATGCCATTTTCCATGTACTAGCTAATACTTGAACCTAAATCATATCATAGCTTGTCTTGATTTAATTCCATATGAATTCAGAGTTGTAGGGACTATGGAACGATCTGGTTGTATGGATATTTACTGTTGACTGCCATGCATGTTTATGAGTCATCTATCTCATCCTGATCTGCCTTGGTGAGGTGAGAAGAAAAGAGAAGTAAACATGCACCATTTCACTGATGTTCCCAGAATTAAATGTGTGCAGAAGCTACGACGAAGAGCAAGCTGGCATCTTTGAACGAGAAGCTTGACATCCTAGAGCGGAAGCTGGAGGTGCTTGAAGTCCAAGTGAGCAGCGCAACGACCAATCCTTCAGTCTTCAACTAGAAGTCTACTCACAAGGACCAATCCTTCATTCAGTCTATGAATGAGATATACACGCACACTAGTTTGCCGTGTGAAGGTGTATCATGTACGTACGTGGGAGTGGGGCATGTAAAAGACTTGTAGCATCATGTTTGTACAATTGAAATCATGCACATCTGTATCGAAATCGATGAGCAGGGCAGGTCCGCTTTTGGATGGTGCCTACATATATGGAGTAAAGTGTGGCCTAGTGCTATTATGCATATGGGAGTAATAATTTATGTTCGATACTAGATCAATTGTTTTCTCCTACATAGTAATATAGTAATGGCATTAGATATTTCTCCCCGACAACATCACATTCTTGGAATTGGTCAGTGATCAGACTGCGCCTATTATGAGGATGCACTTTTCAGTTCTTATGGCCATTTTATATCTTCGGCACAAAATAATAGACACTACCAGATACTGAAAAAAAAAATCTAAACATAGGTTTCAGCTAAAAGATCTGAGGCGACAACCAGAATCAAATAAAACATGTTCTTAGTGGCACCTTTTCACACCGTATAAGCAGTGCGGAATTAGAGAGAAAATTAAAGGGGGGCCAACCGACCAGGCAAACATTTGTCGGTTTAGAAATTTGGTAATTTACCTCAAATTTTATTGTACACAATAAACTAGCTAGCCATGACTACATAGTAATTAATTAAGCAATGGCATGCATAAAAAACATATAATTTGTAAAAATAATCAATATATCTTACATATTCATTTAAATTTCACTATGCAATTCTAATTCATTTTAATCTAATTGGGGATTTTGATCAAGCATATTAACAACACATCTTGCTCCTCATATGCCTTTCATTAGAAAGAAAATGGTGTCTTTCTTTTAAGTTTTATACCTTGGTTTCCTACAAAAATTTAGCATAATTTCATCAAAAAATTATATACTAAATTAAATAGGGAAAAGTTTAGGAAATTAGAAAATATGAATTAGTTAAATAGATATTGTTTATATTAGTTCGAGTTGAAGTAGGAGTAGTACACAATTTTGCTTCTATTGGGGGTGGCCATGCCCCCCTCCCACACACACGGTTGCACCACTGCGTATAAGATTTAAATTAAACCAAAACAAATGCTAGTCATATACAACCATGTTTGTAGGATTCTTAGCAAAGGAAACTGCCCAATCAAGAAGTAGCCATGACCTGAACATAGATTTATCACCAACCAAAATATATGGACATAGATTACTAAAAGACATTCATGACTACTTGATGCTGCAACAAAGTGATACAATACATGCCGAGATATCAATTTCTACGGTAGAGTAAACAAAAGTTACCCGATATACTTTTGAGTTCTCACACTGAACTTCCCACATAATTGAGATCCAGTACACCTCATGAACAATCATTTATTACTGATTAACAAGAGGAAACTGTTACAAACATATGTTCTTAGCCATTGTCAAAGACATAACTTTTCACTTCTCATTTTTTCCACATATGTTGATAATTCACCGGTTAAAATATACATGTTTCTAGTAGTAGTATTACATCAGAGTAAGTTGTATACGAAACTATTGTATATTTGTGTACCATGCATATTAACCATATTTTTGTATTAACCAATGTGTCTGTTGAATATTTTAGCAAATGCAGCGTGTCTCTACTGATAATTTATCTACAACATCATATAACGCAGCTTTAGATGAGGTAAACCATATCTTGCTTCTAATTATACATATTCCACTTTGACAAATGAAGTTACGTAATACTATGCAGAAAAGAGGAGCAAGAAGAACACGCCTGCTCCGGCCGTCGTGTTTGATGCTGTAGTGGCTACTCTACTCAATGCGAGGCCAACTTATTGCACGACCAATTCGTTAACAAGGTATGCTACTGGGGTGGTGCTGGGGATCAATGATTTGAAATGGAGCTATTTTTGCTTGGTGCGAATCAGGGGCGGACTCAAGAAGGGCCTAGTGAGGGCATATGCCCCCGCTCAACTTTTGAAACACAGTCAACTGTGTTCATGGTTATCGATGGAATTGCTCGAGGATTACCTCCATGAAGATTCACATGTGCTGATCATTCATCGGCACTTGAAAGTGACAAATATCCTGTTGGATAATGAAATGAAATCCAAAATCTCGAACTTTGGGTTAGCAAGCATTTTTTGAGGCAACCGAGCTAGAGGTGATGGACAGCGCTCAAGCAACCTTCCTTGTATGTTTTCTTTGAATGGACCAGCTCTTTCTCTCGCGTTTCACGCCTGTCTCCCACTTGGGCCGCAGTAGGCTGGGCCCAAGGCCCATCCCCTTCTCTCGCGCTTCACTCCCACTTCCGCCGCAGTAGGCTGGGCCCAAAGCCCATCTCTTTCTCTCGCGCTTCACTCCTCTCTCCCGCTTGGGCTGTAGTAGGTTGGCCCAACAAAGAGAAAATTTAAATATAAGATTAGCTAAATTATGATTGATCCTAGAAATAGAAAAAAACTTGTGAGAAACGAAATCGGGAAAGGATGATTTGCCACAATTTATAAGGTATGCGGTATTAAAAATGGAGCTGGTTTTGCTTGCTAAGCCGTGGCACAAGAACTTGTAAGAATCGGGGGTGGATCCAAGAAGGTCCTAGCGAGGGCACATGCCCCCCTTAACTTTTGATTTTCAGTGGACTTTGGCCCATTTTACTGATGTATTGAAGGCCCGTTAAATATAAAACCTTCACTCAATTTTAGTTGAGAATTGTGGATTTTTATTTGAAGGAGTAGGAGGCTTCATATAACTTCATATATGTTAGGTTTTGTTGTTACTCTTAGTCATGGGACCAATGCAATGCATGAATAATGAATGACATTGTGCTATGCATGGATGCATGCATTTTTAACGCTTTTGTAGCTCTTGCTTGGTTCTGACAGATGTGGAGAAACACAGTCAGCTATTCTGGGATCAAAAATACTTTTGTGAAAAACCTGAAACTAACATTCAATAAGCATATCGGACAATATTGCTGAATCTTAATGGCATCTTCTTTCTTGGGTAGCAGGGTAATTACTCCAAAATTAAAACTATGCAGCTGCAGTCTTCCACAATGAAAAAGAGCAAATAAATCCAGCTTCGCTACTTCTCAAAAGATGCAGTCTTCCACAATGAACCTCATGGAAAAGAGCAAATAAATCCAGCTTCACTACTTCTCAAAAGAATTAGTAAAATTTAGTTGGGAATCCATTCGGACCCGGTGCTCTATTATGCTCCATCTGAAAGACTGTCTTTAATATCCTTTTCTCTGAATGGTGGTGTCAAGACCTCATTTTCCTCCTTTCAAACTTGAGGATATCAAGCAGTAGTTAATTTGTTGCCTATATATAGATAAAGTATTGCTACCACATGCATTAAATGAATGACAGCCAAAGATATCCCGTGAATAGAGTGAAGCATGCCACCAAAAATATAATTGATTATGTCCCACATTTGCTTCATCTGTCCACCTATATATAAGCATATAGCCAAAGAAGCATTACATCCAAAGAAAGCCATTGAGCAGCTATAAAGTTAGAGACAAGGTCTCTCGTCTGATGGCGCTTCTCGCAACCAAGGGTGCAATGCCTCTGTTCGTGATGGCCACCATGATCATGGCGTTTGCCCTGTCGCCCTGCTTCGTTCAAGCGGGGGGCGGTATAGTCTGCGAAAGTACTTTACTAACTGCCCCCTTTGTTCTTATTATTTTACATAACAGCATGATTTCACTTTGATCATTTCTCTTTTATTCTTCAGTTACCTGCCGAAGGCTGCCAGGATGCACTCTTGACAAGTGCCACCAGTTGTGTGTCTCGTTGGGGATTACCAATTTTACAATATTTTGTCGTATCAGTATTCAGTGTTGCTGCCAGGAATGTAAACAGCTTCCACCTCTTTAAGGTGGCTCAATCCGCAACTTTACTTGCATTAGCTAAAAATAAATAATTTCAAAGATTGGAAGTCGGTCCGATCGTCATGAACCGAACCTTGCACCGTATGTGGATTGATCAAATTAATGATTATATGTAGCTGCTGATTATTAAAATATCGTAAGACATCTTAGTAAAAAAATCATCTCAAATTTGCACACATGTATGTATGGATGGATGGGCTATGTAGAACTACACTATTTTGATAAGAGATGAGTGTAAAAAATGGTAGTTCTGCTTTATTTTTAAATTATATTGACGGACATTTTTTTGTACCTAATAATCATCAACAATCTTGATGTAATTATCTAAAATTAGTAAAGTTTTCCTGTTAATTAAGAAGACATATCGGGTGGTTAAGTTTGTTTGTTAGGTTTTAATTTTATGAGAAAAAGTGTACAAGCCTAACCCACCGATGGCTTTTAGTCATCTACATTTTAGAGCATCTCCAAGAGACTCTTTTCTAACGTGTAGGAATAGAGATTTTTGTGAAAAAAAAACACCCTCCAACAACCTCTTCAATTGAATATCCAAATATAGATATCCTCCATTCGAGCATCTCTAAGAGACTCTTTATATCTTTTGTAACCTACAGAAATAGAGATTTTGGTGAAAAACACCCTTAAACGGTCTTAAATGGTCTCTTCAATTGAATATCCAAATATATATATTCTCTATTCTGGATTTCTTACTGACCAGAGATAAAGGACGAGATGACTTTCAAGACTGTGCACAAAAAAGAAAAGCCGTTGAAAAGTATAAAGATGTAGAAAATATTTTTTACTTAAATGACTCTCCAAATAATGATTTAGAGAGTATATTTTAGTTAGACTCCTGCTCTTACATAAATAAAAGGAACCATGGGAGATTGCTTTAATTGTCGGCTCACCGAATCCGAGCAATAGAATATTTAATAGAGGCAGCAAGTACTACTCGGATTAATAAAGTGGATGAATTAAGAAATACTATGAAATGAAGGGAGTATTTACAAACAGTACTACAAGGCATCAAATTATTGAAGCTGGGCGATAGGGCCAAACTCAAATGGAGGGAGTATTTTAATAGTCGGCTTATGATATCGAGCAAAATTTAATAGAAAAGATAATGGAATATTTTACTAGCTCATCATATCAAGCAATAGTTATTTGCTGCCTATAGATAGATAAAGTATTGCTACTAGGATTAGAGTCCTCTTTATTCATGTACCGACTCTTTACTGGAGTCAGTACTCTGTAATAGCCAGATATCTCTGGCCTATATAATGATACCGTCGACCCTTTTTTTCGACGACATGACATCGACAAGTTCTGCAACGGCGGCTAAGCTCTTCAAAATCTCCGTCTCGGAGAAACTCACCCGCGACAACTACCTTGTGTGGCGAGCACAAGTTCTCCCAGCTATTCGCGGATCTCGCCTCATAGGCGTCCTTGACGGTTCTCCCAGCTATTCGCGGATCTCGCCTCATAGGCGTCCTTGACGGCACCGTCGCCAAACCATCTGAAGTTCTTTGTGTTGAGAAGGCCGATAAAACTATTGAAGAAGTCGAGAACCCTGCCTATGCTGCATGGATTGCTCAAGACTAGCAATTGGTTGCTTATCTTCTTTCCTCGATGACAAAGGAAATCCTGGTGCACGTTTCTTCATGTGAACATGCTACCGAACTGTGGACTGCCATTACAGAGATGTTTTCCTCTCAATCTCGCTCCAGAATTTTGCAGCTCCGCTCTCAGTTGTCCAGGGAGAAGAAGGGAGATCTCTCTGCATCCACTTACTACAGCAAGATGAAAGGCATTGCTGACGAGATGGCTGCTATTGGCAAGAAGATAGATGACGATGATCTCATCAGCTATATCCTCAACGGATTGGACTCTGATTACAACCCCTTCGTCTCGTCCGTCTCAGCGAAGGACTCCTTGACCTTGGGTGATCTATATGCTCCCTGACAGGGTAAGCCGTTCTATCGTATTCTACAGCTACCACAGGCATCAAATGAATGACAGCCAGATAATATAATTAATTATGTTCGACATTTGCTTTATCGTATCCGTCCACCTCTATATATATAAGCATAGACAAAGAAGCATTACATCCGAAGCAAGCCATTGAGCAGCTATACGGTTAGAGACAATAATCAGAGGTCCCTCTCGTCTGATGGCGCTTTCTCGCAAGCAAGGGCGCCATGCCTCTGTTCGTGATGGCCACCAGCCCACCATGATCATGGCATTTGCCCTGTCGCCCTGCTTCGTTGAAGGGGGCGGCGGTACAACGTGCGGAGGTACTTTATTAACTGCTTTGTTCTTAGTATTATATTTTACATACATAACAGCATGATTTCACTTTGATCATTGCTCTTTTATTCTTCAGCTACCTGCCGAAGTCTGCCAGGGTGCACTGCTGACAAGTGCAACCAGTTGTGTGTCTCGTTGGGGATTACCAATTTTACATCATTTTGTCGTACCAGTACTCAGTGTTGCTGCCGGCAATGTAAACAGCTTCCACCTCTTTAAGGAGGTTCAATCCGCAACTTTACTTGCATTAGTATCTAAAAATAATTTCAAAGATTGTGAGTCGGTCTGATTGTCATGAACCTTGCACTGTATGTGGATTGATCAAATCTGTGAGTATTAGAATCTTGCTCGTTAGAAATCTTAGTTAATTACATCCGTAGATGAACTTTTATAAAAAAACCTCTATTAAAATCAAGAGTCTGAGTTGTGGAACAGAAGCATGGAAGATGTGGTTTGGTTTTTGATCAACAAAGATGTGGTTGTGGTGCTGTATCCCGTTGCAGCCACACAAGTGGAGACAACTCTTTCTCTCTCTCTCTGAACCTCCTTCATGTTCTTTCTTCTCGGCCCTTGTTTAGATGTCAAATTTGACGCCTTGATGTGCGTGCGTCACTGTAGTGTTTTGTTTATATTTGTGAAAAATTATCCAAACATTGATTAATTAGGTTCAAAATGTTCGTCTCGCAAAGTACAACAAAACTGTGCAATTAGTTTTTGATTTCATCTATATTTAGTACTCCATATATGTACCGATATTTCGATGTGATGAAAATCTTTTTTTTGCGTGAACTTGGGGGTGCAAATTTGGGATCCAAACTATGCCTCATTTCACTTCACACAGGCGGACGCGGAAGAACCTTCTCTCTTGTCAGCTCCGATTCACCCCGATTCTTTTTCTTTGGTAAGTTGTTGTCTCAATAATCTTTTTCTTAATTCGCCGGATCGCACCTACTTCTTCCCTGTCTTTACGTAGCATAAGCTAAGCAGAAATCAAACAAAGTACAAGTTCACAAATCAGAGGCTTTCCTATATTTCTTCAGAAATCAAACAAAGTAGGCTTTCCTATATATCTTCAAATATCTTGATTGACGGTGTAGCATGTGTTAAGCAGAAATCGAAATTAACCTAGACCCGTGTGAGGCAGAAAACAAAGTCATGCAGAATCCCAAAGGTCAAAGTAAACAAAAATAGAAATTAAAAACATAAATTAAAGTTCTTTTTTTCTATTTCTGCTAGTATCAAACACAATTATATTCAAATCAAATTTAAATACAAATTAGCTGATACATCTCTCTCAGGTCTCAGGTCAGCAGTCAGGCTCAGACTCAGAGTCTCAGGTCGTCTCAGCTGATACCTCTCTCTCAGGTCTCAGGTCTCGACTGACACACAGGTAATTCGATCAGTGAATAGATTTCGCACGAAACGCGCCATCACCACCGACTGATCCTAGCCTGCTAGCTGCGTCAGAGATTGGACCTCTCACTTTGCTTGCCCGCTCGTTGAGCTGACAAAAGGTACAGAAATCGGCTACCCGGCCGATGTCTCATTATGAACATTTTTATTCGCTATCCATTTTTTAAACTATATATTCCTCTATTACTGATGATTGGAGTATATAGTTGCTCAGTTATCTTTGAGAATGTATACCTCGTATTTTATGCATCTTTTATCAAGTCTTCCTTTTCCTGATTGACTCAATCAGAGATAGAAATTCGGATCAACTATGAGGAGTAGGGCAAGTGAATGAACTCTGTCCTAGGCATTTCCAATAAGTTCAGTGAAGTGAGGGTGAGGGATTTCATTTATCACAGTAGGTTCGACTTACTGTTTCTTCTCTTCGACAAGCATCGCCTTACTTTTTATTATAGTATGGAAATGCATTCATTTTCTTTGCATCGATTTCGATCCGCAATACTATCGGAGTACAAGAAGGAAATCGGACACTTTAGTGTCAGACTGCCCAGAAACACTCCAATCTGGGTGTTCAGGAAATTGAGTGTTTCTTAAGTCTCCTAACACCTGAATTTTCCCACCATTTGATTCAGATCTAATGTCTAGCAAAATTTAACATTGAAATATGATATTTTACACATAATTCAGAAGCAAAAAAAAAACAAACAAGGGTATTATAAATATCAGCAAATAATACATCACAGAGTAGAATGCTCCTATGCATATTCCCAAAGAATTCATAGTGGTCTATATGCAGAATATAAGATCTACAATTAAATTTCATGGAAGATGAAGGTACAACCACTAGATATTGATGAAACAACAACAATCTGATCATGACAACAACAACAAAAAAAGAGTTAGGACATCAACTGAATACATTGAATCTGGAGCAAGCTGCAATGGCCATGCACACAACAGTTAATCATCTATGAAGCATCACTATTACTCCAAATCTACAGAAACCAGCAACTCTTGGCACCAGTTGCTTCCCATTGATACCGACCAATAATCAAATGTCCAGATGCCAGGAGAAACACATGATCAGGGAGTAAACATTTTTACAAATCTCACAAAAATCTAAGCAAATATCATATCTATAGATTTTCCATATTGGCAATGACTCACCCTGGGCACAATTTCCCGAACCCGAACCCGAAAAACCCGGACCCGCTCCCAAACTACCCGATCCCGAATTACACATACACAATTTCGGGTTAGAAACCGAAATTAGTTCGAGAAATTCGGATTCATACCCCCGGTACCCGAATTCCCCAAGTACCCACAGTTTACATGAAGGCCCAAGGCTCAGTAGCCCAACTTGTAACCCTAAAATTTCACTTCCAGGCTCCAGCCACCGTAACTCCCGGGTCCCGACTCCCAGCGCCGTAACCCCTGGGCATGGCTGGCCGTCACGAGCGTGATACGGAAACACTCGTCGCTCGAAGGAGCATGCGCGCTTCCATTTTCCGTCTTGGGCCGACGTTGGGTCCATTGTTTGGTCCTGTTTTTACGCGTAGACATGTCCTCTAAAAAGTGGAGCAGCAGATTAAACAGTGCGCCTCACTTGAGGAGGTTTGGTGCCTCCTCCGCTGCTGATCCCAAATTGTTGTTGCAAGCCTCCAGCTGAGGTGAAGCAATCAAGGGAGGAGAAAACAACTAAATGACACGGTAGGGTAGCCGTGCCTCGCCTTGCCCGTGCCGTGTCGGGCCGGCACGCCGGCCCGTTGACCATCTATAGTGGTGGCTGACAAGGTAAAACATGAGTAAAATGGTCGAGCGGCTAACGATAGTGAAGAGGGCGGCTCTTGGGTTGGACTAGAGGAGAAAGAAGGGAGGAGACGTTGTAGCGCTAGCGGGCTTGTCTCCCTATATGCACCAGCGCGACGGTGGCAAGTTAGCTTGCCGCACCACATGCAACGGTTAGGGGTGGTAAAGGGTCCTGAATTTTGTATTATTTTTTAAGGATCAGACCAATTAAAATCGGACCAAAATACTATAGTGCTTGAGCTAAAATTTGATAGAAAAAAGTTGGATTGTGAAGGAGATAAAGTGCCTTTTACCACCCCTAACTGAGTGACAGCTTAGTTTGCTCGCACGAGGTGCGGTGGTGTCAAATAAAATTTGGGAGGTTCTTTTTTTAAAAAATAGTTAAATTGGAAAAAAATCACGATGAAGAGCAAGTTGCGACTTGGAACGAGAAGCTTGACATCCTAGAGCGCAAGCTGGAAGCGGAAGCTGGAGGCGCTTGGAACGAGAAGGTTGCCGCCAGCCAGCTGAACAGGGCGCAAGTGAGCAACACGACGACCAATCCTAAAAGTCTTGGACCACAAAGACCCCCCACGTCTATGAATGAGATACGCGTACGTACAGTGGTGTGTTGCGTGAAGTTGTATCATGTACGTAGGTAGGTAGCATGTAAAAGACTCCATCATGTTTGTACAATTGAAATCCTGCACGTGTGTATCGAAATCGATGGGTAGGTAGTAGGTGAGGGATTTTGCATTCTGTCCGTGTAGAGCCAACTGATGATGCTTGTTTGGAAGTGAGTGTTTCTTTTCTGATGGTTGTATAGAAGTGCAGATAGCCTGTCGTGGTGGACTCATGGGTCTGGTATCCACTTAAGCGGACTGACTCACCTGTCAAATTGAGTTTGCTGAGAAAAATCAATACTGTAATTAATTTTTTTATATGAGTTGGAAGCCAAATATATCGATCGCGGATCACGCAGTACGTGCAAATTCAGAAAGCGAGAAAAAGGAAGATAAAATCAAGAGTCTGAAACGTGAAGATGTGGTTCTGGTGCTGTATCCCCTTGCAGCCACACACCTCTCTCTCTCTCTCTGAACCTCCTGTTCTTCTCTTCTCTTCCCCATTTCACTACATACATACAGGCGGACGCGGACGGGGCCTTCTCTCTCCCGGTCCAGTCCAGGAGGAGGCAAGCAAAACATAGCCAGCTCGGATTCATCGATCCTTTTTCTTTGGTGAGTTGTCGTCTCAGTCTTGTCTAGATGATATAAATATCTGGATTGCACCTACTTCTTTCCTATCTTCATGTACGTAGCATAAGCGAAGCAGAAAATCAAACAAAGTTCAAGTTCACAGATATATCAGAGGCTTCAAATATCTTGATTGATGTAGCATGTGTTAAGCAGAAAATCAAAATTAACCTAGACCCTGAGTCCCAAAGTAAACAAAAAGAACAAAAAATTATAGGGGCATTCCGAGAATTGAACTCGGGACCTCTCGCACCCTAAGCGAGAATCATACCACTAGACCAAATGCCCTTGCTTGTGTGAGTTTGTCTTGTTGCTTATATGTAGATATAATCTATTCATGCAGCACAAGATAGGAGGAGAGGGGAAGATCACTGTATTGTATTCATGATGAATGCTCTGTCTAGCCATCATCCCCAAAACCTGCAGCTAGTCGTTCAGGATCTCCCTCTGAGGCAGAGGGCTAGAGTGAGAGGGAGATCATTCATCAATAGCAAGGCGAAGGAGATGCGGTGTTCATCAGCTGGTAGATGCACAAGGAGGACGGTAGTTGTCGTCAGAGCGGCATCAGGCGACGACAGAGGCGGTGAATCGTCAAGCGGCGGCGGCGGGCAAGACGACGACAGTGAAGAAGATGCAGATGATGAGACGACGCAAAGCAACAAAGGTTTCAGCTTATCCAGAGAGGATCTAGAGCGCCTGGTGGGGCCTGACGATGACGCCAAGTTCAACGGGTTGGATCTTGCAAACCTCATCAGGAAGAAGTACGGCAGGTCCTACGATGTCACATTGATAAAGAAGGTGCATGCGTGCTAGCTGTACGTTTGATCACATTGATATGTGCCATTGCATTGCATTGTTTTGTAAAGTTGTCTAATTTGTTGATCGATAAATACTGCTGCTGATGCTATATGCAGGAGTTCATGGGACGTAGTCTTCTGGCGATGAATGTGATGTGGAAGTACAGGGAGCAGAGGTCATTCCCGCTGAGCGAGGAGGAGTACCTGCTGCGGCTGGACGACGTTGCCAACACGCTCAAGTGCTGGGGAGCCGTGGCGCATGTCCGCAACTCCCTCGAGAAGCTCAAGGAGAGGCCACGCATCGGCAAGGCCGTCAGCATCTTCATCGACATGGACCAGACAGGAGGACGAGCAAACGAGTGGATCTACAAGTAGTGGTATATGGTCTCAACGTACACTAGCTTTAGCAGTACAAATACAAATCAAGAAGGAATGTTGCTACTACCTACTCTAGCATTTCCAGCCATCTCCCAAATTAAGCTCCAACTACTGTACTGGGTCACACATGATCACATTTATTAATATAAAGATTCATTACTAATTACATACGCACTCCCAAACCTCCTCCTTTTTTTTGGAAAAATAGCTTCTTCAGTCATTAAGTATGCTGATTACATTCAGATTGTAAGCATCTAAATAAGAAACTAGGGGCCTGTCCAACCCAACGAGCAGAACAAAACGGCAGTTTGTGAAATGAAAGAATGAAGAAAACATGCACATGATATGATAGATAGAAAATGGGCCGGAGCAGCTTATGGGCCGTCTGTCAGTCAGTCCACTGCTGGGCTCGCGAGCTAAAACCCTTCCTCCTCCTTTCCGTCCCCTCCCCTCCCCTCCACCATGGCCGCCGCCGCCCTCTGCCGCCGGAGCTCCTCCCTGCTTTCCCGCCGCCAGCTCCTCATCCGCCTCCTCTCCACCCAGACCCAGCTCCAGCCCCCACCGACGCCCGCCGACCTCTCCCGCCTCAAGTCCTCCATCCGCGACGCCGCCACCACCCCGGACGCCCTCGCCAGCCTCTTCCTCTCGGGCCTCCCCCACCCCGCCTTCCTCGCCGACCGCCCCCTCTTCGCCCTCTCCGTCCACCGCCTCGCCTCCGCCGGCCGCCGCGATCTCGTCGCCTCCATCCTCTCCTCCTCACTCACCGCCCTCCCCAGCCCCCACCCCTCCGAGGGCTTCCTCATCCGCCTCATCACCCTCTACTCCGCCGCCGGCATGCCCGACCACTCCCTCACCGCCTTTCGCCTCGTCAATCCCCCCTCCGACCGCGCGCTCTCCGCGCTCCTCTCCGCCTACCACGACAACCGCCTCTACGACCGCGCCGTCAAGGCCTTCCATACCCTCCCCGCCGAGCTCTCCATCAAGCCGGGCCTCGTCTCCCACAACGTCCTCCTCAAGACCCTCGTTGCCAGCGGCGACCTAGCCGCCGCCCGCGCCGTGTTCGACGAAATGCCTGACAGGGCTGGCGTCCAACCGGACATCGTCTCGTGCAACGAGATCCTCAAGGGCTACCTCAGCACCGGCGATCATGCTGCCTTCGAACAACTGCTCAAGGAGATTACAGGCCCCAAGAGGCAGCTCAAGCCCAGCGTCGTCACCTACAACCTCCGGATGGCCCTGCTGTGCGCAAAGCAGAGGAGCTTTGAGGCCCAAGAGCTGCTGGACGCCATGGGAGCAAGGGGCGTCCCACCCAACCGGGCGAGCTTCAACACGGTCATCAAGGGGCTCTGCAACGAGGGCGAGGTGGGTGCTGCCATGGCGCTATTCAGAAAGATGCCAGAGGTGCCCAGGCAGAATGGCAAAGGGGTCTCCCCCAACTTTGAGACCTACATTATGCTGCTTGAGGCCCTCGTCAACAAGGGCGTGTTTGATCCTGCCTTGGAGGTCTGCAAGGAGTGCCTGCGCAACAAGTGGGCGCCACCATTCCAAGCTGTCAAAGGTTTGGCTCAGGGCTTGCTCAAGAGGAGGAAGGCCAAACAGGCAAAGGAGCTTTTCATGGCCATGAGGAAGGTTGTCAAGGGCGACGCCAAAGAGGAGTGGATCAAGGTTGAGGCTCAGTTCCCTTTGGTGCTTGCTGACAAGAAAGCATAGCCACCAGGAATCATGTATGCAATGCAATACAATAGTTGGCCCAATAGGTCATCATTTTAATCTGTTGTCGCTCGTAATGTTTTGTTTTGCATGAGACTTGCATTTTAAATTAATGTGATTGGTGACTGCGGATGGTTTAAACTTCAGTCATGTATTCCGAATTACAGAGTATGACGAAAAATGCTTCTTATGCGGCCATGCCTGTACATTTGTGTTAATTACCTTTAAATGCTAAGTTTAGTGATTTCAGAATGCAGGCAATATATCTTCTGTCATGTGGTATCAAGATGAAGGTAAGGAGCAACTGTTTCATAGTACTTTTGCAAAGAGAAGCTTTTGTTGTCATGTGTTTGGTGAAATGTCATTCAAAATCTTATCCTCTTCGCATATTAATTTTCATGATTTTAGGACATGGCTCAGGAACTCGACATCTCATTTTGAGAAACTTGACATCTCAAACTCCCATGGGTGTGCTTTTGGTGGAATATTCTTGTTGTTACTGTGTGATTTTCTTTGTGGTCAGCATGAAAGGAGTTTGATCCAACTGCCCTAGCAATGGCTATGTTATGATGTTCATGGTGTGCATCGCTGTTATGTTCCTGATGTGCTGTGATGTGCTCTGCTGACTGCTGTTCGTAGTTTTACTGCCATTTTGTAAGTGCCATGGTGCAATTTGATGTATCCTGTTTCACATGACTTGGCTGTGGATGCTCCTTGCTATATTACGTTACCTTCGATTTGAGGAGCTGAATGAAGTGACTAGAACCTTTTAGCAGCTAGTGGCTGTGCGTAAAAGAAATTTGTTGTTTTTGCTATGGCATCAGTATGCGCTTTTGGGGCTGGCTGGCTGGCTACATACGAGAAGGTCGTAGTTGTAGAGAACCTCACGCAGGAGCTCACCCATTCACGAGATGTTCTAAGGAGGATACTATGAATTTTGACTTGGGCACAGTGAACAATGGCTTTGACAATGACACCTCACCTCAATAGCCCCATCAACTGCTCTTAATTGGTGCATGGATTCTCTAGTTTGCCTCTAGTCTGTCTTCTTACAACAAAATTTCTCTATTTTATTTCAAGGTAACTATCATTCTTAATTATCGATAGTGTCGTTCATTCTGGTGAAAAAACCTCTAGACTTTTGAGCCACTACTTTTCCCTCTACTCTACTAGTGGCTGCTGTGCCTGCTACTCTAGGACTATATATTTTTTTTCTTTGGAGGGAAAAGAAGAGAACTCATACAACACCAAGTCACTAAACCACCAACACTGGGTCCCCTACCCACCACATACAACGAAGGCCAAGCATATATAGGAAACCATCTTTTGTTTAGTTTTCACTAGGAGGGCCTCCGTATTGTACACCTGATCTCATCATTATGCTAATTTTTAGATTCATTTGATGCGAAGAATAAAAATCATCGTTTCCCTTACTATTGATATGCTATCTGCAACAACACAAGCTTTTACTCCGTAGGCAATAAAATGTACAGTACGTATCTCCATTTTATCCCTTTATTTTATACTGGAGTACTAGCAAGTAAAGTAGGAGGAACTCTCAACTCCACCAGTTTTTACTGCGCAGCGGCAGCGTCGAGCGGTGGCGCCGTTCCGGCGACGGCGAGCCTCCTCCGAGATCTCCCCTGCGCCTCACCATGACCCATGTCGACCTTCCCTCCTCCCCCCGCTAGGACCCCCCTCGCCAGGGTGCGCCTCGACGACTTGGCGCCGTTCGACGGCGCCTCCACCGCTGCCCACGAGCGCGCCGTCGACGCCATCGCCGAATCCCTCACGCGCCACAGCGCCGCCACCCTCGAGCTCCCCGCACCTGACGCCGCTGTCATCCGCTGCGCCCTCGAGTCCGCGCGCGTCTTCTTCCGCGCCCGCCCCGGTCTCTATGTCTACCGCGCCGGGAGGTATCTGAATACAACTCTCTTCATTCTGTCAGTGCGCTGTGCTGTCGCCTGATTTGATTTGATTTCCCCCGAGTTGCTGCTGCGACTTTTTTTCTCTTTTTATTATCGCAGCTGCAGCTATTGCTTTGCGATTATATTCACAAAGTAACATACCCTGATCACTGCAGGCCGGATTTCTAGTTGCTGTAAGTAGTAGGAATACTCCACTACCTTTTGTCTTGAATGGAAATATACTGATAGCACGCACGTTGCAACTGTACCCTCCCTATGGTACTACTACTAGAAGCATTTTGCATATGAATCGACGACAAAACGTTTCGGCAATGTCTGAAAGGCACTCACATACCGTTGTGCTTCGTATGTATCCAACTAGCTTTCCCAGCTCTATCCAGCTATCACTTACCTCATAGTACCTTTGTGCACTCGTTATGGGGATATCTATACCCGTCGCAACAAAAATTCAGTTTTGCTTTTAGCCTTTGCCAACTTTCAGAAACTCCTGTATGCATAAAACATAGGTTTTCTCAATACAAAATGTGTGCCATAATTGACTCATGATATGCCTGTATCTTCCATTTCCATCAGTTTTTCTTTCACGTTTCTCCTCTAGTTTGCAATATGTTTGCTTTAATCCACTCTACAACAGGGCTCTGGATGATGGAGAGTTGTCACCTGCCTGCATGGTTGATGCTTTCAGATGTTTGGGTAAGGCAGCCCGTGTTGCTCTCTGTGCAATAGCACGGAGCCTTCGCTTACGTTCAGAGTAATGTACTTGCCCTTTCTTAAGTTTTTTTCTTCTTTCTGTAATGGCATCTTGTCCCCATTTCTTTTTCCTACCAGCTAATGGTTCCTCTTTGCTTTCCAGTGCATTCAGCCATCTCCTTGATGACAATCCATTGCCTCTCAATGAGGTTTCTTCCTCAGAATTGTTGGTGTCATTTTCTCATGGAGACCTCCAAAGTGGCCAGGCACCTACAGTGGGCCTCAGGTCAGCGATGGCTGAAGTTGACAGGGGTTTTGTTACACTGGTTGCTTCTGGTCATCCAGGAATTGAGGTGTCAAGCTGCTCATCCTGTAACTCTTTTGCAAACTTTATCCAGAATGGCACAAAATAACAATGTCTGTGCCCCAGATTCCTTTGCCTGTGCTAGTTTTACTTTTAGTTTGGTGAATTGTACTGCTGTTCTGTATCCTCTTGTTTAGTTAAGTTAGTTACTTGATTTCCTCCCTGCTTTATATTTGATTGACTTTGTTGTTATGCTTTATCATTAGTGCCTTTCATATCTCAATTCCTATTGTTTATCTTCTTTCGCAGGTTTGCAACCGAAATGGTCATTGGTACCTAGCAGATGGGGGCTCGGGTCCTAATGACCTATTGCTCTTGACGGGAAGAGCCTTGAGTCATGTTAATGCTGGCCTACGGCTAAATTCTCAGTACAGGATCACTAATGATGAAAACAGGTGAGAACTCTAGACTGCTAGAAGGATTAAATTTTTGCACTGTCATCTCATTTATTTTCCTTTTCTGTTCTCTTCCAGGGCTTCACTCATGTTTAGGCTGATGCCTCGTGCCAATGCTATATTGGACTGCTCTCCAATTTCAGCTTCTGTCCATTGCATACCACAGATCTACCACCCCATATGTGCAAGCCAATTTATGGATGATTTGCGTGCTGAAGAGCATATTGTTTCCCCTCACTTGGAAGCACCTTCTGTGAGTATACATCTGAACGCTGCATAAATTTCATCACATGCATGTGATCTTGCTGTGCATTCAGATATTCAGTTAAGTGATACATGAGATGATGAGAGCCAGCACACCTCTTGACTCTCTTTGAAAAATAGATGGATGAAATGTGTTTTTCAGAGCCTATTCATCTGTAGCCTAAAAACTCCAAAGTTACTCATGTTTTGCTAACTTTGGATGCAGGAATCACAGGGAAATTTTGTTAATGAACCATCGCTCAGAAGTGTACTCTCGGACCCTTTGTCGTAAGTTCTTCCTTGTTGAATGTTACACTTCATCCCATGATAAATGGTCCGCATATAGTATCTGATTTTCTGCATGGTCCTTCTACTTCTGCTGTTCTATGGTTTTTAACCTTAACGCAAAAAGTAAAGATTAAAGAAGGAGAGACACTTTTAAACATGCTAGATCAAAAACAAATTGCTGAAAGTATACACGCACAAAGTTCAAATGTGACACACCATCTAATAGCTTGACTTAAAATGATTAATACGGTGATAGAATAATATTTTCGCTCTCGTTTTTTTTTCAGTGGGGCTTTTCTTGAAGATGCTATGGTTCTCTCGTGTGGGCACTCTTGGTGGCCTCATGCTCAAGAAAGTTCTTGAAATGGTATATTCTGGGACTTCATATTCTTTTCTTTTCTTTTGTGACCATTCTCAACTTGTGACTGCAAGTCTGTGACATCAAGGATAAAGTTCTCTGCTTTATTTTAGGTATTGTTCTTTTAGATAACATGGTTAATTTGTCTAATTAGGGTTTTATCTAAGGAAACATAAATCAATCTGCTGTTTCTGCAACCTAGTAGTTAGTACAACAATCCCTTATAAGCAAAATTTCTCTACACTGGCATATTTTTGTGGATACAACTGAGGCAGCCACTATTATCTGAAGCGTCATTTGTCATAAGAAACTGATTATGATTTTATAGTCCCTGAAGTATTTTCAGTAAAAGTAAACGTCCAAATTCATTTTTCTTCTCTTGTTACTCAAGTCTGTTGAGATTGCACCAACCAGCATACCATTTTTTTTTAACTTTGATCTAATCAGGCAAGGTGCAGTATTTGCAATGGAGAAATTGATGCGGCCTCCTTATTTCCTAACCTTGGTATGTCTCCATCCTCGTTTCGCAACATGAATCTGGCATTGGACATATTCTGTTTGCTCACTTACAGTTGACAGTATTGAGTGTTATCTAGCTCTAAGAGCGGTAGCCACAGTGGTGAAGATGGAAGATGACAGGAGGCTGTTTCATAATGCCGCTCTTCGGAAGCGCAGGAAAGAAGTGACTGAGCATATGGACGCACAAAGGCGAAACGGGAGTAGCAAGGTACATGATTTTCTGAACACGGTGTCGCCTCGTGTAATAAGTATGATTTTGAGATAACTTAGTTCTTTGAGCATTTAACAGGAGAATAGTGAGGTGGGGTTGGATGGTGAAAGCTCCAGAGCATTCAAGGGGGTGCAGTACCCATTTGTGGTGGGCGAGAGGGTCGTGATCATGGTACATTGGGAGTGCATTCTTGGCGACAGTTACAGAAGCATTTTGCTGAGAGGTGGACTGTTTGATGGTGCAGGGAAACAAAAGGACGCCTGATAAATTTGTTGGGAAGGAAGCAGTGATCACATCACAGTGCCTGAATGGCTGGTAAGCGCTCTGGATTCACTTTTTTAATGCTCGGATTGTTTAGGTCAGAAGTTTTGCTTATTAGCAGAAGCTGAGGATTGCAGGTACCTTGTGAAGGCAGTTGATAGTGGAGAAAGCATACGGCTGCAGTACAGGTCGCTGAAGAAAGCGGGGGAGGCGCAGATACAAGTACAGGTGCGAACACAAGCACAAGCACGGCCAGAGATGATGAGATCGCAGCAGGCCCTGGCATTCCTGCCTGCAGAATAAACAAGAATAACCTTTTTGGTTCTTGTGCTGGTGATGAAGTAGGTAGGGTTCTTGTGGTAGTAGGGTACGATACCCAGTCGACCGGCAGGCTTGCTTGTGCATACATGGGCCTTTCCCTGGTGTACATACAGTATTCTGTCTGTTGTAAGCGCTCTGGATTCACTTTTTTAATGCTCGGATTGTTTAGGTCAGAAGTTTTGCTTATTAGCAGAAGCTGAGGATTGCAGGTACCTTGTGAAGGCAGTTGATAGTGGAGAAAGCATACGGCTGCAGTACAGGTCGCTGAAGAAAGCGGCGGAGGCGCAGATGCAAGTGCAGGTGCGAACACAAGCACAAGCACCGGCACGGCCAGAGATGATGAGATCGCAGCAGGCCCTGGCATTCCTGCCTGCAGAATAAACAAGAATAACCTTTTTGATTCTTGTGCTGGTGATGGAGTAGGTAGGGTTCTTGTGGTAGTAGGGTACGATACCCAGTCGACCGGCAGGCTTGCTTGTGCATACATGGGCCTTTCCCTGGTGTACATACAGTATTCTGCCTGTTTTATTGTACGCATCCATTCCTATCTGTCCGATTGAAAGAAGGAATGCAGAGTCTTGTACGTAACATGATTGGTGATTTAGAGACTCCAGTAATGAGCGTGTTCCTTGCTTGTTTTGGGTTTTCCATCCTCCAGCACCACAAGTTCAGATTTGGCAACCAAGTCTCGCCAACTTGGACTGTTCATCTATGGACAATTGATAGCGATGGCTGCCGGCGTCAAGTCAAATCTAACAACGCAAGCAAAAATGGGACATGAATGTTCGTTCATTCAACTACCTTGCACCGCGGAGGCTCCGGCTTTCATTGTGCTGTGCTCATGGCGCTCAACCTTGTCCTTGGCGCCGCCACGTCCTTGGCCACCGCGCCGCCTCCTCGCCGCCGTCGACGCGTCGCGCCGTTTCGCGCCACCGCCTCCCACCGCCGGCGGCGGCCGCAGAACGTGCCCGGGGAGTTCTTCGTGGGTGAGCTCTCTCTCATCTCTTGTCTCTGATGTAATAATCTGTCTCTTATCTTACAAGGAAGGGCTGACGCTCTGCTTTGCACAGACCAGCGGTGCATCGACTGCCAGACCTGCCGATGGATGGCGCCGGTACTGTGCACTCTCCACTAGTTGTGTATTCAATCCGATTTGGTTTCGGTCGCCGCACCCATGGCCATGGCCATGCTTGTATCGCAGGAGGTGTTCAAGAGGGTGGATGGCAAGGCCGCCGTTGCGTCGCAGCCCAGCTCCCAGGAGGAGAGGACCAAGGCCCTGCAGGTCCGGTCCATCACTCACTCACGATCCTGCCTGCTCTATCCTGTAACCATGCTTCAAGTGATTTTGCAGGCTTTGCTCTCCTGCCCAACATCCTCGATCCACACCGACAAACCTCCCAAAGATATTCTTCAAGTGCACCACATGTTTCCTCTTCCTCTCGATGACAATCTACTTCCAGTACGCACGCTCTCGCAATTTCTTTGTTTTTTTCCTTTCTTATTACTATATGACCTTGACCTTTCTCATTACAGACAGAGCTAGTATAGCTATGGCAATCTGCCCTTTCAAATCTAAAATGCAGCCTCTACAGTATGAAATCGTCAGCCTTTGGTATGCATTCACATCTCCAAACATTTGGTTTTCAGGGTGTTTATCTTTGTGGCTACCATTCTGAGCACTCATTTGGGGCGACATCTTATCTGGTAACTCATCCACAAGGAAACATACTGATTGACAGGTAAATTTCAATGTGCTCATTAGATTCAGGCCTATGTTCCCGACAGAGTTCAGCTCCACCAATATGTTTTATGATTCTAAACTTCCCTTCAATGATTACACAGCCATGCACTTCCAGATCATAATTCTGTGATATAGATAGACACTCTAATATTTTGTATTTTCTTTTAGCCCAAGGTATACTCCAAAATTGGCAGACAATATTGAAATGCTTGGTGGTGCGCGCTACATGTTTTTAACCCACATGTATGTTTTGGACCTCAACCATACGCAATTGTTCTATTTCTTCATCTAGTTACCATCTTCTTTATATATTGGACATTAAGGAGAATCTCACCAGTGATCACCATACAGTGATGATGTGGCAGATCACAGGAAGTGGGCTGAGCGGCTAAAATGTGAAAGAATAATTCATTCAGGAGACGTAAGGATTACACCTCTCTGCATCCTTCTATCTGAAATGATAAGATGGTGAAATCCCTGATCAATCTCCACTGCTCACACCATGAACATTCATGAACCTTTTCAAATTCCACACTCAGATACTGATTACCAAGGCCTTATCCTGAAGGGTGACGATAGCTAGCTACTATGCTGCCTAAAATTATGTTTCTAGCTTCCTTAAAAAAATGCTTCTACTTCAACAAATAATAATAGCGCCAGTTTGGGCACTATTAAAGCACACGTTATCTATATATTTATTAAACAACTGATTAGTGATTTACATGATCCATAATGCTTCTACTGGAGGACAGACCCAAAAGAAAGAAACTTACATCTTTGGAATAGGTACTAGCAGTTTTTAGCATAGACTTGGGACCATAGAGGGGTTGAGCATCCTGCTTCCAAGTGAATGTGGCTCTTTGGAGATGACTTGATAGTTTTTACTGCAATAATCATTCTGATGCAGATAGAGGAGGGTACTGCGGATGTTGAGTGGAAACTTGATGGAAATGGACCATGGAACATTGGAACAGATTTCAAACTTATCCATACGCCAGGCCATACCCAAGTAAGAAATTCAACTTAACAGACTTGAATCTAGCCGCAACCAGTAACTAATATTTTTTGGCAACATAGATTTAGCATATTGCTCATCATCTTAATGCTGTCCGGTTTGATCATTAAACATAACATTTTTTTTCTAGGGCTCGGTCTGCTTGTATTACAAACCGTTAAAGGTGCTGTTCACTGGAGATCATGTTGCAAAGTCAGAAGAATCTGATGACCTCAATCTCTTTCTGATGTACAGCAAGCAATCAGGTATACACACGGATCCCTTCACTCTAGTCTTCATATGTAGCCAACAATCACTGACGAGTTACACCATTAGATCAGAGCTCTGATTATTATGTCTGTTTGTTGTACAACAAACTTGCAGTGAGCCTTCAACTGGACAGCATCAGGAAGCTATTAGAAGTAGAATTCGAGTGGATTTTACCTGGTATGCAATGCGCCCCTTCAGATATCAGAGATGGAATATAAGTTGGCATTTTGGCAAAATTC
This sequence comes from Echinochloa crus-galli, assembly GCA_900205405.1. Taxonomy (NCBI): domain Eukaryota; kingdom Viridiplantae; phylum Streptophyta; class Magnoliopsida; order Poales; family Poaceae; genus Echinochloa; species Echinochloa crus-galli. Next base: position 283,385 of record OAMR01000813.1, on the reverse strand, counting down.
AATGAGATTTCTAACCCATTTCTACTTCATATTACTGTTATTTGCTGTTTGTTTGTCTGTATTTTGTCAACTTATGTTCTTGAATTGAGTTGTTCACAGGACATGGCTACCGAATCAAGTACAGAGATGTACAAGCCAAGAACGCAGCCATGGAGGCCCTCCTAGTTAACTACACAAGCTAGGAACATCTTACTTCAGTCATTGCTCAGAAATAAGGACTCCAGATCCAGGAGGCTGGATGTTGCCGCTACTGTTTCCAGAGTATACACTGTTTGTAATACAGCTGCAGACTATACCTTCTGCCACGCACAATCAAGTCAATAAATCAAGCATTATGTACCTGTCGAATATTTCCCTCATCTTTATTCCTGAAATTTCTGCAAGAACGTATATTTTGCCACCGGATGGCACATTTTTACAAATGCAACACAAATGAAGCCCCAACTTCACATGAGATCATCAGTACAGCCAAAAAAAGAACAAATTGGGAACTTAACTTAAGCATATAATTATGTATATAATTGGAGATGGAGCCAGCACCTTATTCTGGAAAGACAAGTGGTTAGAGGGGAGAGGCATCAAGGACCTTGCCCCTAACCTGTTTGCCCTCGTGCCCAAACGAAGTTCTAACAGGCGCACTGTCCGGATGCACTTGATAGGGAAAAGTGGCTAGAAGATATCCGGGGAAACATGTCAATGGAAGTATTGCTGGAATTTCTTACACTTTGGGATGTTTTAGAAGGGATAGTCCTCCAGGATGGGGTCCCAGATAAACATGTCTGGAGGCTATCAGAGTCAGGAGATTACTCGGCTAAATCTGCATATAATGCACTCTTCGAGGGGGCTATAAGGTTTGCGCCATTTGAACGGATATGGAAATCCTGGGCGCCATCAAAATGACGTTTCTTCATGTGGCTGGCTGCACATGACCGCTGCTGGACAGCGGATAGGCTGGCCCGGAGAGGTCTCCCTCACCCAGACCGATGTCTATTCTGTGACCAGGAGGAAGAGAACATCCAACACCTCCTAATTGGATGTGTATTTACAAGACAATTCTGGTATAATAGCCTGCATAGCAGTGATCTTGCTTCACTTTCCCCGCAGCCGGTCGAGCCTGCATAGCAGTGATCTTGCTTCACTTTCCCCGCAGCCGGTCGACTCTTCTTTTGATGGCTGGTGGGATAAGGCGAGTCTGGCAGTTAGCAGAGATGCATTGAAGGGCTTGAATTCACTCATCATCCTTGGAGCCTGGACTATTTGGAAGCATCGTAACGAGTGTGTTTTTAACGGAGCCAGCCCCAGTTTGTCTACAGCCTTGACCCTTGCTAGGGATGAAGCTCGGCTATGGGCTATGGCAGGCGCTAGGGGGCTGGGCTGAGACGCTTGTGTTGGTCAGGTCTTACCTTTTTTGGTAGCAGGTGATTAGTTTCAGGGTGTAGTCTGTGTGGGTGTGTGTGGGTTGGGTCTCTGTATGACTCTCTTCTTCTATTAATGAAATGATGCGCAGCTCTCCTGCGTATTCGAGAAAAAAAAAGAAAAATTATGTATTCTTGATGGTAGCAGTGGACAAAACTGATCTCTCCCGGAAGTTACAGCTCCCAACTCAGAATCCACATAAAAGAATGCCCCCCCTCCAACACCAATGGTAAAGACAAATAAAAGGCCCCAAAAAACATAAGCCCCCAAACTCCCTCTGTTCACTCTTTAGTGTTACATAAGGTACAAAACTGAACACAATTGGCCAGAGAAATCCTCTTAAGAAATCAAGGCTTCCAAGTATTCATCCACATATGCAAGGCAAGGCCAATGATCGGTCCTTATCCTGACCAATGTGGAGGCACAGCCTACTTCCATCAAAAAGAGAAGGTGATACCTGGGTGGTAGGAATATCATGATACGCATGACTCCCATATCCCTCTTGCTTTCATGGCCATACATCTCAGAACCAACCCCAATGTCATCGTTGTCTAAGAGCTGAAGCTGGAGATTGCTGTCTGGTGAGTATGGAACCAGTGCATCAGCACCTACACTGGCATCTGAGACACTTTCTTCCCACAAGATGTTCTTAATGACTCCATTTCTTCTCAGAATGGTTATAAGTGAATCTCCAGCAACACTGACAACAAAGGAAGCCAGGTATCTTTCAACAGCTCCAATCAAAACCTTTGGAGTTACCTCCATAAGCTTAACAGACCGAGTTCCGTTAATGGCAGCTGATCCTTTCCCTCCACTCAAAAGGAAAGTCTCTCGACCTATGTTAGAAGAACTATCGCAGGCTTCCCATAAAGCCTGAAACAGATCCTGGTAGTAGATAGCCACACCCTCTTTCGTAGTATCAGGTGATATGCTAGCCTTCATAAACATGTCCTCAATGCCAACTGTAATGGGTTTAAGGGGCCCTGATAAGACTTGGCAGTTCTCTGTATTTGCTGCAACTGAAACATCAATAAGGCCAGGTGAAGGCTCTCGAGGTTCCAGTTCTATCACCACTGAAGCACAGTAACTGGATTCTTCCCTGCTCTGATTATCTATGGGGACAATGTCCATGCCAGAGCCTGAAGGTTCCCCTAGAATGAAAGGTACATGGCATGAGGGGATTTTTCCAAACTGTGCACTTGACGAAAATGTAATCATCACTGCATAAAGGGCTGGTAACGCATCAGACCCATCAGAACCTGAAACTGGCAAATCTGACCCCCACGCATGGTTAAATGGCTCTGAGTCAAATCTAAATGTGCAGGGTATTCTTATCTTCAGACCAGATGAGTGCTGGTAGTCAGGAATGCACGCGAAGTACCTACTGAGAATTTGCAGTGTTTCAGCACCTTTGGAATCCATCACACGAAGTGTTTCTTGTGTATAGCCAATTCTCTCGATTGCCGGTCCTGTTGGCTTTTCTTGTTCTGCGGGAGTAGAGCTCACGTCCTGTACACTTAGAATGTAACCAGATGGTCTGCTCTGGACACTGAAATTAGGCAATGTGAGGGCCCACGATTGCTTTACAACTAAAGGCACAATCCTTTCAAGATAAATGTAAGACGCCAGATCAGTCATGCTCTTAAGATCTTCAGCAGGACGTGGTGATGGGATGTCGAACAAGGAACCCGGATGAGAGGGCGTGACACCTGAAGGTTGCTCGCCAACTCCCAAGAGATGCCTCAGTTTCTTCCCAGGAACACAAGATAACATCCGCAAGCAAATCCTGTATGAATCATTTTAAAAGCGATGAGAAGGCAATCGAGCAAGAGACAACACAAACCAAGTGATGCCTGAAACCCTACCTTGCATGGTCCCGGACCTCCAGATCAGGAAAGGACTCGATGGTGAGTACAAGAAGACGCGAAAGGGGAAGGAATATATGAGAGCTGTGATGGTGCTTCAGCATGACACGACAAATGCCCACAACCTTGCTTCCCTGAGACCATGACTTTAGTTCTGTGTCTGGGCCATGCTTCTTGGTGAGAGAAACCATCTGCTCGGTGAGCAATTCTATTAGGCGGAGCTGAGGCACCGTCTCATTCTGTGCAATCTTCTCGAAAAGAGGGTAGTAGGACGCGAGCTGGTATCCTGGCTCAAGCCTTGGAAGCAGGCACTCATCAAGTGTCCGGAGCAACCGCTCCCCAGCCCACCGATGTGAGTTGCATGCTAGCAGACGGTTGGTGAAGTCAGCAATCACTGGGACCAAGCCCCGATGCTCCGATGCCATATCAACCAAGATAGCCTGCATACATAGCGATCAGAGAAACAGTCATTAAATCAGTTTGCACTGTAATTGAACTGTGTGTTCTTGATAGTGATCAGAGAAACAGTCATTAAATCAATTTGCACTGTAATTGAACTGTGTGTTCTTGCAGATTTGATGGACAGTGCCTATTGTTAACTATCTCGTTAATTTCTACCTGTAAATGGTGGAAGATAGTAGAATTCAGGAGCTCACCAGCCCCAGTGCGGTGCTTGGCATCGGCGCTGTGAGGAGCAGCACCAACCAAGACCCTGTGCAGCGCTCGGAATGCCACGGCTGTTTCAGTACTCCATGCGGGGAGCCACCTGAAGGCGGAGACGCAAACCAAGCCATGATCCAGGAGCCCAGTCGCTTGCTCACTAGCTCTGCCTCCTGTAACCTTCTCCACATCAACACCAGCAGCCACATGAGCATGACAATCCAGCTTCTTGGCCTTGAGCGCAAGGGGATCAAATATGGCAGGGTAAAACCATCTTGTGAGACCAGGGACCAGATTCCTGAACCTGGTAGACCCAAGTAGCCAATGCAAAGCCAGCAATCGCACTGCGAGTGGGCGGTGCGCCTCACGAGCAGACAAAGCTAAGCGGCGTGCCATTGTGCACTCATCGTCAGCCCCAAACGCATCTGGGAAGTGGAGGAAGAGCGTGAGCAGTGAGTGTAGCAGCATGGGGTTTGAGGAATGCACCATGCCCCCAAACTGCACCTTGATGTGTGCTGCAATAGCTGGCGCCCATTGGAGCACAGCGGACGCAACCTCCGCGAGGATGGCCGTCATCTCCATGGCGGCTGCGGGCGTGAGCACCTGTGGCCTGTCCATGAGCAGAGCGAGCACCTTCCTTATGTCCCTGACGTTCAGCTCGGAGGGCGGCGGCGCGGACGCGGCGGGAGGCGAGAGAAGGTGGGCGGGCACGGAGAAGGGGGTGGGCGGACCGGCCACGGCCAGGATGGAGGCGGTGGAGCCCAGCCTCCCGAGGCGTACGGCGTGGCGCGCGGCGGAGGCGAGCAGGAGTAGGGATGACTGCGCGGCCGGGGAACGCTCTGCGGCGGCGAGCGCGTAGAGGTGGCCGAGGGCTTCGGCGAGGAGGCCCGGGAGCGCGGCGTCGAGCGCGCGCAGGGCGTCGCAGGCGAGGGCGCGCGCGGCGCGGTCGGGCGCGTGGTTGGGGCGGTTGGCGGCGGAGAGCAGCGCGTCGACGAGGGCGGCGAGGTGCGGCGCCTCGTCGTCCCTGGAGACGGGAGCGGCGAGGGCGGAGGCGAAGGCGGAGACGACCGTGGTGAGGAGGTGGTCGCGGAGCGGGTGGTCGGCGGGGAAGGAGAGGAAGGAGCTGAGGAGGACGGGGAGGCTGCGCGGGGAGGGCGGGAGCAGGTGGTCGTCGATGAGGGAGAGGAGGAGGGGCTTGAGGTGGGAGGGGAGGTCGCGGCGGGGGAGCGAGGAGACGGCGAGGTCGAGGAGCGGGAGGTGGAGCCATCGATCGCGGCGGGAGGGGGGCGAGGGTGAGGAGGAGGCGAAGTCGTCGAGGAGCTGCTCCCACTCCTGCGGCGAGAGCGAGGCGGAGGGCGGCTGCCGGTCCATCGCCGGCGTCAGATGCAGGAGCCGGGAGGGAGGGGGAATGGAATGGAATGCAAGGTGGGGGGAGTTGGTTGGGCTTCTTTGGGCCCAAATCAATCGTTAGTGGGCTTTTTTGTCTACTAAAAAAAAGAGGGGTCCCACACGACACGGGCCCAAATCAAACTGGTGGGAGAAGCCGCTCCACCTCGCTCGCCTCCTTTGCAGTTGCACACCACCACCAGTGAGCAGTCGCCATATCCTTCTTCTCCGGCGAGGCGGCCACCGCACGTCCTCGCCGGATGTCGGTGAATCCCGATGCTGACCCCCTCCGCCGGCATCCAGCCGCCGCCCCCTTCCCTCTCCGCTGCTAGCCCCTCGACCACGTCCTACTCCCTCCGCCCCCTCCGCCGGTGCCGATGCCTTCCCGTCCCCAGAGCCGCCGCCGCCTTACCCCCCAAGCGCTCGACGCCGGTCCCCTCCACCAGCCTCCCGCCCGAGAACCCCGCCGCCTCACTGGAACCGGCCCAGCTCGCCCGCCCCTTCGCGCCCGCTGGGGCCTACCGTGGAGGAGAGGACCCGCTCGTCTCCAAGCTCCGCACCCAGCTCGGCGTCATCCACCCGCTCCCCGCGCCCCCCATCAGCCGCTCCGTCATCGGCCTCTTCGCCCTCTTCTTCTTCGTCGGCGCCGCCTTCGACAAGCTCTGGACGCTGCGCAAGCGCCGACGCGCCGAGCGCGAGCTCAAGGTCAACGGCTCCTGGCCGCAGGTCCCCACCTCCAGCTTCTCCCTCTTCCTCGAGGAGAAGGACCTGCAGCGCAAGGAGTCCGTCGAGTGGGTCAACATGGTGCTCGGCAAGCTATGGAAGGTCTACCGCACAGGCATCGAGAACTGGATCGTCGGCCTGCTCCAGCCAGTCATTGACAACCTCCAGAAGCCCGATTACGTCAACAGGGTCGAGATCAGGCAGTTCTACCTCGGCGAGGAGCCTCTCTCCGTCAGGAACGTCGAGCGCCGGACCTCAAGGCGGGCCAACGACCTGCAGTCAGTTCCCCCCCATTTCTGGCTTTCCTTTTTCACCTTACCTCTGGGCTGGATTAGGCGTTGCAGAAGAAAAGGCACCGACCTAGTTGATTCTGTGTTGTGTTTCAGGTACCAAATTGGCATTCGCTATGCCGGTGGAGCACGCATGGCATTGGCGCTCTCCCTAAAGTTTACCAAAGTTCCAGTCGTCGTGCCAGTTTGGGTTCGAGATTTCGACATCGACGGGGAGCTGTGGGTTAAGCTAAGGCTCATACCAACAGAACCATGGGTGGGAGCTGTATCTTGGGCTTTTGTATCCCTTCCAAAGATAAAGTTTGAGCTATCACTCTTCCGCCTATTCAATCTTATGGGTATGCACTCGCTTATCCAAACCTGATGTTTCCCTTTCCATTCCAACTTGATATCTCGATCTTGATGCCATTCTGTTGTGTTTGTGAAAGATGAGCAATTGGGCATGTTTGGTACCTTCTAACTTGAAAGATTTGACAGAAGCCAAATTTGTATTTAGGGAATTAGGAGCATTCGTTTTCTCAAGATATGTCATGATATGATAATATACTCCCTCCGTATATGATTTAGATGTCGTTTTGGACAACGACACGGTCTCCGAAACGAACTTTGACTTCTTATTTTTACAAAAATATTTATTAATATATATATATACTTTTATAAAAATATTATTTAAGACAAATCTATTTATGTGGTTTTCACATTTCCAAACTCAATGACTTAAAAGTCATTCGTGATTTATATTCCCAATGTTTGACTAAAATCTTATCCAAAGCGACATCTAAATCCTATACAGAGGGAGTACCTATTAGACAAAAAGGGTGATTTCTTTTAGATGTGTACTAATTACTGCATTGTGTTATGCAATAGTGCTAGTAACTCTCTTCTGCACAAAGCCCCGTAGTTATTTCTCCATTGGATCCTTGAAGTTTACGCTATCTTTGTCCAAAAAACATATGCTTATGAGTTATGTAACTACTGCATTGTTTCTATTCCTGATACTTACATGTTATTAACATTAGAGAGTTTTTGACTGGTAAAATGGAATAGTAATGAGGGAGGTGCTTTTTTCTTATATTTAAGTAGAATAATGTCGATATATTCCATTATAATTGAAAGTTGTTTAACTTCACAAGCAGCTCTCGATCCAATCAGCTTGTTGGTAAAACACGATTAAAATGTCAAATTAAGATAAGAGAAGATCTGTCATTTTCTTAGCCTACATACAAGCTGTTCAATGTTTTTCTTTATTGTTAGCCTTTACATTCCTTCTCTTTCATGATGTTCCTATAATATTATGCATTACAAATTTAATTATTGGCTGAAAATATGCTCACATCTTTTGCATGGACCTGGTGCCTGTCTCCGCCAGCTATTCCTGTTCTGTCAATGTAAGCATGTTCGCCCCATCAGACATTATGCAAAATTGTGGTTCATTGTGTTTGTTTTAGTGTAATAAATAATTCTTGTTAATCCATTTTTTCCTACCATCAGCAATTACTATCGGTGCATGTATTCTCGTTGCAGTTGCTATGTAGCCATTTAGATCATTCTGTAATGATAAATGTATTGTTGAGGTGTCGTGACCACCTTCGCTCCTAGTTTAGTCTAGATTTTTCAGATTGCTAATGAAAGGTTATTCCTATTTACCAGCCTTCTGTTTCCTAACCATTTTCAGAAAGACTTTTATGCTAAAAAATGCTTTTCTTGCTCATGCATCATTGGTTAATTTGCTATCACCTAGTTTCCTTACTGAATGACTCATGGGTTCTAAGAATTCTCTTAGGATTTATGATCAAAATATCTAGAAAATATAAATACGTGTCTCTTACTGATGTTTTAACATATTTATTTGATGTATATACGATGATGATAATTTCAAAGTATTTTGTTTTATCATGTTTCAGGGAAAGTCTTTAATCATTCCCAAATCCAATGCTTTTTTTGGCTGTTGAACAATTTTTTGTCCGTGTCTTTTTATAGAAAAGGTCATGTTCACTACTAGATAGTAACATAATAAGTTACCATTGCCAGGTTTCTCACAAAACTTCTGACAGAAGATTTGCCACGTCTCTTTGTGCGGCCCAAAAAGATAGTCCTTGATTTTCAAAAGGGTAGAGCCATGGGACCTGTTTCAGGAAGTGTTGCAAGTGACATAATTCAGAATATTGCAAGTGACATAATCCAAGATGGGAACAAGGACTTTGTTGGAGAGCTATCAGTGACGCTAGTCGATGCTAGAAAGCTTAGCTTCGTCCTATTTGGTAAGAGAACTTTGCTTTGCAAATAAAATATATCTATTAGTGCCAAATATAGCATCTGTTAAGTTAAGAGCTGCCATCCAGTTCATGAGTGGCAGCCTATGTATCACTGATACACAATATGGGTACGGTGGTACGGCAAGGAAACACAAGGGTTGAAAAAACAGGATACGCCGATACGTCCAATATATATAAAAATACATTTTTTTGAATCATTGAAGAATTTAACCATTCCAGCAAAGATAGTCACATGATTCCATGCATTTTCAACCACATCCAGGTAAGAACTAGCAATTCCAGCAAGAAAATCGATTGGCAACTCACTCAGTCGGTCGGTCACCCATCTGGTACCTTCACCGCTTCAAATCTGGACCTTCCCAGCAGCAAAGCGGCTCTGGGGTCCGATGTCTCGTTGGGTGATGGCCTCATGACGGATGACGCTCCTGCAGCGTCAAATCAAGGCACCGGCGTCACATGCTCTGCTGGCTCTAGCTAGCTCCCGGCGGTGTGCTCGGTGGGCGGGTGGGGACGGCGGCGGCGGCGGATGCGCTAGGAGATGAGAGGACGCGAGCTTGTGCTGTGCAGACTACTGGTACATTTAGCATTCAGATGGGCCACGTGTTGTTGGGCTTTGAAATCAGGCGTTGGTGGGCCAACGTATTGGGAAAGACGTATCGTGCAGTATCGACGGTGAATCGTGAATTATTTCTTTTAGTTTAAAATTGTTTTTCCGATGCGTCCGATACGTTTACCGGGTGCTGTATTGTTGAACTACGGTATTTGCTTAAATCTTATTCGATGTAGGACATAATGCTTATAAACACTTCATGTCAAAACAGGATTTTCATCTGCTTGTTGCAAATCCTCGTAAACAGAAGTTGACCATTCAAGTGAAGGATTCAATTGGTCTAACCGACATCACTATCGGCACTGGAGAGGTATTCTTTGAGTTTTTCTTCAACAGCTGCCAATGTGTTTGAGCATAAAAGTATGTTGTTTAATGTAGTATTTCCTTGTACGCCGCAGCCTCCTGCATGCATAGATCAATGGTTTTCCATGTGATTCTGGGCTTCTTTTGTCACATTGGGATGACTTTCTGAAAATTGTATAATACTTTTGACAGGTGGAGTTGGGGTCACTTAAAGATACAGTCCCCACTGACAAAATTGTAACTTTGTATGGAGGATGGGGCTTTTTTGAGAAACGAACAGCTGGGGAATTGCTACTTCGGCTGACATACAAGGCATACGTTGAGGATGAAGAAGACGATACGGTGAGAAGCGAGTTTGATGGCGGTTACGTGTCAGACGAGGATGTGCTGGACTATGTCGAAGGTGAGCTTTGAAATCAGGCGTTGGTGGGCCAACGTATTGGGAAAGACGTATCGTGCAGTATCGACGGTGAATCGTGAATTATTTCTTTTAGTTTAAAATTGTTTTTCCGATGCGTCCGATACGTTTACCGGGTGCTGTATTGCCATATGCCCGTATCCCTTCGTACGGGATACAGGTATGGCACCCTTTGTCCCTTCCTGTCTTGAGCAAGAATTGCTAAAACTGAAAACTTCTATTTTGGTAAATAAAGTCCAAGAGTAGAATCCGGCAGACTTAGAACAATTCTTGGGCGGACCTACGGCTCCCCCGATTTTAGGGCTATGCTAGACTGTTTTGATCCTGTCCAGCACAGGATTTTTCCAGCTAACTCATTTGTGCTAAGGAATGTGTTTAAGGATTAATATCTGGACTGATGGAATAACAAAGCTGAGTGGTGCTACTCTGAAGTATGCTCGCCCTTAGATCAACCCGAATTGTGCACTAATATTTGTATAAAATTGAAGGGGGGGAGGGGGTAGTTCCTTATTTTGTTATAGACTGTTTCATCTGTCATGCAAAACTTCATGTTATATTTCATATGCAGGCAAGACAGACCCTTATGTTGTCATGATTCTTGGTGATCAAGTCATAAAGAGCAAGAAGAACAGTCAAACAACTGTGATTGGGCTACCAGGAGAACCAATTTGGAATCAAGTAAGGTTTCAACACTCTGAACTACGGTATTTGCTTAAATCTTATTCGATGTAGGACATAATGCTTATAAACACTTCATGTCAAAACAGGATTTTCATCTTCTTGTTGCAAATCCTCGTAAACAGAAGTTGACCATTCAAGTGAAGGATTCAATTGGTCTAACCGACATCACTATCGGCACTGGAGAGGTATTCTTTGAGTTTTTCTTCAACAGCTGCCAATGTGTTTGAGCATAAAAGTATGTTGTTTAATGTAGTATTTCCTTGTACGCCGCTGCCTCCTGCATGCATAGATCAATGGTTTTCCATGTGATTCTGGGCTTCTTTTGTCACATTGGGATGAGGTTCTGAAAATTGTATAATATTTTTGACAGGTGGAGTTGGGGTCACTTAAAGATACAGTCCCCACTGACAAAATTGTAACTTTGTATGGAGGATGGGGCTTTTTTGGGAAACGAACAGCTGGGGAATTGCTACTTCGGCTGACATACAAGGCGTACGTTGAGGATGAAGAAGACGAGGCGGTGACAAGCGAGTTTGATGGCGGTTACGTCTCAGACGAGGATGTGCTGGACTATGTCCAAGGCGACATGAGCAAGGGAAGTGACTTTTTGGGTAAAGAAAAAGAAACTTTTATGGATCTCCTTGCTACGTTGCTTGTGAGTGAGGAATTCCAAGGTATAGTGTCATCAGAAACGGGAAGCTCAAGAGATCCTGAGCAACAGGCAGGCAGTGGATCATCAAGCGAAGACAATGTTGTCTCTACTGCAGCTAATGCAGAGACTGTATCTAATAGCTCCACAGGTGAAGAGCCGTCTTAGCTCTGATTATGTAGGCTTTGCCTATTGGGTTTCTCATGCTGTTTCTTTATTTCAGATACGGCTCTGCTGTGGCTTGCGGCCATAACAAGTGTGATGGTGCTCGTGTCCTCCAACCTTGATGCTTCAGGCTATTTCAACCCTTGAAGCCAGCCATCGTAATTAATTGTTGTTGGAGCAGCTTATCCCCATCCATCCGGCTTCAATTTTCTAACAGAGGAATGCTCCGCTTGCTTGTAATTTAGCGTTTTATCAGATCCACCGATCCACGGTAGTTGAGCTGAGTTAGCAGAAGCTGGTTGTAAATGATCATGAGAATTCACATTTCTTTTTTTTTCCCACCTCCTTCCGGCAAGTGTATATTCATCCCATGTAGCAGAGGAATGGAATTCACATTTCTTTTTTTTCCCGCCTCCTTTCTTCTTCTTGGACATTAAAGTTGTTGAGTGCCAAGCTGGCCTGTGATCAGGGAAGAAAACGAGAACTGACTGATTGTATTGCGCCTAGGAAGTGTACTTACTATATCAGTTTGATCCACCCAACAAGTCTTGCGATAACTTCCCAAAGTTTCTAGCTGGCAAAACTTAATTTTGATATGAGTTAGCAGGGAGGGAAGGAGATGGGCATCGGGATAGAGTCAACGCAAAGCACAGGACAAGCAATTTTTACCATGAAATTTTGCTACCCCTCATCGTCCAGCCTCAGCTTCACAGGATGGGAGTAGTTGTTTTCTACTCCCTCCGTCCTAGAAAACATGCAATTCTCGCTTCCCGAGAAGTCAACCAATTCTAACTTTAACTAAATTTATATAAAAGATTACTAAGGCTTATAATACAAAATTAGTATCAACAGATTCGTGATGGAATATATTTTTATAATAAATTTTGTTTGGAATATAAATATTAATATTAATTACTATAAATTTGGTCAAATTTTAGTCAAGTTGACATTCCCATAGTTGCATGTTTTTTGGGACAGCCAAAAAATTAGAGAGGAAGTGAGAGCTTGGT
>OAMR01000813.1:222194-270571 GCA_900205405.1 Echinochloa crus-galli | reverse complement strand
TCCGGCTTCAATTTTCTAACAGAGGAATGCTCCGCTTGCTTGTAATTTAGCGTTTTATCAGATCCACCGATCCACGGTAGTTGAGCTGAGTTAGCAGAAGCTGGTTGTAAATGATCATGAGAATTCACATTTCTTTTTTTTTCCCACCTCCTTCCGGCAAGTGTATATTCATCCCATGTAGTTAAAGTTGGAGTGGAATGGACCGCTATGGGTTTGGGCGGCTCCCTCTTCTTCTTGGGCCTTGCCCAAAGTTTGCCCCCCAGATGTACTACGCAGAAAGATTCTCATCGTATCAAAATGTCCGCACATGCATTGAGTATTAAATTTAGATAAAGTCAAAAACCAATTGTACAGTTTTGTTGTACTTTGTGAGACGAACATTTTAAGTCTAATTAATCAATGTTTGGATAATTATTCACACGTACAAATGAAATGCTACAGTGAACCTACAGTGTATTTGGATCAACTTTGGCCTTCCCAAGTTGGGAACTAAACAAGGCCTTGGTTATTAAGGCCTTGTTTAGTTCCTAAAAAGCAACTCCAAAGTTTACTATGCAAAAAAAAATATTCGCATCCCATCAAAATATCGGCACATGCATGGAGTACTAAATATAGATGGAATCAAAAGGTAATTGCACAGTTTTGTTGTACTCGGCGAGACGAACATTTTGAGCCTAATTAATCAATTTTTGGACAATTTTTTACAAATACAAACGAAATGCTACAGTGACGCATTTATGACATCCCAAAAGCAACTCCCAAATTTACTATGAAAAAGAAGATTCTCCATCACATCAAAATGTCATAACATGCATGGAGTACTAAATGTAGATGAAATCAAAAACTAATTGCACAGTTTTGTTGTGCTCTGCGAGACGAACATTTTGAGCCTAATTAATCAATTTTTGGACAATTTTTTATAAATACAAACGAAATGCTACGGTGACGCATTTATGGCGAAGTGTCATCTTTTCTCTAATTCTTCACCCCTAAAACAAGGGCTAAATTGTTAGAGTGCCGAGTTTGGCCTGTTCTCTGGGAAGAAAACGAGAACTGACTGACTAAATTGCGCCTAGGAAGTGTAACTTACTACGGAGTAGTATATCTCAGTTTGATCCACCCAACAAGTCTTGCGATGACTTCCCGATGTTTCTAGCTGGCGAAACTTAATTAGGCCTTGTTTAGATCCAAATTTAGGGGTATAGTGTCACTTCATAATCATTGCGTCACGGTAGCATTTCATTTATATTTGTGAAAAATTATCCAAACATTGATTAATTAGACTCAAAATGTTCGTCTCGCAAAGTACAACAAAACTGTGTAATTAGTTTTTGATTTTATATATATTTAGTACTTATACATGTTATGACATTTTAATGTGACGAGAATTTTCTTTTTATATAGTGAATTTGAAGGTGCAAATTTGGCATAGACAAGCAATTTTTACCCCTCCCTCATCGTCCAGCCTCAGCTTCACGGGATGGGAATAGTAGTTTTCTCCTTCACATTTTCCTCGCCTGCTTTCTTTAATCCGCCCCTGCATTCACCCTACTGCAACCACTCTGTCGACATGTCACTCCGGCCACCAACCCACCAGTCCACCATTAGATAATGGGATCTATTCATCTATCGGACGAGATAGATAGGCCTTGTTTAGTTATACATACGCATGTTTAGTTTTCAAATTCCATCCCAAATTTTACTATACAAAAAGAAAATTTAATATCACATCAAAATATCGACATATATATAAAGTACTAAATGTAGATGAAATCAAAAACTAATTGCACAATTTTATTATACTTTACGAGACAAACATTTTAAACCTAATTAATCAATATTTAGACAATTATTTATAAATGCAAATGAAATGTTGTAGTACCGCATTTGTGATAAAGTCCCGACTTTGAGCCTCCAAAGTTGAAAAAACACGCCTATGGCCCATTGCAGCGGACCATAAAGACAAGCATAGTAGAGATATATTCATATATAGTAACGAACAGCACCAGATGTTGCTACCCCAATCCTGGCCCATTGCATCATGTTGTTGTTAATTGGCTGGCTGCCTCCTCCTCCTCCTCCTCCTCCTCCTCGTGCTGCTGCGTATACTCCGTATGAAGATATGATTTATTTGCATTCAACTCGCCCCTGCTTTTTTTAGCTTCTTTGGGTATAGTATAAATAACATACTATTTATTTAAAAAATAAAAATGATCTATAAATAATTTATGTTGTAACGGAGATAGTATATTATTTTAGCTCAGTTGTTTGTGTGAGGAGGGTGCACGCGGGGCGAGAGCGAGCGGACACCGAAACTGAACCATACTTAGGGGGTTTTTTTAGACGATATGGCTGCCAACGAGTGGTCGGTCCTTTTCCACCTCGTAACGAAAAAAGAAACGACTAACTAATACCACATACTAGATGTCGTTTTCCACCTTTTTAGTTTGTGGTGTTGATTTAATTTTCACCTACAGCTCCATCCAGTATTGTGTAGTGTCATCCAATAAAATACTTCCTCTATATCAACATAGTTATTATTTTTATTCTCTTTTACAATGTTTGACTGATTGTCTTATTTACAAATTTATTATAAAAATATAAAAAATACGTTTAAAAATCTTACATGATAAAATAATGATACTTCCTCACCCTAGAATATAAAACAAAATAGTTTAAATTTTGTATCCAAATATGAGGTATTCTATGAAATTTAAGTCATTGTATATTTTATTTTTTTCTCATGCTAACCGTGATTAGTTTAGTTTTTTTATGAAAGACTAGAACACTCACAGTGCACGTACACTCATCCTTTCCGAATACGTGCACTCCAACCGAACCCCTATGAGCATATCTGAGAAGCTGAACAGCAGATGTCGAGATTGAGGGAGTTACCGTATAGGTGTCTCGCTATGGACATACATGTCGTCTACCACTAAAGGGATAACTAAAAAATAGCTTCTTATTTTGTGTAAATGATATTAAAATAATCAGATAACACAACTTTTCACATAATAATAGCTTAGGAGTTAGGAGTATATACGTCTTTTTTATCTCTAATTTATTCTATAATCTCTATATGCCTAATATTATAGGATGAGGGAATAGTTGTATATTTTTTTAATCCGGAATGGTCAAACGTCGTAATAATGATAAATATTTCCATACCGAAGGTAGTAATTCTTTTTGGCAGCGAGCGACGTAACAACACGTAGCTAGCCTAGCCTAACGTGTGGATCAATGTCCAACGATCGGATTGAGGGCCAGCATGGATTAGTTACCGTCATTGTACTGTATTGTCACGGTTGAACGACTTAACATATAGGATATACTGTAGCTAGCTCCTAGCTATATATATATATATATGTGTGTGTGTGTGTGTGTGGTGGATATTCAGTGATGTATATAGATTATTATGCGTGGATGCATGCATGAGACCGACGCGTGCGCAGAGCAACAGACTTGGCCGCCGTGTCCTCCATAACCTGCCGCTACCCCATGCCCATGTTCAATATTTATAATATAGCTTCGCCGGACAGCGAGGCCACCGCTTTAATTGGTGAGGTAGGAGTATCTTGTTACAGTATCAGCTGCTGGTTTCCTTAGTGGAGTATCCAAATATGAGGTATTCTATGAGGTATTCTATGCAAGAGAGAAGCTAAGGTGGCAGGCAACTATATAAATAAGAAAAAAAACTATCTCTACGCAAGAATCAAGAGAAAAAATGTGTGTAGTAACTAAACCAGGTGTAAATTAATTATCGGGTAGTGTGTATGTATGGGTTAGAGTTGTTCTCGCTGACAGGTGCACCGTTCCATTCGACTGGCTGGTGCTGGTTTGTGCTGAGAGAAAAATATTATCGGTTGGTTGGTGGCAGGTAGCTGGTGCTGATTCGTGCAGAGAGAAAAATACTAGTGGCTGCTGATAAGCCGAGCGACGCGTGATATAAATCACGGGGCCGGGCCGGGGTGCTGTGGCTTCATATATACACATACTTAGGTAGGTAGGTGGCCAGGTAGCTGCTAATTCGATCCGAGCAACGCCACGTCTCGAGTCTCGACCACAAGCAGCAAGGTGCGTCTCGCTCGCTCGCTCACATTTATTTTCCTTGATTATTCATTCCTCTTTTCTTCCCTATATATCATATCCGATCCGAGATTATATACATAATGACTGCCTAATAATCAGTAGTAAGTTGTCATCACACAAGACAAAATCTATAGACTTGGTGGTCAGCTTTTTTTTAATAGTATATATTTGGTCAGCTATTGCATTGCAGCTATAGCACCACAATATAATAACAACACAAAATAAATTCAATAATCACTAATCTGTAGCTCCCATATTTGTTGTGTCACTAGTACATGCATGGACATCTCTGGAAAACACAGACATATATAGGGGAAAACATGATCGTTTAGCATTTGGATTTGGATTGTGTTTGGTGGGCACTGGTTCACACGCAAAAGACTGAAACGCCCCCCGCGCTGCACCCCTGCCCCGCTTTGCCCTTTCTACCTCTCCGCCGCCTTCCATGGCAGAATCCAAGGGGCGGGCGGCCATGGCGGCGTCGCCCAGTGAGGTGAGCTGGGCGAGGGGAAGAATTGATCCATGGCCGGCAGTGACGATGAGTTCGTCAGTACCGCCAGCCGAACACCTGTCTGCTTCCTCGATTCAAGGTCCACTCTACCTGCATCGCCTCAGACGAATCTGAGTTTGTTTATTATTATGATCTGCAGCAACAACATGCCTGTGCGATGCATATTTCGAAAGGCTTGTGTTTAATTAGTTTCTCGATTATGTGGTGGGTGCGTTATTCAGTGGTGTGGTGTGAGAGGCTGCAAACCAAATCAGTTACAACAGTTCCATTGGAGAAACTGGTGGGAGATGAACTTTAGCTAGGGATTTGATACTCTATTCGGAGAGGTGTTTCGTGAAATTTCACTAGCTTGTAAGCAGGCACACTAGTTCAGCTCATTCTTTTATTTCTGCTAATAGGCTGTTTGCTGCAGGGAAAAAAATTAATAATAAGGTCAACATTGAACAGTGGACCTAAAGGACATCATCTTCTTGGCAAATGTAAATAAACCCACTGAACAGTGAACACTGGGGTGTTTGGATAAGGGGACATCTGTCACATCGAATGGAAGAATGCTAGTTAGAAGTATTAAATATAGATTAATTATAAAATGCATTACATAAGCGATGACTAATTTACGATACGAATCTATTAAGCCTAATTAGTCCATGATTATGATTAGACAATATAATGCTACATTAATAATTTAATAATTATGTACTTAATTAGGCTTGTTAGGTTCGTCTCGTGGAGTAGATATGACTTATGTAATTAGTTTTATAATTAGTTTATGTTTAATGCTACTCATTGTCACTTATTTGAGGGACTAAACTTTAGTCCCTAGGATCCAAACACGGCCACATGACCCTAGCTACCAGTAACTTCCCACATTTATTTTTGTTCAGTTACAATGTGTTGGCTACATTGCATTTTGTTTGGTTACTACCGACACTTGCACATGCATGTTCTTTATTTAATTTGGTTTTCTGAGAGTGGTCTTCCTCCTGCTGTTTCTTTCGTAGAGGCAGAGCCTTGAGGCATGGCAGATTTGCAGACCCCTGTGGCGCGACCCAAGAGGAAAAAGGTTTTAGTGGATTACCTGGTGCTATTCCGATGGATTCCTGCTATCTTTGTGGCCCTCCCAATATCTGCTCTCATCTACTTTGGCATCTATCTCGGTGGCCTGTGGTCTGCCATGAAATCTGAGAAACTTCGGCAGAAGGAGCACGAGGAAAATGTAAAGAAAGTCGTGAAGCGTCTTAAGCAGAGGGATCCAAAGAAGGATGGCCTTGTTTGCACCGCTAGGAAGCCATGGGTTGTTGTTGGTATGCGCAACGTGGACTACAAGCGTGCCAGGCGTTTCGAGGTCGACCTTTCTGCGTTCAGCAACATTCTTGAGATTGACACCGAGAGGATGGTGGCCAAGGTCGAGCCTCTTGTTAGCATGGGTCAGATAACCAAAGTTACCTGCCCGATGAATCTTTCGCTCGCGGTAGCTCCTGAGTTCGATGACCTTACTGTTGGTGGTTTGATCAATAGTTATGGAATTTCAGGGAGCTCTCACATCTACGGCCTTTTCTCTGACACGGTCGTCGCAATGGAGGTTGTTCTTGCAGATGGCCGAGTGGTGAGAGCCACCAAGGACAATGAGCACTCTGACCTTTTCTATGGAATGCCATGGTCCCAGGGCACTATCGGGTTCCTTGTTTCAGCTGAGATCAGGCTCATTCCCATTAAGGAATACATGAGGCTCACATACACTCCCGTCAGGGGAACCTTGAAGGAAATTGCGCAGGCTTATGCTGATTCATTTGTGCCCAGAGATGGCGACCCTGCAAAGGTCCCTGACTTTGTAGAAGGGATGGTGTACTCGTCCTCAGAAGGTGTCATGATGACCGGTGTTTATGCCACGGAGGAGGAGGCGAAGAAGAAGGGCAACAAGATCAACCGTGCAGGCTGGTGGTTTAAGCCCTGGTTCTACCAGTATGCCGAGACAGCTCTGAAGAGGGGCAAGTTCGTGGAGTACATCCCTACAAGAGAGTACTACCACCGCCACACCAGGTCCCTGTATTGGGAAGCAAAGTTGATCATTCCGTTCGGCGACCAGTTCTGGTTCAGGTTCCTGCTTGGGTGGCTGATGCCGCCAAAGATCTCCTTGCTCAAGATCACACAGGGCGAAGCCATCAGGAACTACTACCATGACAACCATGTGATCCAAGACGTGCTGGTGCCACTGCACAAAGTCAGTGATGTTCTTGAGTTTGCTCACCGGGAATTGGAGGTATATATCTTTCTTCTCTGCTTTGCTTTGCCAGTCGCTAGTCATCTTCAAAGAACCTTGACGTAGTGTTCTGATGGACCTTATAATTAGGTTTACCCCGTGTGGCTGTGCCCACATCGGCTGTACAAGCTTCCCGTGAAGACGATGTTGCAGCCAGAAGCAGGGTTTGGGAAGCATCGCTGGCAAGGTGACACCAGCTATGCTCAGATGTTCACCGACGTTGGCTTCTACTATGCTCCTGGCGCTGCCCTAAGGGGTGAGGAGTTCAAAGGCGCGGAAGCTGTGCATAAGCTGGAGCAGTGGCTCATCGCCAACCATGGGTACCAGGCGCAGTACGCCGTATCTGAGCTGAGTGAGAAGGACTTCTGGAGAATGTTTGACCCATCTCACTACGAGCACTGCCGCCGCAAGTACGGCGCCATGGGGACCTTCATGAGCAACTATTACAAATCCAAGAAGGGGAAGAAGACCGAGAAGGAGGTGCTGCAAGCTGAGGCTGAGGCTGCCATCCTCGAAGCTGCTGATCCTGATGCCGAATGATAGAAAGGCTAGGCTTCACACTTCATTCCATTTCCAGTAGTTGTCAAGTAGTAGCTAGTATCCTTTTGCTTATAACGGAGTCCAGTAGTTGCAAACTATCCAATAATTTTAGGCTGCAGTGCAATCACCTGCTGGCTGTTGCTAAAACAGCCCAGTCGCTGATGGGATCTTGCAGTCGCTACATAACTTATTGTTGTGTCGCTCTATTTTCTATTTTAGCTTGTCAATTTGCATTGCATCGCTGTGTCAGTCAGTCAGTGGAGTGGAATTCGACGACCGGCCTGTTTGGAATTGTGATTGTTATATGTACTAGTCTATTTTGCTTGAAATCGAATCAAATGATTAATTCTGCTGAGAGTGATTTCAACTGCTCCATAGCGCCGTGTGTAAGCAAAGCAGGCGGGTCCCGCCTGTCAGCCCATGTGGAAATGGCGGGAAGCAAAGACTCGTTTCCCGCGCCTTTTTCCCCATCTCCCGCCACCGCCCCCCACACCTTTAGTAGCAGCAAGGACTCCATCGCCGCCGCTGTTGCCTCCGACCGATCCCATCCCAAATCCGACCATCCGCCGCCGCGACGAACAAGCACAAGCGAGGCAGCCATGAGCCAACCCGACTTCTCCCCGTCGCAGTTCACCACCCAGAATGCCGCCGCCGCTGACTCCACCACCCCGTCCAAGGTCATCTCATCCCCTTGCTTCTTCAACCTCGTCCCTTCTTGCTTTTTCTCATGTGTTCCCCCGACCTGACCCGCTGTTTTCTGTCATTGGATTTACATACAGATGCGGGGCGCATCGGGCACCATGCCGCTCACCGTCAAGCAGATCGCCGATGCGCAGCAATCTGGCACCGGCGAGAAGGGCGCTCCCTTCGTCGTCGATGGCGTCGAGACGGCTAATGTACTGTGCCTCTCTTTTTTTTCCTCCTCTACATTTCTCAATGATGCCTCTTGGTCGTGCTTCCATTTTCTTGTTGATGATGGACGTCTTCTCGCTGTCAGATTCGACTTGTAGGGATGGTCAACGGCAAGGCGGAGCGGACGACAGATGTGTCATTCACGCTCGATGACGGCACCGGCCGCCTAGATTTCATCAGATGGTAGCTGATACTGATTCCTATTTTTACAGACCAGTAACCACAGCGTAGGCACTGCTACCTCATACTGCACTGTACAATTCTGATAATTAAACGCCACTTTTAGTAACACTACCAAAATACATACCATCCTAATGTAAACACTGATTGATTTAACACAATGCAGCGTATGTGTGTACATGTTCAGTTAACTTTTAGAGCTATTCGTCTTGTTTCCTAAAAACAAACTGACATACATAATTATCAAAAGGTCATTGCCTATCATGTTGATTATATCTGCAGTCAGTACTAGATTTCCTTGAACATAGTTCAACTTTGTTTCTGTTTCTGTTCACAGGGTCAATGATGCTTCAGATTCTTCTGAGACTGCTGCTATTCAGTAAGTATAAGCTATAGACTTTACATTGTTCCTAAAGCATTTCACTGTCTCCCCTTTACTGGAGGGAAGTCGCCCACTTTCCTGTGGAGGGGTCATCACTTCTTTTTATCTCTTTCATACTGCTCATCCAGGAATGGAATGTACGTCTCAGTCATTGGTAGCCTCAAGGGACTTCAAGAGCGGAAGCGTGCCACTGCTTTCTCAATAAGGTATTCCTTTGCAGTAAATTCATTTAATCTTCACAGCTCGTGCAATGCAGTATGCAAATAAGCATATGGATTTTATTTCAGGCCTATAACTGATTTCAATGAGGTTACGCTGCATTTCATTCAGTGTGTTCGGATGCATATAGAGAACACAAAATCTAAGGTATTATGCTGTCCTGTACTAAGGTACTTGAAATACCCCCATAATATTATTCTTGCGACTGTATTACAAGGCTTCTGGTTTACATCATAGGTAAGCAGTCCCACACGAACCAATTCTTCAATGGGAGTGTCAGTCTCTAATGGATTCAGCGAATCAAGCACACCAACATCTTTGAGATCCAATCCAGTAAGTTGCAATAGCAGTTATTAAATCGATCGTTTAATCACAACTCTTTCAAATATCATCGTGCCTTGCTGATTCCTATAGGCACCAGCGACCAGTGGAGCCAATGGATCCGACACTGATTTGAACACACTGGTGCTGAATATTCTCCGTGAACCAGCAAACATGTAAGTTGCACATCCATTTCCCTCCCTTTGCCTTATAATAAATATATAGCATCTTCAATAATTGGCATTAACTAAAGCTTTTACGCCTGATCATCCTTTTTTCTCCTTATTGATTTGTTTCTTATCAAAATATGATATCTCATTATATGTACGAAATATGTTTTGTTATTGTGTTAAGTGAAGTTTAATGCCTGGTCATCCTTTTCTTATATTTGTTTGTTTCCTAAGTATCAAAATATGATGCCCTGTCAGCTATCCTAAGTTTAGCATTTACTTTTTCACTTAATAAAAAGAAAGTTCATTTGTGCGATGCATGGGGAAGCTAATTGCTAGTGTTTATTTATGATTTTATCATTGACAGTGAGAGTGAGCATGGGGTGCACATTGATGAGATAGTCAAGCGGCTCAAACTGCCGCAGCTGAAGATAAAGTAGAGCTCTTTCTCTTCTCTTCACACACAGTGGAAAAAAGAGTATTATTGGTGGTTAATATGTATGTGGATTGTGTTATGCAGGGATGCTATTGAGTACAATCTGGACGGCGGGCACATTTACTCAACAATCGATGACTTCCACTTCAAGTCAACTTGCATTGACTGAAGTTGTAACCAAAGTCAGCATATTTACTAGTATCCTGACTGGCTGCTTGTAAAGCAGATTATCCTAGAGGGGGCTATGTTAACTATCTGTGGTTCGAGAACCTCATTCCATCTTGTTGTACTAAGAAGGAAAGGGCAGTGTTTAGCAAGACTGTTTGTAGTTGTTGAACCTAGGATGATCCTTTATGTATGGTGTATGGAAATATTCCTGTGTCTCTGTTAATTTCTTTGCATCATCTGATGAAGTTGTGACAGTGAAGATGAGTATGCAGGTTATGATGCTGCTCCCTTTTGAGTTTTGTTTGCAAGTTATGTGATTATACAATCTTATGCGCATGTACTTTTGGTTTCTGGTGTTGATAAGATTCGTTGGTGGATGCAATGAATAACTGCAAATGCCAGGCAACAGATAGGAGAGGATTGGAGAGCAACAGCCTGTGCTGGGGCCTGCTGTGTCCCAAATGCAATCACCGTACGGGCGTTCAGAATTGTGAGCAGTAATCATCTCTCATGCAAACACAGGCCTCCAGTAGCCGTAAGAACGTCCTCTTCAGATACACATTGCTATTAGACACCACAATTACATTACAGGAGGTGTATTACTGCATTTGCCTTGCAAGCAACGTAACTAAACCAAGGTGTTGTTCGCACAATACAGTAGGCTGCGCAACATGCTCTGTCCATTGCTGCTGAGCATATCTGTCGACAGGGCAATCCACTGTGTGCAAGTTTTGTTTGTTAGAAATATAATCATGCAGATTATATATGTAAGAAATATAGCTATGTCTTTCAACTTTTAGCTAGGAAGCTGTAAAAAAAATGTGCCCATTCCATGAGAATGGACAACAACGGAGCGGAGTAATTAGAGAAATTAGAAATATATACTCAGCAGACCGACCGCGAGAGAGCCATCAAATCAACCAATTATACAGAGAGACAGACAGACAGACATCGTCTGTATAGATAGATTATTGAGCAACAACTTGATTTGATTTGGTGACTGGTCCAATCGGAATCTGAAATCAATAATTATGATGCATATATGATCGGTGGCATCGTACCTGTGTTGATATTCTTTTGTGGTGTGGTTAAGTTGGAACTACGTACTATAAATCTTCTTGCCTTTTGGTTCTATCGTATATATCTAAGGCACACGGTATATTAGCAATATATACTCCAAAATACAATTAGTCCTTAATTATCTAAAAAACTGCACCTCCGTTACAAAATTACTACTGAGTATTGACTTAGTATCACAATATTTGATCATCCGTCTTATTTAAAAATTTAGTCCAACTTAATTTGGTGTGTGCTAAAGTGGACTCAAACTTTTGTTTTCGACCTCCGCCTTAGCGTCTCGAACCGGATAAGTTTCGGGCTTCCTTCTCCATTTGGACATCCTTGTTGGTCTTCTCCATTTCCATGCCATTCTCCAAGCATCATCCATCCTTATTTAGGGGTATTTATAGTTGCTTGAAGTCACACCCTAAAAACCCTCTATGGCCCTGGTGTCCATCTTCCTCCTGTAGCCTTCTCAAGTCATACTTTGTCCATCCCTATGCAAACCTCGTAAAAAAACCTCCTACTTATATTTTTTTCTTGAAAAATCACAATATGTTAAAAATCATTCCCAAAAAAGAAGGCACTATAGGATTAAAAATCTGTCCAAAAAACATGTCATTCTACTATATTTAGTAGGTGCATGTGCATGTAACAACTAATTAGTGTCAAATATGACTAATAATTAGGGACAATCAAGGTCATTGTATTTTCTTGTTAATCTGTCCTAAAATTTCTAGAATGACTTTTTTTTGGGACGGAAGGAGTACGACACATACATGAATATTAGGCTATTTCATATGCCAAGTGGCGGGTTAGGATATGAATTAGTATAAAATAGCCACTTAAATAGGACCTAATTGGTGTATGTAAGAGATGCCAACGGAAGAATCGCCTGCAGGGTGCGCCAAGTGACTAATAGGTGCTTGCACGCCTAGCAAAGTATCCAGAAAAGGCCGTAGTCAGCTTTATATATAAAGCAGCCAGCAAAGGATACCGGGAATACCGGTACGGACCCAATAAACCTAGGGGTTCGACACGCTTGAGTGAGGCTTGTGGATATGTTCAGTGATGATGCTCTTGTTCTATGTGGCGAGGTCCTTCGACGCAGACTACCTTTAATCTTTGACATGAATTGGCGGCCCCTTTAGTTTCCTTACCTAACCGAATTCATTAATTTCCTTCGGTAATCATGCATGTACCTTTAATTTTCTTGCCTAATCTGCCTAATAACGAAGTAGTTTTGAGATGGACTCAGGGTTTACACGCACAAAAGTAGATTTTAAAAAGAAAAAAAGGAAACTATTTATATTTTGCAGTGAAACTTAAATCCATAATTACATGCCTACATATTTTCCTTTTATAACGATGTACCTTTAGTTTCCTTGTCTAATCGAATCTTTAAATGTTTTATATTACTGTATGTACGTATGTAGGAAAGGAGTACATATCGTAGCAGTAGCGCAGTCATCAGGGAATAAAGCTTTGCATTAGATGGGTCCGGCCGCAGCGCATGCGTAGCGCACGTGTGCCCGCCAAGTTACATACTCCTCCTGTATACGGAGTATTCATATATAGGAGTACACGTACCGTATTATATACGTAATTATTATCGCTGGCGGTTTTGCAATGTGGACCCGCTCCCTCATCATACTATATCATATCGCTCCATCTATTTATACGGGTGCCCCGGCCTTGAAGCAGCTAGCTACCACACACATATCATCCCCCGGCCTCCCTCTCTCTCTCCCAAGATCAAGATCTCTCTTTCTTTCTATTTTGTTCTTGTGGAGGCGGAGTGTATATATATATATGATCGATCGATGTGCAAGTGCAGGCAAGATCGTGGCCATGTTCTCCACAGGCTTTCTTGAACTGTGAACTCGTGTGCATATGATTATTATTACATCGATCTCATCTCTCGCTCCACCGCATGCATGCGCCTTGTTGATGGTTCAAGAAAGTCCTTGGAAAACATGACGCGTCTTTCTTTATTATTTCTGTCCATAATTGCAATCCGTCGAATCGAAAATGGCGCTCGATCTGATCTGATCCGATCGACGATATGATTGATCCTCCTATTATCAGCTACTACCCGGCCGCGCGCCCATCGATCTGCTACCTGTTTTATAATCTGGTAGGTATAAATCTCTCTTTCTGCTGATGCATAAATACTATAATTCTCCTATAGCTAGCTCGGTTCATCGATCGATCTGCGGTTGAAATAAACCTAGCTTGCGGCCGGCCCGCCGGTTAATTTCATCAATTCCAATCTGTGAACCTCCATATCTCTTGTCTTCATTTTGTTGGAGGCATGCACATCTCTTTTCCTGTCTTGATTCTTATCATATGTATGCAGATTTACCTATCTAGCTTCCTAGTTGATGTCAATTGTTTATTTTAACTGTCTCTACTCGATCAGCTTCTCCTTTTTAATCGATCGAGCAGATCCAGCTTTTGTAGCAAATGATTTATTTGTCCTCAATTTTGTCCTAGCTGTTCCACTCGTCCCAATAACGAAACTTCTTGCATATATACAAGCAATATAGTATTTATTTTCTTTATCATGTAACTGTGTAATTGCCAGCTAGTGCATGCAAGTAACACTGATCTATTATGTGCCATGTCAACGCTTTACTGTCATTGCTAGAATTTTTGCAGTAAAAACTCTCTTATAGCTAGCTAGCTCGTTAATACTAGTTCAGCAGGGGATCGAGACTGCATATCTGTAACACCAGAAATTCAGAACACTAGCTAGTACTGCTGTTGCAAAAGGCCCTATAAATTTGCATATATGTATACCTCTGTGGACATTAGGCAGAAAAATTTCCAAGAAAATCGAGCACATGTGTGTTGTCTTGTAAAATTGTCTCTTGGTTGATTTGCATGGAATGACGATGGTTCACATTAATTTGCTTTTGGTGCAAGTGTCTAAATTATACAGTAAAAGTGCGTGCTTCTTATTAGAAGAAGACACTGATGAAACTCCAAAGGCGCGCGGGCTGTGACGAATTCTCGAGCAGATCATTCATTGATGAGAGAGAGAGAGAGAGAGAGAGAGCTGGTGATTTACTGTTGGAGTGTACCTTGTTGGCCCAGAAAGATAGCGTGCACGAGCGTGCAGCAGTCAGTGATCGCCCTGCTGTCTGTCTGTGAGTATGTGTGTACGACGATCCATGATCCGTCCATGCAGCTCTTTATGTGTCCCGTCGTCGTTCCATCCATCCTTTGTCCTCCTGACCTGTCGCTTCATTCCTTGCAACCTGCATTCGCATCCCTGCTGCATTTTTGTATCACTTCGATCTCATCCTGCTTCAACATGTAGTATATACTAGTAGCTCCGTATTTGGATACACACAGAGAGGAATGTATTATTGTTGCCTAATAAACTGGGAATACATACTGTTTGCCTTGATTCTCTTTCTCCATCCATCGTATCCATTACGGCATTATTATTAAGTACCAGATCGAGCAGAGCTGGAGGAGGAACATATGTAACATATATGATGATTGATGATGCTGCGCTGAGAAAATTGCAGACCAGAGCGAGCGGGCAGGGAGAGATGAAGTGACACAACGCTCTGCTGCTGTTCCATGGATGGATGGATGATCCATCAGGCGAGAGGCCCTGCCAGCAATGATCATCATAGCATAGCATGCATGCACACGCTGCATTGCATGCGTAGCTTCAACTCTCCTATCTTTTCATTCATGTACACAGAATTTCTCCAGTGTTTTCTTGCGCCACCAACCCAACCCCAACCCCAACCTGCTGCTGTCTTGTCCAGAGTACATGCATGCGATTCTATATATATATGATTCTTATTAGCAGGGTTACGGTAACACGTACGTCTGATAATAAGTTGACGCGCGCTGATGATGAGCTAACTCTGCAGTGCAGGCTGTGATATGTTGCCAATTGCTAATTCGTTTCCGTTTTGTTTTCTGACACACAGCACCACAGCAATACAGCATAGTGTGTGTGCGTGTCGTGAACAGTGCAGAGTGTACATAAAGCTAGCTAGTAGCAGCCGGCCTGTACGCTTTATTACATTCCAGCAAAGTGCTTAAAGCAGGCGAATTGGCCGGAGCTGACTGATGCAACAACTCATCAGTAGTTCATTAGAGTGCACTAGGGCTCTGTTAATTCTTAAGGTTTAATTTTCATGTTTCCGTAGTTTGTTCTATGTATTGAGACGCATCCAATATGTATATATGATTTGTCGTCATAGCATGATATGGTAGTTGGCAGGCAGGATATATATTTGGTTTGGAGAGCAGTCACGGTCGTCCATGATGACTCAGCAGCTTTATTATTATTGTTGTTTTCAGGTGGCAGGTTGCTCTCATATGTCAATCACCACCTGCCTAGCTAGCTCGCTTGCTCTACCACTACCAGAGAGAGCCCCGACTAGTGCAGTGTCTAGAGACAGAGAATGTCCAGCAGTCAATCACAGCAAATAATGGATCTGCATTGATTTCCAGAGGATCTGAGTACCATCAGTTAGTCGCTCGATCGATCAAATGCATCATCATCCCAACTGCATCTTTACGCCCAGGAGAAAGGAAAACATTCTCTCATCTGGCTACCGGCCCAGCCCACGGCCCCCTTCATTTACAAAAAGGTAATCGGCCCATAAAGGTACCACAAAGTTAGCCCATTCTAATCAATCTCTCTAGGCCCGGGCCGTGATCAAATGGGCCCATCGCCGCCGCAGCCGACGAGCAGCCGCCTCCGCCTCCGCTTTCTTTCTTCGTCGGCAATTTGGTTGGACAGCTACCGCCGGTGAGAATGGGGCCGCCCGCTCTGCTCCGCGCCGCCGCAGCCGAGCTACGACGCCGCGGCCGCCGGACCCCTCTCCCCCTCCCGGCGCTCTCCTCGTTCGTCTTGTCGCCGTCTCCCCAGAGCCCGCCACCTAGCTGCCCCGATCTCGCCCAACGCCGCCACCTCATCACCCTCCGCCGGTGCCCTCACCCAGCATCAGCATCCGCCTCCGCCTCCGAGTTGCTATACGGCAGGATTCTTCAGCCGAGCCACTTCCTGCCCGCGTCACCGCTCTCGACCTCATCGTCCTCTTCCCAACCCGCGGACAAGGCTTCGCCGCCGCCGCCGGCACCGCTAACATGGGTGGACAAGTGGATCCCGGAGGCGGCGCGGCCGTACGCCATGCTCGCACGCCTCGACAAGCCCATCGGGACCTGGCTCCTGGCGTGGCCCTGCATGTGGTACGCTCTCTCTTCTTCTGCTTCTCACCACTGCCATTGTCATGCCTCGCATCTGCATCCTTGTCTCTCTTCTCAGTAGGGGACGACTTCTTTGAATAAGTCCATGCGTCCCAACTAACTGAAACCAGTTGCCACCCATATTCATATTCATGTGCTTAGGATTTACTGCAATTTGAGGATTCAGCCTCTTTTTTTTTTGAGATACGGATAGTGATTCAACTCCTGCACTGTACATATGCCTCCTTTTGCCTCATGAAAGAAAAAAAAGGTTTTTGTTGTTCATGTCCAAGCTAACAAGTTAAGGAAGAATGGAACACATGCGCAAATTGGTTATGAATTCAGTCTGTTAATTATACAGAGACTAAATTCGACTCCTTACATCAAGCACAGAGTAGTCCATTAGCTACAGATTTTGTCTAAATGATATGTTGGTCAGATGGTTTTTGTGTCTTGTGACAGCTTCTCAGGATGAGGATTTTTTTCCTATGCTGTGCATCTGTTTCTTTCTTGTACATTATTAAATCGATATCATGGTTTTCCTTTCTGTGTTGAAGAGAGACTGAGGCCTTTGTGTCGCAGGTCGATCACAATAGCAGCGATGCCAGGGCAGTTGCCTGACTTTAAAATGCTGGCACTCTTCGGATGTGGAGCTGTCCTCCTCAGGGGGGCTGGTTGCACAGTGAATGATCTTCTTGACCGCGACATTGATAACAAGGTGATTTTGCTTCTTCATTTTTTTTCTTCCAAAGTGCAGATGATGCCTTGGTACTTTTCACCTGAAATAAACACAGAGTTAAGTGATCGGTGAATTTCTTCTGGAAATATCAAGGTTGAGCGCACCAAAAGCAGGCCTTTTGCATCAGGTGTTCTTACTCCTTTACAGGGAGTGGGCTTCCTTGGATTTCAGCTTCTACTGGGATTGGGCATTCTTCTCCAATTGAATAACTATAGGTATTCAAACTCAGTGCTTCATTGGCTATTGTAGTTTGACAGTATTAGATGCATTTATCCTAGACTGATGTAGTTTCAAAGTATTATATATGTCTTTGGCCTATCCATGCTCCAGGAAACACTTATTAGTGATTTTCTACAGCAGCATTGTGAGCAAACTGGATTGTTTAGGGACTCTTTATTTTAACTTATTTTTTTAGGATAAGCAGGATACCCTTTGTTCTGCAACTCAAGTTGATGGCAATTGTACTAATTGACTGTCCATGCTGTTTGTATCTTATTTATTTGATAAACTCACTATGCCGGAGGCTATTGTCTGGACGGTCCTGTAACTGCAGCATTAATCAATGTGTCCAAAGGTTATGGTGCTACATAGAGTCCAGTTGCATTTTCTCCCTGCCTGATATTTGCTTGCAAATACAGAAAAGAATATATAAGGGGATAATATGTGCCTGTAAATGCTTTCATTATAAGCACAGTATGTTACAGTAATTATGTGCCATTTTTTCTGTTTGTAGCCGTATTCTGGGGGCATCTTCACTTCTTCTGGTCTTCTCGTATCCCCTAATGAAGAGATTCACATTCTGGGTGTGTATTGTACATATGGAGGTTGAGAATATGATATTCCTGCTTACACAATGTAACAGCTTATGTTTCTTTGAATTCATTAATAACAGCCTCAGGCTTATCTTGGCCTGACATTCAACTGGGGAGCTTTATTAGGATGGGCTGCTATTAAGGAAAGCTTAGACCCTGCAGTCGTTCTTCCATTGTATACAGCTGGTGTATGTTGGACACTGGTATATGATACCATATATGCACATCAGGTATTTAAGTATTCACATTTTTATATTTATCCTTGATGAAGTGTTCATTATAGGTTGATGTGATGTCTTATGCGCATATCTACCTATGTATGTATACATCTCAGGACAAAGAAGATGACCTCAAAGTAGGAGTTAAGTCCACGGCATTAAGATTTGGAGATTTGACCAAGTACTGGATTAGTGGCTTCGGTGCCGCTTGCATTGGCAGCTTAGCACTCAGCGGCTACAATGCTGACCTTGGTTGGTGTTTATTGTCATGCTTTGGTGAAGAATAGTATTATGTTTACTAAATATTGACTTGAGACCTCAAATCATGTTGGACAGGATGGCCCTACTATCCTTTTCTGAGTGCTGCAGCCGCACAGTTAGCATGGCAGATTTCAACCGTGGAACTTTCTAACCGCTCTGATTGCAACAGAAAGTACGTTTTCCTTGCTTACAGTAGCGAGTCATTATTGATGTTACAATCCTATGAAAGCTTAAATTTGTTGAATTTGATTCTGTGCAGGTTTGTGTCCAATAAGTGGTTCGGAGCTTTGGTATTTAGTGGAATTTTATTTGGGCGTCTTGTATCATGATGAATTTATCAGGCACTGTGTATCCCTTTCTTGTATCATATATTGATGGGTTCAATGGAAACCTAAACAATTCTGTGATGGAATGTAGGAGGAATATACCAAGCTCTTGACTATGTGGCCTAGCAATTGCAGCGTGGTGCAGAGCGGACTCTGTAAGCTCCATATTCACATGACTTATGCTTTCATTGTTGCTAAATTGTTATTTTGACATAACCTTTCCTTCTGAAGCAGGCTGTTTCCCAAGCATATCATGGTGTTGCTCTCCAACTCATGTAAAGAGTTATAAAACAAGGGGCAGGGAAATACGTTGATGGAGGATATTACTTTTGTAACCTTGTGTACTTTATATGTGAAAAGATCAGTTAGGGTATCGTTCTTTTTTTTTCCTTTTTGGCACCTCTAGATGAGAACAGTTGTGCAAAGCAATTTTTGTATGAAGCGAGTCGCACAGATCAATTGATGACGCATTTATCAGGCATTATCACTTGATTACGCGCTTATGTTTTGACAAAGCTGCTAATGCCACTCCAATTTTTTGTCCATGATGGGGTTGGGTATCTTGTGATAATCCGGTACATTCTGCACAGCATTGACAAAGTCAGTTGAGATTCTCAAAAAAAAGAGAAAGTCAGTTGAGAAATTGTGTGGTAAATTTGCGAACGTTGTATATGTGATAAGGATTGTGAGGAAAAAGTGTGGTTTCTTTTGAGATTTACCCCGTGGTTGCTCTGCTGCTGTAGCTTGGTAATTGAAGTCGAGAGCGAGAGTTTGCGTTTTGGAGCAGTGAGTGGTATTAGATTAGGACGGACAATTATCTGAAATACAGGATATAATTTTCATGGATTGCTCACACTCATCGCAGGGGATGTAGCTCAGATGGTAGAGCGCTCGCTTAGCATGCGAGAGGTACGGGGATCGATACCCCGCATCTCCATACTATCTTTTTTTTATATGTGCTGTTTTCTTTCTTTTTTTTTTGGGTGCAAAAATAGGAAAGGAAACCAAAAAAAATCAAGTTCAGAGTCGCGCCTCTCATCCGTGGATCATCAGGACGTCGTGCCGGACCCACCAGCACTGGTGCATTTCCTCACTGCTCGTTCTGCATTTCTCCAACAGGATAACCAATATATACAGAGATGGGACTCTCTGTCCGAGCGGTGTGGTACTATGCTGCTGCTACTGCTAGTGGAAGTGCACTGGCGACGCTGGGCTCCGCCTTTGGGCTGTCAGTGAACTGAACCCTTCCCTTGTCCTCCGGCCCACAAACAAACGGAGACGAGTCCAGCAGCACTCCAACCCTTTTCCTTCGTCGTCCCCACAAACATGCTACAACTAGGAGGGATACAGGCGAATTGGCTCGTGGTCCAATGATAGTACGGTCAATAAGAAACCCACCGGAGTTTATATCCTGGTGCTTGCACTTTTTTCTGCGATTTTCTCAGGATTTACCGGCGTTATACATTAATATCCTGGTGCTTGCACTTTTTTCTGGGATTTTCTCAGGATTTACCGGCGTTATGCATTAAGTGGCCAGCAACGTTCCTATCGACAACGATGTGTCATCGGTGACTTCGGGAATCTCCAGATCTGCCGTGTGCTCAGTTCTTCGGATGTGCTCATAGGGATAGGGTTTACGTACATGTATTCATAGGGGTGAGTGTGTGCGCGCGTTGTACTGTAATTTAAAAAAAAACTAGCAGGATACAGACAGACACAGCGATGGTACTCAACTCCATCGATCAATTGCCAAAACATCTGCAGTATACTGATGCTACATCTACATTAGATGATTTAGTCTACCCAACCAATGGTAATCGCCGGCAATCACCGTACATAGAACAAAAGTCAGACACCCTCCTAATGGCGTCTGCGGTGACGACTAATCAGCCGGCGACATCAACAAGAGTCAGAGTCAGAGTCACTGATGCATTGCATTGCATTGCATCGCATCGCCTCGCCTCGCCTCGCCACTACAACTCTGCCTACAAGCTCCCTCTGCTCCTGCCAAAATGCATGGTACCCCTGCTCCTCCACGCTTGCGAAAGCCTGCTGGGCCACCGCGCCTCTTTGGCTTACTATTGCCTCCTCCTCCTTTGGATCCTAGTCTCCTTTCGACGCCTCAACTCTTCCCTGACTTTTCGGCAGCAGCTGCTCATCTCCAGAATTAGCTACAGTGCATTGCTCGGCTCACCAAAAGCCCCGCCTTTCAACCTGCCACATCAGTCAAAGCGCAACCAGTCAGCCAAAACATCTCCAACGGCAAGTAAACCTTTTATTTACAGCCAAAAGGAATATGGCTCAT
Source organism: Echinochloa crus-galli (assembly GCA_900205405.1). Classification (NCBI taxonomy): domain Eukaryota; kingdom Viridiplantae; phylum Streptophyta; class Magnoliopsida; order Poales; family Poaceae; genus Echinochloa; species Echinochloa crus-galli. The sequence continues at coordinate 249,440 of OAMR01000813.1, read as the reverse complement.
CAATGTTCCTTACCCTTCTGAGGAACTAGGACCCAAAAAGTTCACAGCTTCGTTCAGAGCATGAAGAGCCATCTTCTTGACCTGATGACACCATGTTCAGCACCAGGTTAGCCATCACATTAGATGGTAGTATAGTACACTACAAACCATAAGCGCAAACCAGGTCACTGGAAATACACAGCCAAGGCTAACCTCCAGTTTATCTTCGTTAGCTTTGTGTGAATTAGGAAGCCGTCTAAACTCCCCAGTCAACTTGACACACTCGCCAAAGTTTTCAGGGGAAACAAAGTCCAGTGCAACTTTGATGCAGGACTGCACAAGCGAAGATGGTTTCGTCAGTCAGAAGCACAATATAAACTGAGAAAATTGAGTTGGGTTGTCATCAATAATGATGGTAAAGATCTGCCACACCTTCAAATTTCTCACTTGATGAGGACATCCAGCAGGAATGAAAACAGCTTCACCAAGCTTCTGCTCAAATGTCCAGGGCTCAACACCTAAAGCAGGGAAGACAACGGATGAGAAGAAGGGCATGACATCTTCAGATACACTTCGTTGAAGATATCTCAAAGGGCATCAGGGGAAAACAACAATTTCCCTAACCATATTCTTCCTTGAGCTTTCTCTTATGCTCCGCAGTTAAGTAGAAACTCTGGTCATGAATGGGGTGAATAACCTGATCATTTAGCATGAATAGTGATTAGTGGTCAGCACAGAAAGTTGAGAAGGAAATACGGAGTAGTTTTTTTTTTCAGTAAGGACTGCAACAGGAAAAATACCTTCTTCACTGGATTGCAGTGAATATGCCGGAATTCCGAGGAATGTTTCCTAAGATAATCTTGCAGTTTCTCAGAATCCTCTCTACGGAAAATATCCCATAAAGCACCACCGGTGTTATGTTGCTCTGAACCTTCCCCCGCAACAGGATTTTCTTGAGTATCTTTGGAAATTTCGTCTTCATCAGTGCCATTGCAACCAGCCATTTTAGGTTTATCTTCTTGAGGTCTGGTACCAACTTCCCTGCGAGCTCCACCTCTAAATCTCTTTCCATGCTGTCTCATGTCAATGCTATCTGAAATGCAATGAGCTCCATTATGCGTCTCCTCAGATGTGTTAATCTCATTGTGATCTCGGCACTGCCCTAGTTCACTTCGTGAAACAGATTCATGAAATGACTCTTTATCCTCTATCACCTTCGGCGTCATCAGGTGGCGAAGCATTGATGTCCAGACCTGTAGGAGGCATACAAGAAAATGTCTATATTAGTATATCTTAAAAACAAACAGAATGATTCAATCATTAGCAAAAATGAATTTGTGCCACAAACCAGTAAAATTGTACATATTGCCATGATTATCTTCCTGACTATATGGGGTCTTCAATGCTTCATCAACAGCTTTATCCCTGTATTCAACTGGAGATTGTGATATCTTGAGCTCCATGCTGGATTGTAGACCCCCATATAATTCCTCAAGATCTTGCGCTCGCATGTCTTTTTGGATTTTTTCAATTTGGCCAAGATTAGTCTGACAAGTAACTTCAGCAGTGTGTGTTAAGATATTTACCTGGTTAAATCACACAAATCACAATTAATATCGAACATGTTTACTAACAAGATCCGAGAAATTGGTAGGTAAGAAAATAGGAACTATTAAATGGTCAACAAATGAGCCAGGTACAAACTGCAACAGAAAACATCTACTCAGAGAGCAAAATAGAAAGTGGACAGGTTACCCAGGGGCCTTGCTGATGTCAATTTTGTTCAACACTAAAACCACATGTCGAACAAAAGAAGAAGAAAATAATCACTAACAAACACAACATACCGCATCAGACATGTCACAGTGAAGCTTCGTCACAGAATCACCCCTGCCTAGCTCTTTGTGAAACCCATAAGCAATGTAAGTTTTAGGACCAAGATCTGGCCTCAAGACACCAGCAGGAAGCTTAACTGCGAGATTTAGCGGACCATATCGTGGATCAGTATACTCAGGAAATGGTAATGCGCTAATAAATTCGGCACCATGGCGAGGCAATCGCTTGTCAAAGGAACTGGAATGAGGCCAGTCTTTTAGTTTAAGCATCTCAGGCCAGCGAGTCCTAGGATGAGTTCTGCCTGTTGCATATCCCGAAAAGAACATATGTATGTTAATTTCCACCTGCAACATATATGAATGGTAAGCACCTGCATATAAAACTGCAAAAGAAGGAAACAAGGCACATCTAAGTTTAAGCGGGCTCATAAGTATCCCTATAAATATTTCTGTCGAAAATTTGGAACATTTATATCCAAGCCAGATACATATGACAAGCACGGTATCAAAAAAAGGAACATATCACCCCAAAAAAATGGTTTCATCAAATAGAGTTGCCACACCTCACACCAATCGAGGCAATCTACTGCGACAACAGCAAATTGCTCATCTTCTGCTTTGCCTTTGGTTCTTTCCCGCAATGCCCGCCACATTACCATTGGCTCCCAACTCAGACCAGAGGTTAACTGAAGGACATCAGAAACAATAACTGGCTCACCCTTTGCCCAATGCATCTGAAAGTGCACTAAGTCATCATCCTGGATACCAGTAGCAACCGGACAATATAGGAAGTTATCACTTGAGTCCTTCCTGTTAGCAGCCTCTCGTACTGACTTCCTGTCAGTTCCTATCTTGCCTGAATGATCAAGGCAAGGGCACCGATCACTTCTTCTGACCATTGCTTTAGCAAATGTTTCACTCCTGAGAACTTTGTCAGCTCTGTCTTCTAGCTCAGCGAGGACCTTCTCTGGAAACAAACACTTGAGGTCCAGAAGTGTACCACCACAGCCCCCTATCTCCTTTGGTGGACAAGGTATGCTACCATCACTCTTTGCTTTCCAGAGCAGGAGATGGTTATTGTGATTTTCAACGGCAGCCACACCATTGTAAGACTCACTATTCGAGGAGTTCTTATCCGTCCCATTTGGTTTCTTTGACTGGCCAAAAGCATAACTCCTACCTCTATCTTCATATGGTACAGTGTCCACCTCTTCTCCTCCTGGGATCTCACCTTTGCGAAGCTCCTTGCAGCAGTTAAGGCAAAGATCATAGAAACAGTGCTTGCAGCTTCTATGAAAATCAACTATAGAAGTTCTACACTTATTGCTGCAGAAGAGCAAATGACAGATTAGATGCCAGCTATTGGATTTATGCCATAAAGTAAACCGAGAAATAGACCAACTAATGGACACGGTCATTTAGGTCACACTCAGCTTGTTCCACCTTTATTTCATTCATTGAAATTCCTGTCCACAAAATCAGATGGGCATTTAGGCAACCACAACTAGTAGTCTGTGTCCCAGAAAAAAAAAACAGAGTACCAAATAGCCATACCTTGTATTTTAGCCTCTAGTTCCTTCTCCTCCATCTGCTCCTGACGCAATTCTCTCATCCACGGAAGCAGCAAGCTTACAATATGACAGGCATAACGAAATTGATTTTCTTGAGAAATCTCCTTTTTTGGAGGCTGGTCACACGGAATGGGATAAGTCGTTAATAATGGACGCTGGAAGATAATTCAAATTAAGCAGAAGGCATGCACATATCGTAATGAGACGATGAGATGCTAAGTGTGTACCTCTTCAACTCCCATCATCCGTAGGCATGCCTTGCAATTACAGTTCTTGCGACAATATGGACATTTTGCAGCAAATTCATCTTCTGGCAAATTAGGATACCTATTTGCAAGAACAGCTTGAATCACTTGAATGTTGTGCAACACACAAAACAAAATAACATGGCCATGTCATCTGTCAATAGCCGGTGAAACGGAAGTATTAGAAAGAAACTGCTTTCAATTTAATGTAGCACGTTGGACTAAAGCAGTTCAATAAAGCAGAAAAAGCTAATGCCCATAGAAAACATCGGTCGATTAAGACAAGTGTGTGCAAATAACTGTCATATCACTAGAAAAAAGGATATGATGAGCAATCCAATCAGTATATGACACACCATAGTTCTATACATGGCACACAGAATCATTTTTTCTTGCATGACTGACACCAGACCACCCTTCCTTTGTCTTTCCTCTGGCATTGGTGGCACATGAGGGCATCCTTCCCAGTCAACATCTTCCTCCCTACCTGGATTGTTTAAATGGAAGTTTCATTCGTAAAAAATAAAAATAGTCGTGAAACCATTCCATAAACAACTCAATACCAGGAAATGAGTAGTTCACCATATTATTTGCATTGCATTTTTTATCCTTGGCGCACGAGAGTTTCTTTTCCTCTTTATCCATGTTGTTCAACTTTTTTCTGATAGACTCTTTCCCATCATCTCTTCGTTTACGCTTCTTTGCAGTCTGCAAAAACTCGTCAGTCTTTGACTCCTCGCACCATGCTGCCTCAGCATCACTCTGCTAAGGAAAGAAAATGCTAAGCTTGACGACACTCTGGTTTTACTATCTAAGAGAAGGTGACATACTGAATTTGCTGACATCCTATACAAGTGACAAACAAAAGAACCCGCACCCCCAAAGATTTGATAATAAAGTGCACTTCTTCCAGGGACACAACGTTATACCAGAGTACTCTTAAATGTATCCGGGCATAATGATCGATAAGTAGAATAGATGCACACTGCGCATTCTTACCTTTCAGGGCTTACCGATGCACACTGCACATTGCAACCTTTCAGGACAAAGTTCTCTATTGTGTGGGTAGGAAAACTAAAGGTTTCATCTTGTAGTGAGGAACACAATTTATGAGTTAAAAACAATACACTATAGTAACAACTAGTAGAAACTTAAAGAGTAAAAGGTTAATCAACAGTTGCCAAGGATGTTGAGCAATTTACTCCATGCATTTACATCAATGGATAAGCAGGGAGTTACTTAAGAGATGTGTGTCTTTCAACCTTTACAAATAGCTATAAAATCATATATAAATCAACTATTGTAGAGGATGTTAAGAAATATACCCCATTCATTTCGCCACAGCTTTTTCCATTGGGGAACTGAGCCTTACTATCCAGTTGGCCCACTTTCATCTTTCTGGGTCTTCCTCTCTTCTTCCCAGAATCATTTCTTTTAGCCCTCTCATGGGTGACTTGATCATTCGTGGTTTCCCCATCATCCTGCTGGCAACATAGCAATTAGTCGTGAAAGGGACTCTAGCCGTGGTTAGAGCACCTAGCAGACCCAGGTTCGACTCCCTGTGGGAGCGAATTAATTGGGTTTGGAATAAAAAATATAAAAAATAGGTAGGGGCTTCCCCTGCTGACTTCGGTCAAAAAAACATAGCAATTAGTCAATTAAAGCACAACATTAGAAATAACCAATCCAACAAAAATGTAAGGGAACATTTTTTAGAGACCCGCCAAATGGCGATAAAACTAGCAAATATCTGCAGTAATTCGAGGCTTCTGGTAAATAATCTGCGAAATGGCAATGGGGAAGGAGAACAGTGGTGTTGAAAACTTAAGATTTTTCTTGTCATATGTCAGGAACACAGAGAAAAATATTTAGAAAGAGAAAATCCCTCAAGTGACTGACTGACCAATTGCCCCAGAAAACTGCATCGCTCCTTGTCGGCATTGCCAAGTTTGTAAAATATAAGAATCAAACAGCACAGGATGATAGTGGAATGCTTATTTTTACCTTATAAAAAAAGCACTGCAGGCAAGTGCGTACTCACTCAGGCCAGAAGGTGGAGAAAAAAGGCGAAATGCCGAAGTTTGTCGCGCAATCAATAGAGAATCATGAACAAAATTGGAAAGCCAATGAGCATATCCACATGAAAAGGCGCTAGTCTAGTACACATCCAAGACGAAAATGAAGGGAAGAATCGCTCAAAGCAATGCAATCCAGTCTGGCATAAAGAAATTGATTGGACAAAGTCAAATCATAATTTTGATATGATAGTTATGAGTGACATCAAACACCATTGTGTAAGAAACTGAAAAGGTTTCATCTTGTAGTGAACAAAGTGCATAATTTTGTGAGTTAAAAAATACACTATAGTTGCAACTAGTAGAAACTTAAAGGTTAATCAACTGTTGCAGACGACGCTGAGCAATTTACCCCATTCATTTACACCAATGGATAAGGGGGGAGTTGCATCAGAAAAGTAAGGTTTCCTTCCTTTATACATGGCTAGAAAATCATTCAGAAATCAACAATTGCAGAGGGTGTTCAGAAATATTACCCCAACCATTTCACCGCTGTCTTTTCCATTGGAGAAATGGGCCTTACCATCCAGTTGGCCCACTTCCATCTTTCGGGGTCTTCCTCTCTTCTTCCCAGAATCATTTCTTTTAGCCCTCTCATGGGTGACTTGATCATTCGTGGTTTCCCCATCATCCTGCTGGCAACATAGCAATTAGTCGTGAAAGGGACTCTAGCCGTGGTTAGAGCACCTAGCAGACCAGGTTCGACTCCCTGTGGGAGCGAATTAATTGGGTTTGGAATAAAAAATATAAAAAATAGGTAGGGGCTTCCCCCTGCTGACTTCGGTCAAAAAACATAGCAATTAGTCAATTAAAGCACAACATTAGAAATAACCAATCCAACAAAAATGTAAGGGAACATTTTTTAGAGACCCGCCAAATGGCGATAAAACTAGCAAATATCTGCAGTAATTCGAGGCTTCTGGTAAATAATCTGCGAAATGGCAATGGGGAAGGAGAACAGTGGTGTTGAAAACTTAAGATTTTTCTTGTCATATGTCAGTCTCTCTGCACAGACCCTGTCTCTTATACACATCTGAACACAGAGAAAAATATTTAGAAAGAGAAAATCCCTCAAGTGACTGACTGACCAATTGCCCCAGAAAACTGCATCGCTCCTTGTCGGCATTGCCAAGTTTGTAAAATATAAGAATCAAACAGCACAGGATGATAGTGGAATGCTTATTTTTACCTTATAAAAAAAGCACTGCAGGCAAGTGCGTACTCACTCAGGCCAGAAGGTGGAGAAAAAAGGCGAAATGCCGAAGTTTGTCGCGCAATCAATAGAGAATCATGAACAAAATTGGAAAGCCAATGAGCATATCCACATGAAAAGGCGCTAGTCTAGTACACATCCAAGACGAAAATGAAGGGAAGAATCGCTCAAAGCAATGCAATCCAGTCTGGCATAAAGAAATTGATTGGACAAAGTCAAATCATAATTTTGATATGATAGTTATGAGTGACATCAAACACCATTGTGTAAGAAACTGAAAAGGTTTCATCTTGTAGTGAACAAAGTGCATAATTTTGTGAGTTAAAAAATACACTATAGTTGCAACTAGTAGAAACTTAAAGGTTAATCAACTGTTGCAGACGACGCTGAGCAATTTACCCCATTCATTTACACCAATGGATAAGGGGGGAGTTGCATCAGAAAAGTAAGGTTTCCTTCCTTTATACATGGCTAGAAAATCATTCAGAAATCAACAATTGCAGAGGGTGTTCAGAAATATTACCCCAACCATTTCACCGCTGTCTTTTCCATTGGAGAAATGGGCCTTACCATCCAGTTGGCCCACTTCCATCTTTCGGGGTCTTCCTCTCTTCTTCCCAGAATCACTTCTTTTAGCCCTCTCATGGCTGACATGATCATTCATAGTTTCCTCATCATCCTGCTGGCAAAATAACAATTAGTCACTTAAAGCACAACCCCAGAACGAACCAATCTAACAAAAATGTAAGGGAACATTTTTCAGAGACCCAAATGGTGGTAAAACTGGCATATATCTGCAGTAAATCGAGGCTTCTGGTAAAGAATCTGCAAAATGGCAATGGGGAAGGAAGAAAGTGTGTCGAAAAACTAAGCTTTTTCCTTCCATCATACATCAGGAACACAGAAAAAAGTATTTAGAAAAAAGAAAAACCATCAAGTGATTGACTGACCATATGGCCCCAGAAAACTGCATCATTCCTTATCGTCATAGCCAATTTATTAAAATGTAATAATCAACTCGCACAGGCTGATGGTGGAATGCTTATTTTACCCTTTTTTTTAAAAAAAAAAGTGGCGCAGGAAAGAGAGCATAATTTGCTCATGCTGAAGGTGGAGAAGGAAGTGAAAATGTTAGAACAGGTAATGAATAGAAATGGACGAACTAGACCAGAAAGCAATTATTGAGCAATCTACCCTATTCATTTACTCCAAAATGGATAAGGGTAATGTTGCATCAGAAAAGGAAGGCTTTTCTTCCTTTATGCATGGCTAGAAAATCATTCAGAAACAGCTATTCCAGAAGATGTTCATATACCCCATTCATTTCACCGCTGCTCTTGCCGTTGGAGAACTGGGCCTTACAATCCAGTTGGCTCGCTTTCGCCTTTCGGAGTCTTCCCCTCTTCTTCCCAGAGTCACTTCTTTTAGCCCTCTCATGGCTGACTCGATCATTAGTTTCTTCATCATCCTGCCGGCACGCATTTAGTAATTAGTAGTCAATTAAACCACAACCCCAGAAAGAACCAGTTATCCAAACAAAACAAAAGGAAGAACAATGCAACAAAAATGTAAAGGGACACCTTTCAGAGACCCAAATGGCTTTAAAACTGGCATGTATTTGAGAAAAGAAAATCCCTCATGTGATTGACTGATCAATTGTCCGAGAAAACTGCATGGTTCCTTATCGGCATCGTAAGTTATTGAAACATAATATCAAATCGCTTATTCTGACTCTTTTTATTTTAAAGAAAACAAGTAGCGCGGTGAAGCCTGAAGGTGGGGAAAGAAGGGGAAATGCGAAGTTCGTCGAGCGATCAATATAATTGGACGAACTGGACCGCAAAGTAAATGAGCATACCCGCAAGAAAAAAGGCACTAGTCCAGTACATACACAGTATGGAAATGAAAGGGGGGATAGCTAAAAAAAGATGAACCCCTTAGAATCTGCACACCTCGGTATCGGTGTCGCCGCGCTCGTAGTATGCGTTGGGCGCCGGCCTCCTCTCCCTGAGCGGTCTGGTCCCCGCCGCCACCCCCCGCCCTAGATCTTCGGGGCTCATCGCCAAGGCCCGGTCGCCGGTGCGTCGGCTCCGCCCTTTCGGCTTGGGCGCCTTCTTCTTCTTCTTTTTGTTGAGGCTACCTTTGGGCCTCCCCCTCTTGCGCTTTATCTCCTCGCCGTCTCCGGCCACGGTGCCCGCGTGAGCCTCGAGCCCCTCTATATCCTCCGCCATGGATTGGCCGGCTGTTGCCATTGCCACGGATGGAAGGAGGCGCAGCCGATGCGATGCAGTCCCAGCGATGGCCGACGTTTTAAGCCGCCGCGCCGTAGTGGATCTTTTGAGGATCGTTTTGGAAATTGACATGCCTTTTGGGTTTTTACATGAATATACCCTGACCTCTGTTAATTCTAGTTCTACCTAAGACGGGGTAACCGAGTGCACATCTATTCTATCCCGATGCGCTAGATTAGAACGAACCTAACAACTAGTACTTCTATGATGTTTTAATCTGGCTATATTTTTAGGACTTAGGCATACAATTTTCTTCTCGGTTATTAGCTGCTAGGTTGGACAAGTTTTGGCGGAAACGTCGTTTTTAAATTGTAAAAAGTTTAAATTACACCTTTAAATATATCTAAAAATACATATCTTAATATACTTCTACAAAATAAAATCAATGTTCTATCTACTTTTTAGTAAAAAAAATATTTACACAAAAATGGAGAGAAGGAGTTAGAGAAGTGGTCTAGGCTCGACGTATTTATTGTTATTAATCTTTAGGTATGCATGTCCTTTTTATGTGTTTGTTTATAATTAACGAGATATAACCGTTTTTGATAGCCATAAGTATTGAGCGCTAAAATCTAGCCGGCCTTGTTAGAAGTTACAACCATAGGCAATAACATTGCACTATTTATTTTAACAATATAAGGAACAGTGGCAGGTAAAATAGATTGGATCCGCTGCAGACTCTACAACTACTGTAACTTTGGAAATCGCCTTATCTTGGACATCCAAAACAAATCAAAGGGGCAAAGTAGAGTGTCCAACTTAATAGATGCTGTCTCTACTTTGACGCTTGTTTGTAGGAAAATGGCAGGAACTTGGGCGCCTTCCTTTTCTGAGAGCTTGAAGCAGTGGCGCTGCGAGGGGAGCCAGCGACGATTCAAACCTCCAACGCCGCATCCTCCATCAACATGCCTTGCCGGACCTATCCCTCTTGCTCATCCATCTATCGTGAGAATCATTGCTCATCCATATATTGTGGGAGTCCTCGCTTCTGTCACCTCTTCGCATGACTCATGAAGGTACCGACTCGAGGAATTGCATGTAATATATGTGCTCTAAGATGGTTGCAAGTCTTGTTTAACTTCCTTGTGCCATCTCTAGAATATTTTATTTAAAACTGTAACCACCTGCCTTGCATATGATTGTAAGTTACATTTTGATAGTATTTTTTTAATTCTGACTTCATTATTGACGACTGTAGAATGGCTACAACTTCTTGTGAGAAATCATCATCTCTAAACGATTTTTATTTACAGGTAGTAGACATTGTAATGTCTGCCTTTTGGGTGATGCAAGTTTTTGTATATGAAATAGGGAAAGAGAACCGCCTCATGTACGGATTCCGGTTTAAAATATGCTCCTTTGTGTTAAGCATATATATAGTCTTTTTGTTAGTGCAAGTTTGCTAACGTGTGATGCAAGCTCTTGTGTGCTATGAAAATAGCAACCGAGAAATCATGGTCTATAGAAAAAGGATCTCAGTCAAGCATATGCTCGTTTCTATATGTCAAGCATATGCTCTTTTGTAACTGGTCTTTTGTGATATTTACGACGTCTCTTCTTTGTTCTTTGTTGTTTTTCCTAAATAAGTAGCGTTCAGAACTGTTCGACTGGCTGGTGGCAGGTGGCTGGTGCTGGTTTGTGTTGAAAGAAAAATACTGATGGCTGACTGGTGGCTGTGACTGATTTGTTACGAGAGAAAAGTACTATTGACTGTGGCTGATAAACCAAATGACCAGGGTAAACTAATTCAACCATTGATCCTCCCTTAAATGGGTCAGATGCAATTCAATGGCAATTGATCCAGGTCCGGATGAGATTTGGTTGATAGGATGGGATTTAATCTTGACGATAATTTATCGAAGGAAGTGAGGGAAAAGGCTAATAGATGGAGGACGATATCACAAATAGCATGGGGGGGGCTTTGGCTGGGGCAGGTAAACTGGAGGGGGTTTTGTGCAAATAAATAAAAGAAAACGAAACCTTCCACTGACAGCATGGCTCCACCAAGTATGGGCCCACAAGTCAGTTGGGCGTGGGGCGAAACCAAGGGGCGGCTGCCTGTTTTGCTATATATCCATCCTTCCGCGGGCTGCTTTTTCGAAAGGGTTTCCAACGGCCCTGCTGCGGCCTAAATTTACGCCTTCCCGTAGCGAAAGCGGTTTCCCACGCAGCCGCCGCCTCTCCTCCTCCTCCTTCCCCATCCCGTGAGAATAGTATGGTTTGGCTGCAGTACACAGCCACCCGGTCGCAGCGCGCCGCCACCGCCTGCCTATTCCTCACCGGCGCCGCCCTCATCGTCGCCGCCGCCCGCCTCTCCTACGCCAACGTCGAGCCGCAGCGCGCCAAGGCCGCCGAGCGCCGCCGCGTCCTCGAGGCCTTCATCCGCCGCAAGCTCGGATCGGACCAACAACACCCAGGCTCTCCGCAGGAAAAGGATCCGCCCACAAAGCCCTAGTGCCCGCGAGTTCCGGTCCGCCGCCCTGCTTTCCCCTTGGGCATCTCTCCTCCATCATCCCTACTAGGACACGACTTTTAATTTCCGTTTCATTGTTTTTTTAGGAAAGGGGAATTTCCGTTTCATCGTGTGCCACTGCTTTCCTCTCGCTACCACCAACATTGTTAATTAATTAATTAATTAATATTATACGACATACTACTGTTCCAATTTTGCTACATCGTACGATCTTCGCGTACGTTGTGCAATACTGCTTGTTTGATTCATTGAAACTGTGCCGATGGACAGTGCTATTGTTGATTTATGATAGCTCTATGTGCTCCGATCTTTGTTCCCCTCTCGCTCTATCATCATTCAGTACAAGTGTCTGCTTCGAGTTTCATGCGCTTCAACATTCTTCACTGAAAATCTGAATTTCAGTGTCATATCCTTCAGGTACCAACTACCCATAAAATTACTCTCAAGAGGATTCAGTTACATAGTCCACCAGACCTACCTGAATTCAAACCCATGTAGAAAGTTGTTGATATACATTTATGAATTTCGTTGTTTATCAAGTCATTGTGCTACATATATGCTACAATTATTCTATTGGCCATTTTACAAGATTGTTCGCGAATATGTATGACATTCATCGTAGACGTGCGTGCATTATTACCAATTATGCTCATGCTATGTTTCTCTTCCTAGTTCTTTTTCACAGCACATGTCTGCTCCCTCTTTGAAAGAAAAACTTCTGCACTAGCGCTGACTACAATGTGCTCCCTCTTGGATGTTATGCTACCATTTCACTAGTTACCAACAAATCAGCAGCTATTTTGACTAAGTCTTCTTGTTTTCATCAACATAAATCTACAAACACAGTTCAATCGTAACCACAGGTACCGTGGCTGTTCCCCTTCCCATCATCCGTGGAGAAATTTTATGCTGTCCTTTTTTCCCCTCTCATAACACTGTCTGTTTTGGCCTATGACTTAATGCTATGCTGAATTTGTAATCCGATAGTTGTTACTCCACCAGGCGCTATTACACCAAGTATATGTCCACATGATGGAGATTAACTGCATATTCCAGGAATCAAGCAAACATCATGACAAGAAGCGCATTGTTCTAGCAGTTAGCATGTGTGGCTTTGATCAGTGAATCTCAAGCTCCTAATTCGGGTCAGATTGTGACAACTCTGTGTTGGACTCTTGGCACTATATAAGCTTGTGATTGCATTGCCATGCATCTAGAAATTATATTTTACCCCATGTAAAGATTGTTCCACTGAAATCTTTGGTTTTTGTAACATGTATTGTTCACACCTCACAACCATGTCAGTCATTTCTTCTATCTTATTCAACTCCGTGACTTATGTCTGAATCCCTTGAGATAACCAGTTCAATCGTCTTGACTCTTGTGCTGTGCAGGTTATTAGCCAATGCAATTGTCTTGTCTCTCGTGCTGCGCAGGTCCATCATGGTCTGCTTGAGCAATGTGATTGATGGTATCTGTGCTGATAATTTAGGGTTGACCACAAATAGATGAAATGGTCTAAGCTAGTCCAAGGACTATTCTTTGAGGACAGAGGTGCCCTTTTGGGCCTCCTCAGGTCAGCTAGCATTTTTACACGAGGTACAGAGCAGTTGCAGTCAAAATTCTGTCACCTCTGAATAATATATGGCATGATATGCAGGAACACATTTCAGTGCTATTTCCATGACGCTTGGCTTCAAACTGGCCAATCAAGGGCTGCTCTATTTGGGATGATTGGTTGGAGAAACTAGCCTCAAATATATGAGCCATACAAGATTGGTTAGACTCTTTCAGATGGAGTGATGAACTTATCCTGCAAGTTTTTCGAAATTGACTTGTCCAGCAAGTAAGTGAACATCTCCTACTGTCTAACCTGCAGATATATTACTACTATATTAGTATGGCAAAATTGGCAATTTCGTCCCTTAACTTTGCCTCGAGGATAAAGTTTATTTCTCATTTTCAAATCGGCCAATCTAGTCCCTCAAGTTCCGTTTTTGAGTTAGACTCGACCCTCACAGCTCAAAATTGTTATATCTGAATATCTTAATTACCTCCATACACTTTTATACGTATGATACAAAGATCATCTGCTATCTTCTCTGGAGCTATATGGTAAGTCTAGCTAGGCATTCAAATTATCTTCATACATGATTAGAAGTATATTTTCTAAGAATAATTGACCTCAACAAATGAGTATAGTGGATAGTCCTCACCTGTACTTGATGCTGTACCTCAACAAATGAGTATATTTTCTAAGAATAATTGACCTCACCTGTACTTGATGATGTGCATAAAAAGGTTGAGCTAGGCAAATAGCACACAATATATGCAATGTATATGAGCATTAGTTATGATAACTGATAGGCAAGATGGTTTAAAATAAATTAGCGAACCATATATATTTAAATACCAGCTACATATGAAAACGTGGTGATGAGGAACGGGCCTTTTTTTGACGTATACTGTAACAGGCCTTTATTGGGTCGATGGGCCTGCGTCCTTTTGTTGCGTCTCATGGATCCAGTATCTGCACGATGGTGAAGTAGGTCCTGGACGCGAGCTCGGCTGGGCCATTTCATTTTTCTCGGCCTACTAGTGACTGAGATTTCTCCATCCGGCAGGCCTGCGGTGGTGCCTGTCTTAGCTGCTGCTGCTGGCTGCTGGTAACAATTTGTACTCCCTATAGTATTTCGTACGATAGTCTAACGGTTCGCGTCTGATGACGTAGGAGGTTCTTTTATTGTCCTTTGGCTGCCCTAGTCCTTTTGGCCTGATTGCAATTGCAATATTAGGGAATATAATCTCCATCCAATCCAATTTCAATTCCTGCAAGCAATATACTGGTAGGATTGGCAGCCGGAAATGGGGATTTTGCCCGCAAATGGCGCGTACAGTTAGGGTGCAGTGCATTAGATTAAGCAACTGATGGAGCAGGCAGACGGCGGTGTTTGTGTGCCCTGTCGGATCCGTTGTTTGCACAATTAAGGAATTAGGTATATTATGTCGAAGCAGCTATTGAACAAACATGACGACATATATACTCTGAGCACAGCATATATATGATAATGTATGTGAAGATTAGAATCATCCAAAGATGGCATGCCTATTATTGGTGCTAATTATGTGTCGGTACCAGTTGTGTTTTGTATCCGGGTTTGGCCCTAGTTACCGCAGCTAGAGGGGGTTAAAGGCAGTATGATTTTTTTCGAAAAAAGAAAGGCAGTATGATGATCCACACGGTTCTTAGTGCACTATCCCATATATTATGTACGTACTGTATATAACAATAATATATAATATGAGGTGAATCACCAATGGGGCCCAGCCAATTGATTTTGCTCTTGTGACCCCTTGGTTGATGTTTAGCTTCAAGGCTGGCCCGCAGTGGCTTTGACTTATCCGCGGCATGAGCATGACCATGATTGACGCTGACGGTATGGAGCAATAATCCGCTGCATATTAGTATTTGAGCGAGCTGAGCACGGATAGCAACATAGAGAGACTGTGGTATATTATACTACTCCACTATATATATATATATATATGAAAAATCCATTCTACACGCGCGTGTAGCTACATCCATCTATGTATCTTATGATACACGATAAATTTGATCCGACGAAGAGAATATATATATATAGAGAGAGATAGTAAAAAAAAGGAAATATGGATCCATCGATAATTAACGATATCTACATGTAGAGTATGTATCGCGGTAAAATGCAGGCCGCATCCTCTCTGGCTGGCTGGCACCACTTGTGTACTGTACAAGGGCCCGATCCCATCGTACGGCCAGGATGGCGACGCCTCACCCACCAGGCCACCACCACCACCCATCCCCTTCCTTCATTCAGTTGGGGCCAGCTCAGCTGCTCGCCTATTGATTTTGCTCTCTATCCGATCCGGATGGTGGGTTTCAGTTTTACTTCCCGCTAGTATGTGCTGTGCGCGTGATTCGATCGGTGATTGGTTGGTTTAAATTCTAGTAAAGCACAACAGCAGCTAGGGCTGCAATCAGCGGTCGCCATGTGTCCCTCCCGCTCATGCCGACGTGGCCATCCAAACCGACAGCAGTATCCACATCCTGCGGCTGCTACCCCGTCTGTCTGTCTTCTTCTATTTTTCGAAAAAAAAAGCAAATCCTCCTTCCAATTCCACCACTACTACTCCTGAAATAATGGCGACTCTACCTCAGTCGAGCTGGTTGCCGGCCGGGAGAAGAGCAGCACGCACTTCGCATTGCTTCAATAAAACAGGAGCTTAATTTATTTACATGGGGGGTAGGCGGGGGAAGACAAGGGCATGTACAACGGTTTAGACAGCTGCTGTCTATTTAACACATACAGACAGTTAAGTAGTCAGCTCTACAATAGTTTAGACAACTGCTGTTTATTTAGCTGTCTGTGTGATAATAAATACACACTCTAGTTTCTGATGTTTTGCATGGGAGCACGAGCCAAAGCAGTAGACGAGATAGTAGACAACAACACTCTCTTTCCTCATTAAATGATAGCCACATCAGCTCATTTGATGTATGTAGCAACAAAAAGACAGCTGTTGTCTGTGGGTTGTACATGCCCTAAAGGGGATCTTTAGCACAGATTGTAAACACCAACCGATGCTAAAGGTCCTGCCAGCACAGCACTGATTGCAAGGCCTTTTAGCACCAGTTGGTATTCACAACCGGTGCTAAAGGGCCTGGATTTTCTTTTTTACTTTTTTCAGCCGTCATGCATGTATTACGTTTGTGCCGCCATTCTAATATGTTTCTACCTACGTATTCTAATACGTATTCAGCCGCCATACATGTAGTACTGTATATTTATATAAGACTCATATAATCAAAATAAAAGACATATATATTACAATACCGATCGTCATCATATTAACACATGGACGTTACCACAAATAGTCTCTAGTGCCCATGATCTCGAGCCAAAGCAGTAGACGAGATAGTAGACAACAACACTCTCTTTCCTCATTAAATGATGGCCACATCAGCTCATTTGATGTATATGACAACAAAAAGACAGCTGTTATCTGTGGGTTGTACATGCCCTAAGTGTGTGTCGATGCTTCGATAAATGGTGGAAACTGTCCATCAACGTGTGTCAAGATCGATCTTTGCATGCCATAGTAGCTAGGGTGCAAGCAGCAAAATCGTTAATGAGATATAAGGGGGAAACGGGCAATTGGCATTGTCTATTATTTTGGAACTGCTAAAACAAAATGGGGACGAGGAAGGAAGCTTTACATGTCACCAAGGAAAGCAACAGTCAGTCGGTCTCATCTCATCCCATCTCTCACTGTAATAAGTAGGAAAGTAATTTTTTTTAAGAGAAGGACAGGAGCATTGCCATGTCATTTAAGTAAGGGAAGCAAAAGATAGTTTAAATGTATTACAATCATCTAAGGATACTACATGAAAGTAGATTGAGTACACTTACTCATCAAGTACATAATAAAGAGGAAAGTAAATTTTGGATTTCACTGACACGCCCTCAGCCCCACCATGTAAGTAACCTTATGGTTTGGTATTCCTTCCCCTGCCTGATTGAGTGAGTTACTATTACTAGCAGTAGTGAGAGAAAACAAAAAAAAAGGAAGACATACCAAGTCAAGTGATTGAAGCCTACTACTCACTGACATCCGGGCCATCCCTAGCCGTAGGTCCCACACGCAGACGGGGCTCGGCTCGGCTCGACGTGGTCCCCACCACCGTGGCCATGTGCCGTGCCGTCTGTCTGCTGCCAGGCCTCAATCATTGGAGTAGAGAGAGAGATCCTCTTCCTCGACTGGTTGGGTTGGGGTTGGGGTTGGGTTGGGTAGGCTCCTCCTCCTCCTCCACCACCACTAGGCAGCAAAGCAATCCATCCTTCCCTTCCCACCAAGTCAGCCAGTCAGTGAGTGAGCCCCGTCCGTCCGGCACCCACTGGCAGTGACCTGACCTGACCCCCCGCAGCCGCATCCTCCAAATTAGAGCGCGGTAGCTTGATGACGACCAGGCCAGCAGCAGCAGCAGAGAGGGACAGCGGCGGAGGCGCCGCCGCCGACAAGCACCTCGTCCCCTCCTCCAACGGCAACTCCGCCGTCCGCAAGGCCCCCTCCAAGGACCGCCACAGCAAGGTCGACGGCCGTGGCCGCCGCATCCGCATGCCCATCATCTGCGCCGCCCGCGTCTTCCAGCTCACCCGCGAGCTCGGCCACAAGTCCGACGGCCAGACCATCGAGTGGCTGCTCCGCCAGGCCGAGCCCTCCATCATCGCCGCAACCGGCACGGGGACCACCCCGGCGTCCTTCTCCACCTCCTCGCCATCATCCCTCCGCTCCTCCCAGCCGCCCTTCATCCTCGGCAAGCGCGTCCGCGGCGCCGACGCCGAGCCCACCGTCGCCGCACCAGCACCCGCCGCCTTCTGGGCGCTGCCGGCGCGGGCAGACTTCGGCCAGCTCTGGAGCTTCGCCGCCGCGCCGGAGATGATGGTGGCCGCCGCCGCATCTCCTGCCATGGCCGGTGAAGCGTCCGCCGCGAGGGTCGGGAACTACCTACCCATGGCGCAGGGGAACCTCAACCTGCTCGCTTCCTTCTCCGGCGGGCCGCCAGCTCCAACGGCCACCGCGGGCCGGGCCGAGGAGGAGACCGCACGCTGACACCATGGCATGCTGTATACACAACCGGCCTAGCTCCTCCATCTCTGCTACTGCATGCATGCCTACTGCCGGTAGGGTTTTATTTATTAGGGTTTCGACTTTCTCCGGTTTGCTTGCCTGCTTCAAGCTGTCTCTCTCTCTCTCTCTTCCTCTGTGTGTGTATGTGTGTGCAAGGGTGTGCTCACTCCATCAGCTCGCTCATCCCATCTCTGGTAGCAGCAGCCACGTCGTCACCTTGCTTGCTTGCTTGCTTCTAAATTAGTTTCCTCTCTCTAGGCTAAGGCTTGCTTGGGTGGCCTTGAGCAACAGCACCTGCAAAATTGTCTGTCCTCGAAATGCTTTGGGTCGGGCTGCTCTGTTTCTTTCCACCTGCCAACTCCAATTGTCCATTCGTCGTAGGTTTAGCCGCTTGTGCTCATTTAGGTGTACTCCAGTTTTCTGTCACTCCACCACCACTCAGTTCAGTGTCAGTGCAGCATCGATCCGCAGCTAGTCCTTGGCAACGTGTGATAAAATTCTGTTCTAGTCAGTGTGCTGTTGCTGTCAAAACTCAAATTCACTCCCTCCCTCCCTCCCTTCCTTCCTTCCTGGTGAGTTGTTCCAAGAATCATCATCATCATCATCATCATCATGCTGGACAAAGGAGATGGGGTCGAAATCGTCGCCCATCCCTCCAATGTGATGTGTCTCATAAGAAGTGAAGAAGAAAGACAGACATGGGAAGAAGCAAGAAAGGAACAAGACCTTTTTCTTACCACAAAGAAACAAACAAACAAAGGAGGCTGTGGTGGCCCTGGCTGTAAGTTGTCCACTTGTTCTGCTGCTCTGTCTGCTTGCTGTCATTTTGATTGTTTCCTCTTGTGCTCTGGATTGGATTAGCCTTCTGCTTGGGGGAGATTGTGAACAATAACTAGTGTACTAGTCTATCAATTGCTGGTAGCTCATCTTCGTACTGTATGTATGCATGTATATGTATCAATGCACGGATTGTTTTGTTGATCAGGTGATGAATTAATGGACAAAGTTAAGAATGAAAAAAATAATAGGTAATGAATGCATCCGTCTTCTTCTTAAGCCATGCTATACGTATGTCTGTTCATTATTGTCTACAGAAGTGTGTTGTTGGTTGCTATGTCTGTCTTGGTTGCAAGTACCAAGAAAGAATGATGATACACCGTACCGTTGTCACCTAGGCTTGGCTCCCCTTTGTACTGTCATCGTGGTACCTAGCTACCATGGTTGCAAAATTTGGCGACTCAGGTACTACTATAGTCCTTCAATTTTAAGGAGGGAGGGGAGGACAGTAGTCGTCGCACTGGTGGTGGAGCCAAACGGATCGGATTGGATTGGATTGGATTTGATTTATCATCAGATAAGCAATTGCAATTGGAATTCTGGTGCGCATGCATGTGCGCTGTGCTGGAATTAGAACAATAATCTTGCATTGTGGGACATGGATCTGGTCTGGGTGGCAAACCAACCTTCCATGAGGAGGAATCTGTATTGTTTCTCTTGCTTTAGTTTCGTTTGGTTTGGTTTGGTTGGTGTCACCACCTTTAATCATCAACACCATCATCTTTTTTTCCTCCCCTCCCACCCCAACTCATGCCGGTCGGCGCCCATGGGACCTTTTTATTATTATATCTTGAAAAAAATAAAAAAACAATTATAGTATTTATTCAAAAGGGTAATATGTTTGTTTTTTGAAGAACTCATCATCAAAAGGGTACGTAATAAGTGATGACAGACGCGAGAGTGAAAATACATGGGCCAGATCTCAAAAAAGAAAATAATACATGGGCCAGGCCATGCAATTTATGGGCTCAGCTGAACCAACAGGCATCTCTTAAGAAAATGGACCTTGATGGGCCAAGTAACTCTTACCAGTCAGTCTGCTGGCCTGGCGTGGTCTTCCCAACCAGGCAGGAAACCACAGCGCCATGGCTCTCGAGCGCGCCGCCGCCGAAACCGCCGGCGTTTGGGGATGCGAAGGCGGAGCCGCTCGACGAAGTAAATACCAACAGGGGCAGGTGATTCCCTCCCTCAACCTATTTCCCATGCATCTCTGCTCCGCGTTTACTCCATTTTCTCAATCAAAATCCACGAGCCACTCACTGGTTATATATTTGTGCGTGGATTCCGGATAACTAGCAACTTCCAACGCGCCAGCTGCCATTGCAAGCAAGTGAAATGGCTATCGGTTGCCCTCATCCATTTGCTACGTTTGTTCAGGATGGTTTCTCCTATACAATACAACGTTGTTGTAACACCAAAGCGCACGGAAAAGTTTTTGCAAGGGAAGCTGCATCTAGTAAAATTAGTCTCCTTCCACTTCTGGTACAAACCGTAGGATGTAATGTTGATTCACATGCATTCATCCGTCTCAAATATTCCCTCTTAATTCATCTGTAAAACTAAACTACCTAGTTCCTTTCCGCATTTCCAAACAGCACCAACTTCTAACTTTTAGTTTCATACAGTGTAAATAAATTCAGCAACACCACGTATACAGAATCGTAACAAACTGTCTCACTAGTTCAATTTTCTACTTCAGCCTGATATGTACTACTTTTTGGTTTAATTTTTCTTCAGAGCCAATGCCATCTGAAACTGAAACTATGTTTTGTCTCATATCATAGGTGCACTGCCCTGTGATTCTTTAAATTGTATGAGTTGTTTGCACATCTTCAAGGTACATTATGTTCTGTCTGCAGCATCTGAGTGATGCTTCTCCTTATTTATTAGAAAACATGGGCTATATGGTGCCTTACATTATTTAAGATTAAAAGAAAAACTAGACCCAACCTAGGAGGAACTAGGTGGTTCTTCACAAGAACAAATAGGAACCCAAATTCAAGATAAGACACAACGCCCATTATCATTACACACCAGCTGCTCATTTCACAAGCCCCAGGTTGGTGATGCCTGCTGCACTGTGAGGCCACTCGTTCTCTTTGGCCTTGCTCAGCATCACCCTGCCCCAAGACACCCAGACTTCCCATGTCATCCTTTTGTCCCAACTGATGCCCCATTCCAGCAACAATTTGAGTCCTTCTTCTGCCTCTTTCTTTGCCTCTTCGTACCTCTCCATGCTGAGATACACCTGTGTAAGAGCCAGGTGAGGTTCTCCAACAAATGGGTTCTTCTTGATACTCTCCAAGAGGGTCGTCTCCACTTTCTCCCAGTCTCTATCCTTCCTGTCATCACTGCATATCGCCTCCCAATAAAGGTCCCTTGCAGCTATTTGCTCACTGGGATCCAGCACCTTGGTGCAGTGGTTGAAAACCGGTGGGATCACTAGCTCGATTTCTTCATCTCGGTCAAGGCGAATAATCTCTCCCATTTTGTTCCTCTCTTGCATGTAAAGCTCTTCATCTCTAAGGATGAGGTTGTACAGAACGGCTAGCCTTGATGCTGCATTCATCCATAGACCGGGCTTGCAAGTTCCTGGCCATAAAGCACCCCAGTTGTCGCCGCGGAACTCCAGCCGACCATTCTCATTAGCATAGAGCTTGTCTTGGTAGTCAATGTACTGGTCGCAGATGTCGGCGATAGTCATCAAGATAAACAGTGCTATGATCCTGCGCGAAAGTGATATGGGCTCGCCAGTTTTGAAGTGACTCGCTTTGATGCCTTTTGGTGGAAGAAGCGAGCAGAGCTTCTTGCGCCATGGCTCAGATGTGTCAAACGTGCCGGCCTCCCTTGCGGTCTTGATGGACACTTCAGAGGCAGCTAGGTGATCTGTCAGCTCTGTGTCGGTGTATTGAAAGTGGAGTTCTTCATGGATGAGCTTGTGGCGTGGGACAGCACAGAATAGGTAAACTAAGCGTTCAACAGGTGCACCGATGAGCTGCTGGACATGCTCGCGAGTTGTGTTTGATTCAAAGATGGAGACATTGACATACGAGTTGGCGTACGATGAGTGGAAAAGGCCACATTGGGTTATGTCAAGAGGCGCACCCCACAATTGGATAATACGATGGAAATTGAGCAGATGAGCTAGGAAAGCTCCATTCTTGTGGTGACGCTCACCGGCACCAGCTGAGCGTAGGATGGACAGAAAGGAGGGGAGCTCTGGGTCAATTTTCTCTAGCTCATCACGAAGGAATGGTCGAGCAGTTGCAAGGAGGGATGGTAGATCCTTTCTATGGGTTTTCAGGTAGGAGGAACAGAAACCTTGCTGGGTCGACATGCTGATGCAAGTTTTTGTAGGAAGTGATGATGTTTGATAGGAACTAGTGTGGGTTGGTGCCAATTTATAATCTCATGGAGTGTTAATCCATCCAGCATCTTTCGATGAACTAGGATGCATGGACTGGCTGTAGCATGTGCCAACTAGGATGCTGGGCTTTTTCTTAGGACTGTAGACAAATTTGTTGCAACGTCTTTTGGATGGGGTGTGAATGGCTACGGTTTTCTAACTAAGGAATTGTGGCTTTTTCTTCGGTTGGTTTTGCTGCAGACAAATAAGTTTCCAGCTTTTTGTTTGTGCTTAAACAAACCCAACCTTTTTCCTGATAAAAGTAACATGATAGTTCATGTATGTCTTCGACAGTTTCCAAAATTCCAACCAAGATTTTGGATGCATTACTGTTTGTTAAGCAGATCTTGGTGCTATATGTTTCTTTCAGTAGATCTCTAGTTGATTATTGGAATTTTCCATGGGTTGGTGTTGATGTAAGAAAAGTTGGATGCTTGCTCTTTTATGTCTGCATTCATCAACATGTATATTGTTTCTAATATGATTGATATTGGTTGTTGCACGTGGCTCCAAGATTGTAAACAAGAATGGTGGCTACTTTCCTAGGTTTGTTTTTGAAAGGACCTTGATGTCACCTAGAGGGAGAGGGGGGGGGGGGGGAATAGGGGAATCTGGAAATTACAAACTTTTTCACACAGTTAGTACATAAACCGGTCAGACCGGTTTCTAAAACCGGTCAGACCGCTTTCTTGAAAGCGGTCAGACCGCTTTACAAAAGCGGTCAGACCGGTTTTCACAGAGAAAACCAACTATGTAAATTGACCCCCTCTACAAGTTCTAGCACAAACCAAACTTGGTGATGGGCTCCTGTAGATGATAACTAGCAGGTTCACTTTGTCCCTGCACACAAGTAGAGCACACCCAAGTAGAACGATGCGGAAGCGAATATAAATGCTAGAATTGAGCTTGTGAAGTAAAACAAGAGACAAGGATTTGTTTTCCCGAAGTTCGGAGTTCACCGCTGCCACTAAGGCTGTCACAAAGACACGATGAATCCTAGTCTCCGTTGAGGGCCTACGAAAGGCGGGCTTATCCACTCCAAGCCACTTTCCTCGGGTTCCACTAACTTTTGACCCTTTTCCACGAAGGAGGCAAGGCCAGCCCTTACAAACAATCCGTGGCTTACCACACACGAGGTAGCTCACCGGCGACGCCTAGCCGTCTAGGAGGATCACCTCCAAGAGTAACAAATGCTCCAATGATTACTAGACTTCACCGGAAGTGCTCAAGGCTATGGATATGCTCTCACTGTTGCAATTAGCTCTTTCTTTCTATCTAGCTCATACACAAAGCATCCCTCAATCCAAATCCAAAGATATGAACTAAATCAATCAACTCTCACAAAGAGAGGTTTGGGGAGAGCTTGCTGATGCTTGGGAAGGCTTGGGACGTGCCACAAAGGCAATGGAACCAGCAGCCCTCAAAGGAGAGGGCCAAGGGGTATAAATACCCCAATCCTAAAAACTAGCCGTTATAGCCGTTGGAAACCGGTCAGACCGGTTTACAAACCAAAGTAGCCGTTACACCTATCAGAGCCCCAAACCGGTCAGACCGGTTTCCCAAACCGGTCAGACCGGTTTGGGTCGACTCAGCACACTTGAGTCCCAAAGACTCCACTCTCAAGGCTATTTCACATGGGTTGATTTATAGGCACTTTTGGTGTTGTCAAACAACTAATGTTGCATCCCTCTTGATAGTACGGCATTCCTACACTCAAGATTAAAACAAAGAAAGAAATCTTTCACTTAAGCTTTTATGTCTTGATTGTTGCCATACTTGGTCATTCTCAACTTTGAGGGCTTCAACATCTTTATATTACTTAGCAAATCCAACTTGAGCCAATGGCTTAGAATTTCCGAGTATATCCAATTTATAAGCCATTTCAATATATGATCAATAGAGAGTTAGACGCATTGCATAGCTTCACTCGGTAAGGCTTGATTAGTGCATAGAGATCAAACTGAGATGCTAGTCTTCACCCTAGCAAAAGTCCCTCGGCAACAAGACCAACTTGCCCTTCTCTTTGCTTGGTACCTGGACACGACCATCTAGCTTAATCCCTTTCACCATATCTACCCACATTGAGATCCACTTTGTATTGCATCATCATGAATACCACATTAAAATCCATGTCTTCAATCAACTTAAACTATCTTCAATATTGTTCTGTATGTTGTCTTGTATATTTTCTTTGGTAGATAACTTGTCCATAAGCTTCCATGCACTTGAGACCATATAATATCGATATAATCATGTCCCAATTTGAATATACCCATAGCTATGGACCAAGCCCAAAGAAATCCTAATTTCTTCAAATAATTTATCCCAAAACCTTTGACAAGTATCTTATCCCCTCCCCTTTCCCCGGAGAACGGCACGCGTGAGCGGCGACATTTTCATTTCCGATCACTTGTCATTGTATTGCTTAGTTGCATGGGATCACACTCACTTGTTTGCTCTCATGTCATTTATACCAATAATGAGCTTATATTCTTCAACAACCATATTACATGAATATCCATAAGAATAAAACCCTGCTCATATGTTTAAGCAAACAAGTTAAATACCAATCATGTTGTCATCCAAAATCACCAAAATCATATAAGTGCCTAGATGCACTTTCAGTTTTGCTATAGACAAAGCAAGTTAGCTTCATACTTGATGCCTTGGTGCTTATCTGTGGTGATACTAATGCAACAGACATAGCAGGTATAATTTCTTTGATTCTTTTATAGGTACACTGCACCATATGTTCCTAGAGTTGCATACTTGCATACATATATCATTTGTATCCTTGGAGGAAGTGAAGTACATATTTGGACCTGTGCTTGTATTACTTAGTGAAGAAAAAGTGCATTCTATTTAATTGGTAAGTGGAGATGATAGGCCACATTGGTTCAGTAAACTATGTGATCATCCTACAAGATCAAGGGGTAACCGACACATGGATTTCAATGGTATTTCTTCGTATCTTAGGAAAATTTTCTATCGATCTGACTGAGCAAGAACATAGTTACCCCATTGGTAAATACATCTAAATCTTTTGTTGTAAGAAGCTGTAGTCGATGATGTATCGATGCAAATACACAATCTTTAGGATATATAATTACCAATTCATATAGCATCAAGCGTGAAGATCCAAGAGGACCGTAGAGGCTTAATTGTTGTTGAATCTCAAAAAATTCTTTGCAATCAGCACTCTCCCTCAGGACATAAAAAAGGAGACGTTAATCCATCAATCTCAGGGATGCAATACGGTGTTTCACTTTCTGTGATTTAATCAGCACACTAATATCTGTACATCCAAGTAAGCAAGGCCTAGGCTGAGGATGCCAAATGAGGTATGAGGCCAATCCTTCTCACTGGCCTTGGTCAGCATCGCCCTGCCCCAGGACACCCAACCCTCCCATGGCATTCTCCTGTCCCAGCTGCTGCCCCACTCCAACAAGAGCTTGAGACCTTCTTCTGCCTGCACCTGCGCGTCACCGTACCTCTCCATGTTAAGGTAAACCTGTGCAAGTACTAGGTGTGGTTCTCCTACAAATGGGTTCTTGGCAATGCTCTGCTGGAGGAGCTGCTCCACTTTGCTCCAGTCTGAAGCCTCATCACCACTGCATACTGCCTCCCAGTAGAGGTCTCTCGCCACCTTCTGGTCGTCAGCGCTGAGCACTTTGGAGCAGCTGCTGAACACTGGGGGGATCACCATGTCAATGTCCTCGTCACGGTCAGCGGAGTTATCGCCCCCTTGGCAAGCGGCATGCGCTCGTTGAGCAATGTATATCTCGTCTTCACGGACAATGAGAGTGTAGAGTGCTCCCATGCGGGAGATGGAGGCGACCCAGAGGCCTGGCTTGCCGGTGCCTGGCCAGAGGGAGGTCCAGGTGTTGCCACGGAATTCAAGGAGTCCGTCGGTGTTGTCAAAGAGGCGGTCCTGCCAGTCGAAGAGCTGGTCACTGAAATCCGCCATGGTCATGAGGAGGAATGATGCCGCGATGCGCCTGGACAGTGCCACATCCTCCCCTGTCCTGCATCATCATAAATCAGGTGTTTTTATTGCCATCGTGATCTGAAACTTGGTGGTTGGATAAAGTGGAGTTACCGTACCTGATGTGCTTGACAGTGATGCCGGCGGAGGGGAGCAGGCGTTGGATCTTTCGCCGCCATGGCTCGTCGTCGCGGAACACCCCGCGGCGCGCGTCCTGGAGCGACGCCTGCGAGAGCGCGAGGTCGCCGGCGAGCTCCTGGTCCGTGTAGTGGAAGAGCAGGTCGTCGTGGATGAGCTGCTGGCGCGGGACGACGCAGAAGAGGTGGACGAGGCGCTCGGCCCGGTCCCCGACGACGCCGGCGACGTGGGCGCGGCCCGTGTCGGGCTGGAAGATGGCCAGGTTCACGTACGAGTTGGAGTAGGCGGAGTGGTAGAGGCCGCAGCGGGCGACGGCGTCGGGGGCGCCCCAGAGGCGGAGGATGCGGTGGACGTCGAGGAGGTGGGCCAGGAAGGTGCCGTGCTTGTGCCAGCACTCGCCGGCGCCGGCGGCGCGCAGGACGGCGGCGAGCCCGGGGAGCGCCGGGTCCACCTGGGCCTCCTCGCCGCGCAGGAAAGGGCGCGCCGCCGCCAGGACGTCGTGCAGGGACCGCGGCGGCGGCGGCGGCGC
>OAMR01000813.1:209596-222179 GCA_900205405.1 Echinochloa crus-galli | reverse complement strand
TATATATATATATATGTATGTATGTATGTATGGACAAACCCAAAAGAAACAAGTGCTTCATGCCGTGCCAGTGACTGTGATGCCAATCCGTCAGTGGAACTGAGAATCTTCACCAGCATTCGTCAAAAGAAGAAGAGAAATCTTGGGCAGGAATTGGGTGCAAAGGAAACGCCGGGCCGGCCTGGTGCTGGCCTGCGAAACCGCGGTCAGGCCCATGTATGGTTGTCTGGAGCAAAAGCAAAGAAAATGCAACTTCAAAGAGGAATTCTTCTGTCGACAGATGAGGTTAGTGCTATGCAGCGACGTACAGTATGCACTACTGCCCCAAGTATACTATTGCACCTGACCATGCCAAGCACAAACACTGCGGATACAGACATATATTGTCCCAAAATAAATATTAAAGCAGCAGTACATAGTCATCTTCAGTAGATAACGTATACTAACATTTGATTCAATATCAGCCTCCAATCAATACTTCTTTTTTAACATGGGGTTTCCCTCGATGAACCTTTTTCTTATAAAGAAAAAGGACTTAGGATTGATTGAACGAACAATTACACCTGTTGCTGCTTCATTGGATGATTATTAGTTTGCCTATAAATGCATGCATGCTGCTATATGTAATATATATCTTGCTTCATCTTCTTTCCACAGTATATAATGCATGGTGCTAATCGATTACTGGCTCATTTCGCAATCCATCAATCTTAATTTCATTCCCTGGCAATGCAAGTTTCATCTTTCTCGCGACTACCTAGCTTATGCTAGTATTACCAAGCATAGGGAACAAGAAGCTATAGTTAAAATACACATATAGAACTGTCAGGTGTGCTGGCATCAAGGTTTTATGTTTCGTTTTCGCTAAAATTTCGTTCTCCAACGAAATTAACGAAATTCGCGATTTTCGGTTAAAAAATTCGGTCAAAATTGGCCAAACACGTTGGAGATTTGAATCTATAAATGGTTAGGTAAAATTATATTACATTAAAATTCCGTAATGTTCTTCATCCTAGTGGAAATGGCACTCCTTTTTTATGCTGCACGCCCTGGTTCGAGACCCAGCTGTGCATGTATATCCTATTTTTTTACCATGGGTCCCGCATGTCAGTGACAGAAATCAAAACAAAAATCTCTAGAAAAACAGGGTTCGAACGCAGGATGCTTTAGAAGGCAAAAAATACGCTTACCACTGCAACAACAGAGATAATATGACCTTAGTTTGACACTAAATTTTAAGAATGAATAGTACTTCCGAATTTTTTTGCACATTTTCGCATATTTCGTCCACGGGCGAAAATAACGAATTTCGCGAAATTTCGACGAAATTTAAATCCTTGGCTGGCATCCACTGAAACACACACACAGAGATGGATCGCAAGCTTGGTCTCTCTGTCCAAACAAATTAAGCTTGAAGCGTCTCCAATCCAATCCAATAATGCTCGTTTACTACTTTGTTAATTTCCAGCAAGCAAGGCACCGATAGGATGATGATACATGTATTCAATTCGTCTTATCCTGATGGCCATGCTGGCATGCGCAAAGTCCTTGTGAATCACACACTATCGCATTATATATGTTATTAGCCACTGCCCATCTAGCAGCAGTAACTTGCAAGATTATATTTTCCACAGACTACATATACTGGTAAATGGTAATAACAAAGAACAACTACCACCACTAATTACTGAAGAAGATGTGACTTGGCATAGCTTGTCCACAAATTAAGATTGGAACTGCAGGATTCTCTCCAAATAGACTATCGACCTATTCGTTTGGCTTATCAGCAGTCAGCCAGCAGTATTTTTCTCTCTGCACAGACCAGTCAGTCAGTAGTATTTTTCTCTCAGCACAAACCAGCACCAGCCACCAGCCAACCGAAAAGGTCGTCAATGTTCAATATGTAGAGTGCTTTCTTTTCCAAGACAACACAAGAAAATCGCACAAGACGACTTGACGTGCTTCTTTCGGAGGATTAACATGTATTTACATTGGACCTTTGTTACTTTTTACACCTTTTTTTACGTCACCACATATCAACAATTCGTTTTTTCTCTATTAATATTCTGCACGATTATTTTTGAACATATAATATAAAATTATATTATTCTCGAAAAAACCCACAGGATTTTCTACATGTTGACAATATCACAACAGTGTCAAAATAGGTATGTATTAGTAAGGGGGTGTCTGGATACTTGGGACTAAAACTAAAGAGACTAAAATGAAAAACTAAAACTTTAGTACCCCTGTTTGGATTCTAGAACTAAAATGGACTAAAACAGATTTAATAATATGCATAAAGACGTTTTTTACCCTTCTTGAACGAGAGAGAGGGGGGACCGGTGGGGAAGGGGCGTGCAGTGGAAAAGCACCCTTTTAGTCCCTCTTAGGCAGGCCCAACCGAGGCGTATGAAATCAGTGGCTTCAATGACCACGCAAGCAAAAAGTTGTTGGGGGTACCAGTAAAAATTTTCATCCTCCAACGCAGCCATACATTCAAGGCCCAAGCAGGACAAGCATGCATGACTTTTTTGCTTCTTTTCAATACCGCTTCTCTCTTTCTCTCTCCTAAGCTACCGCTACTTCTGTAAGTCACACTGACAGCCTGCGGGGCTACTAAAATCATCCACGGTGGACTCCGAGCCTAACTGGCTTCTCAAGCCACCAATGAAGCTCCCGCCTTGGGCCTGCCCTTAGCATCTCTTTCGGTACTAAAGGGCCTACAAGTTAGTTCCTATTAGGACTTCCGGCCCACTTGTCAGCCACATGTTCTTCCGGCCCTTCCCTTCAAAACGTCGGAAGCAAGTATTTTGTGAAGGCGCCGCGCCAGTTCGCAAACCTTCCTTTCTTTCCTTGTTTCTTCCCCACGGGCCGCAGGCGAGACGATATCAGCAGAGGAGCTCGTCTAGGGTTTCGCGGTGGATCGGATTCTATTCTACTGCAGGTAAGCGACCTCGATCTCCCGTTCCTCCCACGCCAAAATCCATCCTTTGTGCTTTAATTCGCGATGCTCCCGCTCGATGTGTTTAGTGGGCTGTTGTTAATCATCGATTCAAGCCCTTTCTCAAGGGGAGAAAAATAATGGTACTACCACGGAGGCAGAATGGTCTCGGATTCGCTGAAATGAATACAGTAATGTCCTTGTTAGTTTCTTCTTGTCTGCACTTCAAATTCTCGTACCGCAACGATTAGTTTTCTTTGTTGAATTCTGAATGCCGATATATCTTCACGTGTTTTACCTTGCCGGCATGCTGAGTGCTTGCTCAATGGGAATTCCAATGGGTAGTAGAGGAAAAAGATTATGCCTTTGTGATTTGGCTGTTGAAATTAGCGCTTCTGGTCTCGTATAATGATTGAACAATCAGACGAGTAAGTACCTTTCAGTTTCAGTTTCATTTTGCCTGTCAGGATACTCTAAACCTGCTTACTTCCGTGAAAGGCGTCTTCTTCATTGTTTAAAACAAAAACTCTGTTTTCTTTTTTCTTTTTCAGATATTAAGTTACTTTTGTTTTCGGGGCAACAGCTGATACAATGTTTGCCTTGATTGCAGAAGTGACGATGTGGACTGGAACCAAACTGTTCTAACTGAAGGTGTAGAGGTAAATTATACAGACAAAGTTACAATTCAAATTGCTAATTGCTTAAGGTCATACAAAAGAGGTGGGGAATAAAGTGAAAAATCTAGTTGCGAGATTGTTGACGTGTCTCCTCCGGGCATGTGAGCTCTCGGCCACTTTGGTTGTTTGATGTGGATGTGATGCTCGTGAGGGACTTAATTGGTTCTCTCTGTTGGTTGGCATTTATTTGACTAAATCACTGTACCTTGTTTGCATCCTTAGTTTCTTTTCTTTTTACCTTCCCCGTTTCCTTTGCAGTGCTGATCTTGCTTATGTGCTGAAGTGAATTCTGCAAGAGGTGCCACCTTGTCTGCCCTGGTTACAGTATCGTCCATCATCGTTGATCGAATTTGTTGTTGCACTCATTTCTTGTTAGAGCTATGATTTTCAGCTTCGTTACTATTGATTCTCCATTCTTTGTCTGCACTTTGATTTGATATTCCTTCAGGGAAAAAACAAAAATTTGATGCACTACTACATGGTCTCTGGGTATTGTGCTAATATTTCAATTACCGGTAGCTTTTCATTTTATTTTGTTCTATTGAAAGTAACACTATTCTTTTCTTATCACTTAATCAATGCTTGAACCTAAATGCATGTACACGTGCTACCTTCTAGTTTATTTAAAAGAATTTTATTCAATTTTTCAGATGACCAATTATTCATCTTCTGGTCCATAACTTTATGTTTGGTCATATGCTGTCTCTTTGCAAAAATCATTGAAGGAAAATATGCAAACTTGCAGGAGATGGGGTGCTTCAATTCTAAGCCAAATGATGCCAGTGCGATCAGAAGAAGACCTGGGAACATAGGTGAGGTGGCTGTGTTTATACCTGGGTTGCGAGTTCCTGAGAGTTTGGAGCTATCTCAGCCGCTAAGTGATGGCCTCCCGAGGAGGCTGACCGAACGTTTGGCTGCATTGAGGAGCCGAATAGTTGTCATGGCTGCTCATGAGGCACTGTCGGTCACTAGGCCCAGGAAGCGCACCTTCACACAGCATGGTTCGTCAATGGTTTGCGTGATGGATTGATTCTATTGTGAGTGAGCCAGAGAAAAGAGAAATAGCTAACTCTCTGAATATGGTGCCTGCAGGAGGATCTACATCAGCTGATCTTCTGCAAGCTTTGGAAGAGTACTTGCCAGTTATTCTAGGGATGGTAAAAGAGGGTAAATCTTGTAGTCCTTACTCTTCCATCTTTCTATGAATCAGATCAGACAAATCTGTGCACATTGTTGCCTTCACTTTGGTTCAATGCTTAACAGGGAGCAACTTGGAAGATAAGATACAGTTTTCATGGATGAACCAAGAGGATGATGCAGAGGTCTGCTTAGCTTGTACCTGTCAGTGAATGTTTTGCATTTGCATTATCATAGAGTACTGATTTAGCTGGCTTCTACTTGTAGGAGACGGCAATGCCCAGTTCTTGGTATGAGGTGTTGTCGGTTTTGCACACGATGGCTATGCTGCGTTTATCTCAAGCAAATTCCCTGCTTCTTCCAAAGACATCTCTTGAGGGATATCATGCTAAAGTATCTGAAGGTATGCAATATAAAATCCATTCCTCACTATTGCAGAAATATATTTTGATCATTTTTTAATCCTGTATACGGAGGTGCATTTATTATAATCCTCAGTAACTCTAACTCTTTTCAAAGGCAGCATGATAATTACACTCTCTGTGATTCCATCCACTTTTCAGATAACAAACGAGCTTCGGTTGAAATATTTCTCAAGGCATCTGGGTTCTTGGAATGTGCTATCCAACATGTTCTTCCTAGGATGTCCCCAGAAAATAGGTGGGTGAAGTTGCCTTCCCACTTGGAGAAGGCTTACCAATTTGTAGTGCAGGAGTTATTGACTGCCATTTCGTGTAGGAAAGGTCTTCCTGTGGACTTATCTGAAGGAGTCCTGAAAGCGATCTGCATGCAAGCTCTTGGTCAAGTATGTGTTCCCCTCTGTCTCTTTGCCATCCTTTTCTTTTCGGTTCATCTTTCTTGAAGATAGCTTGGTATCACACGATTCATGTGAAGATCAGCTCAAGTGTCCACGTCATAGTTCATCATGCCATTCATTCACACCATGTAAACCTTGCATAGATGTCAGTTTGGTGGCTCCTTTTACCTGTTTTGTCTTCTGAAAATGCATGATAACCACATCATAAAATGTCATGTTGCCAGGCAATTGATGTCCAACTTGGGTTGGCAATTGACAGTCCAAAGGCTACCCTGGCAGTGAAAAGGAGGTTAGCATGTGAGATGGTCAAGTGCTGGGAGCAGGTACTACTATGGATCATATCATTAATTGTTTGTGTTTTGGTGTGCTCCGAACATATCCGAGTCAGTTCTCTTCTGTATACTAATACGGACAGTAATAAAGATACACATGGTAAAATTAGATATCTTATTAGTGTCACCCTGAACCAGTACTTCTGAAGTTACCCCAAGTACTGTATCACTCCTGAACAAAATCATCATCTATGCATATGATTAAGATTCTCATGTTCCCCTGCTACTCTGAAACTAACTAGCAGTAGAAGTGGAACAAGAATGTCAAATGGTTATTTGCTAGTGTGTTGTTTTTAATAAATTATCTGTAGTGGGTCAGTACTACTTCTGCCTTCCTGTGTGATGCCTCGAATGAGTTTGTTGTATGGTCTGGGAAATTTAAAACTCAGTCCATTTTGATAATATGTTATGTTTAGAATTATTCTCAAATTTTGTTTTGAGGAACGAATTATTCTCAATTTATTCACAGGCACATGAAAGTATGGCAGATTTACCTCTGATTGATAGCTGGGGCGAGAAGCATAGGCTGTTTGTGGAGTGGAAGTACATTGAAGCAAAAGTATGTCAACCTTCTCATATTTCTTAAACATTATTCTTTCAATAAGGTTTAAAACATTTTTCTGTATGTAAAAAAAATTCTGCATTTTGCCTTTACTGTTGGCGTAAAGCATATGAAACGCTTTGTAGTGAGCGCCTGAGTGTCGGATGAGAAGGAAAATTAAAGGAGACAGCTTTTATACATGTTACCTAAAATGGTACAGGCTGCCGCATACTATTATCATGGTCTTATCCTTGACGAAGGCAACACGGAGAAATTCCACAGGATGGCCGTCGCAGCATTACAATCTGCAGAGGAGTTGCTCAAGGAGAGCAAAGATGTAGCCGAGGCCTTCCACGCAGCACCTCCTGTTTCCAGGCAATGGCAATCCACATCCATCCCTTTCCCTTGCCTGTAGTATTTATTCTAATTTTCTGTGCCTTAACTTGGTTTGAGTTGTGGCGTTGGTTGTAATTTAATTAAATTATAAGTACGTGTCGGTTACGCAGAAGCCCGCCTGTTTGTGGATCGATGAAGTATCTTCATGACAAGATTCAGAAGGATTCGTCCTGCAAAGTTCGCATCAACAAGGACCTCTACAGCAACGACAGGTGTGCTGACGTAGAGTTAAATAAAAAAAAGGGAACACACTTGTTGATGTGCTTATTGGAGCTTGTTGCAGCATCCATGAGGCGGTGCCGGCGCTGCCGGATTTCGCGGTGGCTCTGAAACCAGAGGAGTATCGGCTTCCTGCTGTGACAGTGGACACAGCAAATTAAATGGCTAACGTGTGCGTCGAACTGTCTTTGTCTATCTATCTATCTAATCTAATCTAGTATGTGTCGATCTGTGCAAGCTGCGCGCATATATTACCATCATTCACCGACATATATGCTATGCTATGTAAAGAGCTAGCGCTAAAACAAAGCACACCATCAACAATGAATGCATGCATGCATTGCTTGTCTCTTGACATACAGTATATACTCCACATAATTCAAATCTCTTCACCGCCATACATTACGATCGTTCATTCAGAGCGCTAAAACACACTTGAATGCCCGAGGCGTTATACGTTAACAGTGCCTGCCTTTTGAAATGAAAACGATCGATTACCAAGAAGATCGCAGGAGGAGGAGCACTACTACTACTAGGCTAGGCGGGTGGGGCACACTTGAATGCAGCGGAATTTGAGTAGACTACGCCAAGGTTTTCCGAATTACTACAGGCCAAGGAGTACATGATGGAATTTGAGTAGACTACGCCTGTAGTACATGTATTAGATTAGATGGAGTGCATGTATTAGATTAGATGGAGTCGGTTGCAGTTGGAATTTGGATGCTACGTACAGGCCAACCGCTGTTTCCATAAATAAATAAACCTGCGAGGTCCGCTGCTTGTTGTTTCTGATCTCGAAAATTCACAAGCCATGGCCGCGCTCCCGCTGTGCGCGTCTCCCCCCACGGTTATCTCGCGGCCGTTCCACGGGGCCGTGAATTTCCATCCGCTCCCCTCGCCGGCGCCGGTTAAGTTGCAGGCGGCCCAGCGAGGCCCCTCGCCGGCGCCGGTTAAGTTGCAGGCCCGCGCGCGCGACTCGTTTCGCTCCCACTGCGACAAGCGCGCCGATGGCCTCCATGAGCCAGATCCGGAGCCGGAGAACGACGATCCCGATAAGGTAAGCAGAGCAGATCCATCTTTCCAAGTGCTCGACCCATATCTATCTATCTTTCCGTTTCTTTGCGCAGAACTGCCCTTTGGTGGAGGAGCTACTAAACCGCCGACGGGAACTTTTTGCTGCTATGGGCATTGTAAGTGTTTCTCGCAGTGGTTATCAACTACTTGACACTGTTAGTTAGTTAGTTAGTTCTGATGATGCATGTTCACTGTTTTATCACAGCGGGTGCCTCCTGATATGTTCATCAAAGAGAAGCAACAAATCTCTTACTTCATGAGGAGGAGGAAGAACAAGTCTGGTCCAACTGACGGTCAGGTTAGTTCTGTTTGACGTTGGAACATGTTCGGCAATTTCATTTATCACTGCTAGTATATAAAATTTTATTTGTTCAATGCTGAAAACAAATGGCAAAGTTTATTACATTGTTTGAATCTGATGACATTAGCATTAGTCACATATTGGATTTAAGACATGTTTGTAAAGCAAGGTCAATCCTACTTGGCCTACACGTCGTCAGGGCTTTATTATGTTGCCACTTGACCTATACTAAATAGCCACTTCAGTGAACCCCACAAACAGATTGAGCTCTGAAAAGAGTGGTCTTGACTCTGTGCCATATTTCGTATGTTTATGTAGAATATTGTTTGGTCTTGTAGGCCTGATCATAATGAACAGCATGTTTCAAACAGATGTTATTGTTTCTGTAGAATATTGTTTCTCTTGTAGGCCTGATCATAATGAACAGCATTTCAAATAGATGTTAAATTGGATGACTCTTGCTAAAAGATATCACAATTAAACAAAACACGTGCAAAGCTACAACAGTTTTTAGTGATTTTTTTCTAGGTTCCAAATACCTCATTATCTTTTCCTTTTTGTTTATCTGTTGTAGAATTTAAATGAAATCGTAAGGGCACACATAGTTTGCTCAATTGCACAGCAAGCTTTGGATTTGGCTTCCAAGGTCATGGTAAGTGGACCTATGTGTCTAACTATATTTTTCTTCTTCTTTGTTTATAGACACAGTATGCGATAATTATTTTGTTTTTTCTTAACTTGACACATGTATTGTTTTAAACCCACCTAGGATATTGCGCATGATGTCCCTGGTACAATAGAATTTTCTCAACATACAATAGATCAGGTAACCTTGACTATCAAGTTCATGCCACTTTATATGACACCTGTGAACTTAATGATCTTCTTATCTCTAAAAAAATATAGATGGTTAGGACATATGCAAATATACTATATAATGTTGCTGATGATGCTTACCACAAGAAGATGGGGATAGAAACCATTCTCTCGTTTCTTGGTGCTCTTAGAGGCTTGGGGGCAATTTATCATATCTTAGTTCAAGATACCGTGGATAAGCTCAAAGATCGTCATTTGAAAAATAAAATCACCCATCATATGGATACACTTTCCCAAGAGTTTCATAAGAAGGTGAATAATTTGGAAGATGAAGTTGCAAGAATGATGGAACAAAAGGTACATCTTTTGTCCATATATTTACTTGCCATTATCTTAACCGAATTTGTTATCTCGATGATGATATTGTTACTAACCTCTGTGTGCATCCTAACTTTTGTAGCGTGCACAGGTGACTACGATACTCATGTATGGCCATGGACATGCATACTCATATATTCATATGCTTAATCATGCACTGGATGAGTTAACACCCAAGGTTAATAAAAAAATGATGTCCAGTTTATTCTCTTCTCATTAGCAACACATTTTATCTCTTTAATTTGCTGTGCCTAGCTTTGACGTTGTTGCAACTTGCAATAACGATGAATGTCGTCGTGATGTATATTGTTTCAGGAATAATATAATGGGCAAGAGTATTGAAGAGTTGCCTTTTCTTTGCATGAATCCGTCAAGAATCAAGTCAACGTGAGCTGGAAAAGGATGGGCGGGGCACCATGCTTTAACTTGTGTATTCCCAATACTTCGGTTGCCTTGCATATTGAGTTAGCGGAATATTATGAAGTCCTTAACTCGTGTTCACTCTTGTGATTCAACAATTCCTTTTGCGGTCTAAATTTGTTTTTTATGTGTACATTTGTGATTGTAGACACAAAGTTAAAAGTTACACTTTGTGCTACTTGTTGAGATGATTTGCGGTCTTTATGGATGGGGTGGGGAACTCTCTAAGATGCGTATTTCTTTCTGCCATAGAAGAAAGCATGGAACGGAAATAATGTGGTAGCAGCGTGGATTACTCTCTAAGATGCGTATTTCTTTCTGCCATAGAAAGCACGAAACGGAAATAATGCGGTAGCAGCGTGGATGAAACCAGGAACTACAATTCACATCACAGACGGAAATGTTCTCGAACAGAACTCGATCTGTCGGAGGAGCAAAGTTAAGGTGAAATTAAACCAAGGCGAGTGAGGCTGAACACATGACCAGCGCTGCGCTCTAGCGGCGAAGAACATACTGGGAACAGAATTGACAAGAAGAAACCATCTCAGATGAATAGACAGACATTGCAGAAAAACTGAAGGATATGATAACACTGATCGATTGTTCAGAAATGATACGACTGACTCATACTACAGTTCAGAGGTGAACAAAACACAGGTACTGCATGAAACAAACATAAGCAGCAGTCTGCTCAACCTTGGCAAGCAGTACACAGTACGACAGATAGATGAGCCGATGCCTGAAACTAAAGACAGCCGACGACACATTGCAAAGTACTACTACTACTACTAAGCTATAGCAGCTACTAGAACGACACCAAAGTTGAGCAGAAACCGAGACAAAAGCATGATCAAACACCAATGAGCAGTGTGAGCATCATGGCGTCGACGTCGTACTGGAGCAGTGTGAGCATCACCACCTGTTTCCAGCATCCAACAAAACATGGATCGTCAGTTCCTTCCCCCAGATACAGTCATACATACATATCGCATCAGTACAAACACTGGAGGAAAAGTGAAAAATACAATCATGATGATAACACTGATTTCTGAAACGATTTGACTGGTAATCTAGAGAAACAAACATAAACAGTTTGCTCATTCGCCTACAGTAGTACAGTAGCACAGATAGATGAGCCGATGCCCAAAATTAGAGACAGCAGACATATTGCAAAGTACTCCGTACTACTACTACTACAACAGCTTGGTGTACCTGCTAGTTCTCTATTTCAACATGTCAGAAGTCGCCACCAACATATAGCGCCTCACGATCTCCATAAGAACCGACTGTTGCATGGAATCAAAACAGTTCATTTTAGTAAAAGTGAATTTTCTGGAGCAGCAGCATTGCAATTGGAACTTACCTCTGGGTCACGGTGCTCCACCATGAGCAACCCCTTGCAGTCCTGTGGAAGGGGCAACTCCAGAGTGGAGGAAACTAGTCGCCGTAAAACCTCTATGGCATCCAACAGCTCCGACGCGTCCTGGCAAGTCGCGCGGCCGCCTCTCACCAAGGCACGAATAAAGGCATCACCACACAGCTGAAGGCCCTGAGATGGCAGTAATAATGAGAATACAATTGTAGCAAGATGAAACCAAACAATACCTAATAAAGTGTGTTCCCATACCTCATAAATCTTGCTATCAGTTGGTGGCCTAAAGCGGTTAGCCACGTACTCCCTCCGTCCCGTAAAGAATGCAATCCTCACTTTTTGAAAATTCAAACCATTTCAATTTTGACTGAATTTATACAAAAAGTTACTAACATTTATGATACAAAATAAGTATCATTAGATTAATCACAGATTATATTTTCATATTAAATCAATTTAAAGACATAAATATTAGTACTATTTTGTATAAACTTCTTCTGATAGAGTTTCAGCTGTTGAATCATCACTGTTGTGCGAGCTAGCATTCTGTTCTTCTTCTACAGTCCAAGGTCCAGCCGTTACCATACCATTGTTATACCTATAGAGTGAGATTACTTGATGGGCATAGCCGCTAAGGTCATCTTGATATCTCAAAACCCACTCCATCTCTCCGCATGATTCCTTGAGGATCCAAACCTCTAGTTGGCCCTTATCAACAAATCCAAAGCACACCTCGTTCTCTGATCTTCCAAGGTATGATTTTTCTTTCGCAATGTTTTTGGGTGTATTAATCACGCGGTACTTATCACTTGACAATGATAACCTGTAAATGAACATTCATGTGTCTACCTTTTATAACTCTCCCACCCAGGTGGATGAACGATGGCTCTCCACGAGCTCCAGCGGCGGTTGACGGCGACAAACGGTGGCGGCACTACACAAGGTAAGAGAGCGAGCGGTGAGCATAGGAGATGGCGGAGGAGATGCGGGAACGCGCGAGGGTGAGGTCGGTCGACAGCGGCTGTCACCGTAGAAGGGAGAACGATGGTGGCGGCGGAGCTTTGGCGACGGCGGCCATGGGAGGAAGAAAACCAGGGTGGAATCGGCCGGAGGGGGGAACATGTCCGTAATGCATTTTTTAATTAATCTATATTTAATA
>OAMR01000813.1:80447-209590 GCA_900205405.1 Echinochloa crus-galli | reverse complement strand
GGAGGAGGAGTGCAACCTAACAGAGGCAGTAGAAGTCAAACCATTTCAAGTTTGACTGAATTTATATAAAAAGTTACTAACATTTATGATACAAAATAAGTATCATTAGATTAATCACAGATTATATTTTCATATTAAATCAATTTAAAGACATAAATATTAGTACTATTTTGTATAAACTTGGTCAAAATTGAAATGGTTTGACTTCTCGAAAAGTGAGGATTGCATTCTTCACGGGACGGAGGGAGTACGCCCACGATGAAAATGAAGAGTCTGCGTACACTTGGAACATTTTCTGATCGTTCATGCAAAGTGGCTTCGCAGACAATCCATCAGCGAACATGATCTGATTTTCCCCGCCCTTTGACTTGATACCGCTCAAACGGAGCTTGAGCAGACGGAGCCTGAACTGCCGAACCAGCTCGAACTGAAAAACACACACACAATTTGTATAAGGACCAAGCAGAGAACTATAGACACAAGCAGTGAGAGAACGGTACCTCTTCATCGCATCCCTCTGAGGGGGTATCAGACGAAGCATCACCTACAGATTTGAGACCCCATGCCTTACGCGAAACCTGCGAGAAGAAACAAAACGCACATGAACACAGGAGACAAGAGGTTCTAGGATTCAAAAGCTTCTGCGTTGGGTGATGATGGCAGGTCAACTATTCGGCCAAAGATTGGACAGGAAATGGAGGGGAAGGAGCGGACGGAGAGGAGGCCGATGGGGAGATCGGAGCCAGCGCCTGCGGTTAGCCATGGCTTGAACAGCAGCAGCCGCCGCTGCCGTGGGGTGGGGTTTTGAGGATGGGTTCGTGGGCTGGTTTTGATATTGGGCTCAGACAAAAATTCCAATGGGGCCGATTGGTATCGTGACTTTTGTCTCAGGCCGGGCCGAATTTCAGACCAGGAGATTGGCTGGCAGAAATTTCACACAAGAACAGTAGAAAATTTTTAAACATTTTTCCTTATAAAAACAAGGGAATACCAGAAAATCTGAGCAACAATATACTGATCTAAGTGAGTATGGTTACTGGAGAACACGATCATCACCCTTCACTACCCTTGTTGCAGAGAAGAACAGAAAAAAGGGAAGAATACACGTCATATCTAGAAATCAAGAAGAAAAAAAGAGAAACTGGAATTGATTCAGTTTCACTAACAACGAGACTTAAACGAAGAACAAAGTAACGAAGCAAACTAGCGAAGACAGGTGAAGAAAATGGGATCTAGAAATCAAGAAGGAAACAAAAAGGAAATCACATCCCTGCGACCGTAGCCTCTATGCCACTCCCTTGCCGTTTAAGTGCAATCTAGAGACGATGAGCAAGACGAACAAGAACGAAAGGAAATCTCGAAGCCTCGACGTACACTTGTATTACCGGACCGCACCGTGGCCAGGGAGAAATTCTTTTATGCAGTTT
The DNA here is from genome assembly GCA_900205405.1 of Echinochloa crus-galli. Lineage (NCBI taxonomy): Eukaryota > Viridiplantae > Streptophyta > Magnoliopsida > Poales > Poaceae > Echinochloa > Echinochloa crus-galli. Next base: position 208,163 of record OAMR01000813.1, on the reverse strand, counting down.
TTCATTAAGAACACTTAACCAAAAATAAAAAAGGGGAGAAGATCGAGAAGAGCACACTGAAACAGAAAAGAAGGCTCAGAAGACTGCATGCATGTCCGTCATTTCCATCTTGGCAAGGCCATAGTACTGATCTGAGCAGATCCGTTTGTGCATGCACGCCCTTTTGCAGGGAAAAACACCGTGAGAAAGCAATAAAGAAAAGGTACGTTCATGTTGTACTTGTTCCATCAACAAAGAAGAAGAGAAAAGATATCAGATCCTGTCTGTAAAAAAAACTAAAAAGCAAAGAGTGTCGACCTCCATGAAAGAGGCTTGGAGGCCAAGAGAAAAAGCAAACCATAACTCACACCGAGATCCTCTTCCCTTTATTTGCACTCCATGAAGGAGGTTTGAAGCGAGGTGCCATGGAAGAGGCCAAAGAAACAAGCCGGCCAGCCAAACAAAACCCACGCAGAGAAGAACCAACCAACTAGGCGTCGATCGGCCTCCCTCTCATGCGCGCCATGGAATTAAGGGGCTTGAAGAGAGGCCCTAACGCAAAGCGAGAACAACCAAAACCAACACAAGCAAGAACACCATCTTCCCTTTATTTGCACTCCATGGAGAAGGCTTGATGCGATTGTGATGGAAGAGGTACGGTCTGGAAGGAGGCAAATTAAAAGGAACAAACCAAAAACAAAACGCACGCCGCACATAAGAAGGAACTAGGCATCGGCGCGGCCTCCCTGTGATGCCATGGATCGGAAGGGCTTGAAGAGAGGCCGCGCCCCAGCCCAAAGGGGGAAACACAAGCAAGCAAGAACAGCGCTATGCAAGAGGGAGCAGCAAGAACGAAAACCAACCCGAGACAGGCAGATCGACCGGTCCAACCCCGAGCGTCAACTAACCTTGAGCCGAGGCGGCGAGCACGCCCGCACCGTGGCCCGGGAGATGTGCTAGAGACAGCCTCCCGGAGCCGAGCACGCCCGGACGGAAGGGCAGCGGCGGCGACGGCGGCCCGAGCGAGCATGGACGCCATGGTGGTTTGGGCGAGCACGAGGAGGGAGGGCAAAAAGGAAAATCCGGTACGGTACACGGTGGTGGGCAAACGGCTCCCTCTCGTGATGCTCCTTCCCATTCCAGCCACAAGATCGATGATGCACGGCCTTTCGCCGAAACGGCAAGCACCACGACGCCGCGCGCCAAGGCAAAAAGCAGGATTGGCGTCATCTGCCAGCCCGGCCTTATCACCGCCATGCATGCAGCCAGTACCCTATCTAATACACGTTTTATTCCCTGCTCCAGATTTCTATGCTTGTTACTTTTTTGCTTGGGCGTCAAGCAAGCTTCCTAAAACCCCTGCTCAACGGCCCTGTTTGGATACTCTAGCTTAGCTACACTTAAAGTTAGTTTCTAAACTCTAAACTAACTCTAACCAAAGAGGTGGCGTTTGGATAGAATGACATTAAATGTACTTTCTCAATCATTAGGCCATTCTCATCCTCAGTGGGGTTTCATTCACAATTAATACAACACCATGCCACCATTTTTTATGATGAAACCTGGTGTACATTGTTTCCAAGATAGTTGTGTCTTGCATGCAGCCTTGGAAATAACAAACAATGAAACTTTGCATTGTGAGAGGCTATTTCAACTATGAATTAAATGCTATTTTGCTTATGTGGCATCCTTAGGAACGCAAACATGAAATGTCTATTGAGAATGGCCTTAGACGTGGATAGAGGGAGAGAGAAAAGGTTACTTTTTGGTGGACCCAACATGAACTAGCTCTAATTAGCACCTCTTGGAGGGGATAGTTTTTTTGGGTGGGTTACATGCAACTAACCCCAATCTAACCATGCTGTTTGGATCCTTTAGGGTTAGTTGAGCCTCAGCTAGCTCAAACTAACTCTAACCCATAGATCAAAACAGGGCCGATGAGGGGCCATGCACCGGAGGACAAGCCATGCTTATAACCTTGCATGCGGCAATATTTCAATATTCCACAATTAGTATTTCGATAGTGAACTGATTCATTTGCATCAAATTTCAATCAATTTCTCAAAAGTTTGAAGTGTGAACGTTATATTTTAGGTCGTGATTCAGCTCTTATGCATGGTCCACATAAAACTCTAGACACACTACTTTGCATAAAGTAGTAGATTGTCAAATCGAGCCATTTGTGGCAAATTTTAGTGAAATTTAAGGCAAGGTTTTAGTGTCAGGATCCGACTTTTGACGTAGACCCCATATAATTTAATTTTATTGTAAATGTCACATGCTTTTATATAAAGCTATAGATTTATGTAGTAAACTCATGTGTTATATCAATTGGTGGGGAAGATATGATTTATATATAATGGAATTATGGGGCTGGGGTACGGTAGGGGATGAGTTTATTTAATGTAGATTGGGGCGGGTTGGAATGTGACACTTTTAGACATTGAGCAGAGTAATAAACGTTCTTTAGACAGTACAACCAAACATGAGGTGTTTAAAGTTTAGATACCATTTTTAGACACTTTATTTTGGACACCACAAACCAAACACCCCCTGAATCGCCAAACGCCTGCAAAGCCTAGTTAAAAGAGAGCATTCTCGCCGTCCCTTCTCCTCCCGATCCCCGCCGCCGCCTCCGATCCTGGTGCCTCGCTGCTCCATTTGAAATTGGGGGGCTACACATTTGCTCAACCTCATTTGACCCTACATGTTTGGCACCCTTGGGGCAAATTTTCACCTTTAGCCCCATTTACCCCTCCATCCAAACATGTTTGGCACCCTTAGAGCTAATTTGGGGTAAATTTGCACCATTAGCTATCCCAGCAAGAACCCTGCAACATTTTTGTTCTCCCATGCGCGCTCAGCGTGCGGTGTACAGTAGATCGAGGCTGGCCGCGTGTGCTGCTGGCCCCATGCGTCGGCGTAGGCCTTGGTGCTTTCGTGAGATGAAGCCGACAGAAACTGCGCTCGCTGTTCTGCAGGTGCAGGGCAGAAAGACTCAGGAGGCCGGCCGGGGCCCCAACCGAGTTCCGGTTCGATGCAAGATCCTGTGAGCGAGCGAGACGGAGCAAGCAGCAGGCAAATTAACTGCTTCCAAGCACATGCTGATCGATCAGGTGCAACCAACCACAGAGCCAGACACAACACAACAGAAGAAAGCTGCGCACCCTGGGCCTTGATCGGCACGGCGAAGGAGAGGGGTGGAGCGGTGGCCGGTGGGGCTTCCCCTGCACAGCGGAAGGAGATGGAGGTGATTCATGGCCTGCCCAAAAGGTGTTGGCATGCAAGGCAGGCGATAGACACGAAAATGGGAATGCAACATGTGGGCATGAGGTGAGGCCATGGGGTTTGGTTTGTCTTGATCGATCGAACAAGTCATGCCCAGTTGGAGCTGGTGCTGCAAAAGCAAAGGCCACGCACAAAGGACGGAATTGAATGATCCCCATGCAACGCGACGGCAGTTGCTTTCTTTCTTTAGCCTCGCATGCACATGCTAGCTGATCCGGCCGGCAGGATGCAGAGGAGCGCCGAGCGCGAGTGCTTTACCACACCATCTCTGAGTTGGGGCCCGACACAGTTGATGTAGATGTTGGTTGGTGCGTGGTGTTCCAGTAAGGAAAAAAGAGCAAAATTGAGACCTCATTTGCAGGTCCATCAAAATATAGAACCCAACTCCAGCACCAGCAGGGGTCTATTTTGATGTCATAGAGAGCCCGCTTGCTCCTCCTCTCCTCTGCTTCGCGCAACTCGCCCTTCATCATCTGGTGAAAGCCCCCATCCTTCCTTTCCACGGTTCAAGAGTCAACGCCTTGCTTGCTGCTCTCCTTCTCGAATTATCCGGACTACCCGATCACGACGGCGATTCAAGGACGGCACCAACCACGGCGATCTTGTGGCTGTGGACGCCGGCGGGGCGGCAGAGGTGCAGAGGAGAGATAATTCCCTGCGGCCCGCGATGGAGTCCATTCGAGCGATGCAGATCCGCCCAGATAATCAGCCTAGGTGATGCTGCGATGCCACTCCTCTACTCATCTTCGCTGCTACTTATTCTCTTCGTTCCCCCACTTGCCTCTACCGGCTCTGGATGGATGTTGATGCCAAAGTTGCGCGTTTTTTTCACCCTAATCCTGCTTCCCGACCTCGAATTTCCGCGGACGATGACATTTGTGCTCTCCCTCTTTGATTGGCAGGGATGATTCTCGCATCGGCATTGATCATCTGGAAGTCGTTACAGGCAGTGAGTCACCGCTTGTGGTGGTTCTTTCTGAAAGCATGGAGCCTGGATTCCAAAGGGTATGTCTCATCTCCGCAATATAGGGTTGCTTTGCTGCAGTGTTTAATCATCTCAAGCAGTCACTGTGAGCATGAGTAATTCTCTTCCCTGTGCTGTGCCTAGCTTGAATTTCAGCAACCTCATCCATCCGCACCACACTAGTTTGGTTACTTGCATTTTCCTTCAGGAATAGGCCAGTAACATCAGAAAGCTTTGCAATTTCTGTGTCCATATGTAGTGTCATGATTGATAATTCATAGTCTACATTTGCAGGGCAGCATATTTCATCTCTGACTTGAAATTTCCGGTTTGGAGCTGTTGCATACTTGTGACTGGTGCCTTCTGTCCACTACCATACCCGATTACTGAATCAGCAGTTATCTGTTTTGCAGGGTGACATCCTGTTTTTACACATGAATAAGGACCCCATCCGTGCGGGAGAAATAGTTGTTTTCAATGTTGATGTAAGTCGTACTGAATTATCCTATGTTAGTATCTGAATCATGGTGGAATCAGTTTGTTTTCTATTAATTTGTGTTGATCTGCTGGGAAGCAATTTACCATTTCGTCTGTTATATTGCAGGGACGTGATGTTCCAATTGTCCATCGTGTGATCAAGGTAGCGAGCTCTGTGCCACCGAATAAATCCTTGCACAGGTTATACATCTAAATACCATATCTGGATTGGCTTGATTTTGCTTGTATCTTTTTTGTAGGTTCATGAACGCCATGATACCGCAGAAGTTGATGTCCTCACAAAAGGTAGCCTGCATTCCTTTCCAGCTACTTGATGTGTGTTTTTTTTTGAAGCAACATGGCAGGAGCTCTGCCTTTCATTATTAAGAAAGGCTCCTTGATGTTGCCCCGTGAGTATTATTGAGAAGGGGAAAATCTATTTGATAGGTTAGAATTGCACTGAGTTGTGCTAGTTCACTAATGAAGTGTGTCTCATCAGGTGACAATAATCCTGGGGATGACCGGCTCGGGCAGCTATACGCACATGGGCAGCTCTGGCTTCAGCAACAGCACATTATGGGCCGGGCTATTGGGTGAGTCTACCTTTGGCTTCAGTGAGGGATTACATTTGCCTTCTTTATGACTAGTGATTAGTGAGTATTCCATCTGACTGCTGTTGTTTTATGTATGATTAACACAAACAGCTTTCTGCCTTATGCTGGGTGGCTTACAATTGTCATGACTGAGAAACCAGTTTTCAAGGTATGCACGCTCTGGTGGATTGGATAGGTTGTTCAGGAAGCAATAAGTTTGTGTTATAGTCTCAGTGTGCACTTGTTAATAACAATAAAAAAAACTGGTTCCTTGTACGCTAGATCTCGTCTTTTTAGTTATATGGCCGTGCTTCATTGGGGTTGTTGTTGGTGCAGTACGTGCTCATCGGTGCACTCGGATTGCTGGTGGTAGCATCCAGAGAGTGAAGCTGAAGAAGAGGAGACAACTGGGAAAAGGGCTACAGAAGCTGTATACATAATTTGTAGAGTAGTCTGTTATCTGTAAAGAAGTACGCCGGCCAATACGACTGACTATGTTTTTAACAAAAGGGAATTCATGGTGTATGTAATGCCAATTGGCAAGTGATTATACATTACCTTTTATTTCACAGTTAAATAAAGATAAATAATTGTCTCCACGCAAGCAATCTGGTCCGTTGAATCCTCAGCTCGATCGGATAATTTGTTTGACATTCCAATCATCTCGTCCTTGGGTAGGGTGGATGCAATCATCTCGGCCCATAATGTCCTTGGTCGCGTGCAGCAGGAAGCGCCGCCGCCGCCGCGCTGTACCTGAAGCTGCCGCTGCCGACACCGATGCGGCGTCTCTACCCGAGGATTTGGTCCGCCTGATTGGGTGGCGGGTGCTGGCCGGTGACCTGCTCGACTACGCCCGCTTCCGCGCGGCGTGCCGCCACTGGCGCTCCAGCACGGAATGCCCGCGCGGTCGCCGACCGGCGCTTCCACCCGCGGCGGTGGATGATGCTGCCGGAGGGCCACGGCCTCTACCCAGGCCACGGCAAGCTGCGCGGCTACATCCGCTTCCTCAACCTCTCCTCCGGCGCCTTCGTCCGCGCGCGCCTCCCGATCTTCAGGGACCACTGCGTCCTCGATCCTCCTGCTGCAGCGGGACCACGACACCGCCATCCGCCTCCTCCACCCCTTCACCGGCGACATCGCCGACCTCCCGCCGCTGGCGATACGTGAACCGGTCGCTTCCCGGTGCTTATCAGGAGACAGGCAAGTGGATGTATCTTAGAGACAGCCTTGTTACTTCCATCAGTGTGAGTGCTGATGGGGTTATCACTGTCATGATGTGGCTGCGCGTGGCCTTTGCCGCCTCTGGGGATCACCAATGGTCAGTGTCACCATGGATGTTCGAAAGCTTCTATAATCCACGGTCATTCCAGGGCAGGATATACATGATGCATCCAGCCTCATTTCAGGGTGAAGTACATATCTTCCAAGTTGAGCCACCCCATCATCAGCAAATGGATTCGATGCCACTGTCACTGTCACCACCAAAGCTGATCGCCACATTTTCAATCAATGCATTTTGCTATCTGGTGGAATGCGACACAGAGATCCTGGTGGCTGCCTCTAGCCATGGGCAACGTTCACAATTTTCGGTTTTCAGACTAGCTGACCTTATCATGGAAAGGCTTGTCCCTCTCACATCCATTGGTGGCAATGCACTCTTCCTTCACGGCGAAAGGACTCTGAGTGTCTGCCTACCATTGTGGAAGACACGCTTGTATTTTTTTGGTGAGAAACCATATCTTATGCAATACCACCTAAATACTGCCACGTGCTCACAAGCAGCAGATGTATCTCCTGCAAATTATCTTGTGCCAAGTCCTTGTAGCATCATCTACCATATCCTCACATGTGCTATCGTGATCAATGGTTCGTGGTGCCTCTTCTGTTTTTATTTGCTCCATCTCCCAAACAGTAATCATTATTCTTTCCCTAATGTGATCTTTCTGTGCTTGTAGGAACAAAGGGCGTATCATTGGTCAGGGTGAGAGGAAGTCTAGCTGGCGGGTCAAAGGGAAGTTTCGACTTGGTGTGAGTATTAGCTGCTATACCTTATTCTAGCTCTTCTAATGTCATCATTAATTGCTCGCACAACTTTTACCAATTGTTGACGTACCTCTCTAGCTTAATATAGCTAAGTAATGAAGTTATTGGGCATTTCTTTTTTGTATTCAGAAAATGACACTGGTTGTAGTCCCGAATCACTAGGATAGCAATACCTTTGCTCTTTGAACAGATCTCAGATTCATTCGCAATGTATTACAATGATGCATGCATTTCTGGATCGCGGTGCCCATTCTTTGTAAACTCTTTGCAAGTCTTGTTTGTAATACGAGTAGGGCCACTTGTCTATTTTCTTGAGAAAATGCTGATTGTTCTGGTTGAAATTCAGTTGCAACTATTGTTAATTGCTATGCAAAAATGAGTGGTTAGGCTATGATGTTTTACAATCATTTTTGTCTTGTTATTGTTTTTGAGGCCAGTTGGGAAAAATAAGATGTTCCTGTTCAATTTTGCAAATCCGACTTATATTTATGACTAGAGGAAGTATTTCGTTACACTTGTTTTTTCTACAAATTCTTTTCAATCAGATTGTTTAGTTGGTATATTCACTGACTCGATGGCTGCTCTCTTGTTGTCCTGCTAGGGGTGAGCAACTCTTGAATCACAGTGGTCCGTCGTCATTTCGTTGTAGTATATCGGAGGGGAATCGTTGGGCATATTTTATCAATCTGTGGTGTGACTATATTACATAAACGCTGTATTGAACAATACCATTACTTTTTCGTTGGTTTGGAGCTATGATGAGAGATGCCTTTGCATATTTATTGTTAAAATTATGCGTTGGTGATATGGAGTATTTTACATTTGGTCAGGCAATTGCTGCACGTATAAAGCTAATTAACTGTTGAAAGTTGTGCACATTATGTTTTCCTGAGCGTGTTTTCAGAAGAATACATTCAGTAGGGAGCATGTCCAGTGAAAAATGTTTATCATCGATATGATGCCAAACAAAATTTCCATTTCAAAGTCTACATCATTTGACAGGATAAATATTTGTGATTTTTTATATCTCATACATGGGATGGGGTCTGTTTTCTGAAATTTGGTTTGGTGTGTAAATTTGTCATGAACTATGTATAGTGAGTTTTTTTTTCAAATTCATTTAAAAAAATTGTAGATGTGATTTTCGACGAAGTTTCCAACATTCACAATGTTTTCAACATATTTATCCCTTGCGACTGTGATATGTGAATGAGAACATATTAATTAATTAATTAATTTTAGTTTGTTCCCGCCAGAGCTGAGCTCCACCCATCGATGATCCCTCCCTCCCCTTCCATGGCGCCACCTCCCGCCGGCGTCTCCCGCTCGCTCTGCGCCGCCGTCATCAAATCCACCTTCCGGCCGCACCTCCACCTCCCTCTCCTCACCGCCGCTCCCTCACTACTCGCTGCGGTCCTCCACCGCCTCTCCCCGCTCCCTTCCGCCGCGCTCGCCTTCTTCCGCGCCCTGCCGCCGCCTCCCTCGCGCTCCTCCGCCTCCTCGCGCCGCACCCGCGCCACCACCCCGCCGCGCGTGCCCTCCTCCGTGACCTCTCCCTGCGCCACCCGCTCTCCTCACCGATCCTGCTCCCCTCCCTCCTCGCCGACGACGACCCCCACGTCCCCAGCTGGCTCCTCCTCGTCCTCTCCCAGTCCGCGCGCCCCGACGACGCCGTCCGGGTGTTCGACCAGATGCGCGCCCGGGGCCTCGCCCCCGACCCCCACGTCTGCACCGCGCTCCTCACCGCGCTCGCCAGGGCCCGGATGACGGCCACCGCGCGCAGGGTGTTCGACGAAATGGCCAGGGCCGGGGTCGCCTTCAACACCCACGTGTACAACGCCATGCTGCACGTGTGCCTCAAGGCTGGGGACGCCGCGCGCGCCGAGGCGCTCATGACCAGGATGGATGCCGCTGGCGTACCCTTGGATCGCTTCTCCTTCAACACCATCATCGCCCTCTACTGCAGGAAGGGGATGCGGTACGAGGCCATGTGCGTGAGGGAGCGGATGGACAAGGAGGGGATACAACCCGACACCATCACATGGAACTCGTTGATCCACGGGTTGTGCAAGGACGGCAGGGTGAAGGAGGCGGCTCAGCTGTTTACCGAGATGACTGTGCAGCCAGACAATGTGACCTACACCACGCTGATTGATGAGTACTGTCGGGCGGGCGATATCGGGGAGACGCTGAAGCTACGAGAGGAGATGGAGGCGAGGGGGATGCTGCCAGGGGTCGCGACTTACAATGCCATTCTCAGGAAGCTCTGTGAGGATGGCAACATGAAGGAGGTCAATCACTTGCTTAACGAGATGGATGAGAGGAAGGTGCAGGCTGATCATGTGACCTGCAACACGCTGATCAATGCCTACTGCAAGAGAGGGGACATGGCTTCAGCATGCAAGGTCAAGAGGAGGATGTTGGAGTCCGGGCTGCAGCTGAATAACTTCACCTACAAGGCTCTCATCCATGGATTCTGCAAGGCCAAGGAGCTAGACAAAGCCAAGGAAGCCTTGTTTGAGATGGACGATGCAGGTACTTACTTCAAATGTATCTTATCTTATATACAGTTTTCATTTACAATCAATTTCGCCAGCTGATTATAAGACTGCATCAAGTATTAGTATGATCCTTGTTTTGTTTTACAATCAAATTAAGCCATTTGCAGTAACTTGTAATAATCTCTTCTGATGATGATGTGCTTGCTTTTGTTGTATGCAGGTTTCTCACCCAACTATAGTGTATTCTCCTGGCTTGTTGATGGTTTCTGCAAGAAGAATAACGCAGATGCAGTGCTACTAATCCCTGATGAGCTTACGAGAAGAGGCCTTCCACCAGACAAAGCAGTATATAGGTCGCTAATTCGAAGGCTCTGCAGAAAAGGCTTTGTTGATCAGGCACAAAACGTGTTTGATCAGATGCAAAGCAAAGGTTTAGTAGGTGACAGTCTAGTATATGCCACACTTGCCTATGCATATCTGACCGAAGGAAAGCCAGTCGCTGCTTTGAATACCTTGGATGACATGGCGAAGAATCAGTTGCACATAACGCCCCAGATTTACAACTGCTTGTGCACCTCTTATGCTGATGAGAAGGAAAGCCTTAATATGTTGTGGGTTCGCGCTATAGAGAGAGGCCTAATCACGAAGAGTGTGTACAAATTTCTGCACCAAGCAAGGCTGGAATCAACGAAGCCTGCTGTCAAGACTGGGGGTCATGCTCCTGCTCCAAGACCAGACTGTCTAGAGGCTACACTTGATACTTGAATTCGGAATTACAGTTCTATGGCCAAGTCCACTCGTTCCCTTCATTTCCGATCAAACCAATGGCTTCATGAAGTTAGGTAATTCTGTGCTCTTGTTCTCGGTCTCCAACCATTATTTCTTCATTTATTACCTTGTGTACTAGTCCAGTGCTGAAAATTCTTTTCAGGAGCGTTGTAAATGGGCCCCTTAGCCTTCTGGGGCCGAAGGGACAAGCCATGCTGCACACAGACTTCAGCTTGTACACTGACTCTTGTTCCTGTGCTGGGTGAATGCATTATCTTTTTTTTATCTTTTTTTTTTGAGAAAGAGAGGAGCATAGGTCTTAGTTTAGTTGTGTTTGTAGTACTGTTGAGTCACTGTGTAAGGAATTCTATCCGCTGCTTGTCTGTTGTTTTGCTTCTTTTCTTTCCTTTTTTTTTCTTTTTGTCTTTTGGAGAAATTGAGAGGAGCCTGCTGACTGCTGAGAGACAGAGTCAGAGAGAGGGAGGGGCCTGTGCACCTGACTGACTACTGGGCTGGCCCAAGACTGCCCAGGCCCAGGCAAATAAGCAGCCCATTCAAGGGAGGGCCAGGCAAATAGCAAGCGGAATGAGAGGAAGAAGATAAGCTTCGTCCTCCTCTTGTCTGCTGTGAAAGTGAAACGACGACGATGCCACAGCTAGCCCCGCCTGCTAAAACCCCTTTCCTATCCCCTTTCCCGGCGTTCCAGCCGCCGCCGCCGCCACCTCGTCCTCTGCGCATCCACATATCCTCAGCCGTCGCGGGGAGAGGCGGTGCCGGGGAGAACGCGGCGGCAGCGTCTGGGACGACGGCGAGGGAGCGCCGCTTGGTCAAGGTGCGGGAGGAGCGCCGCCGCCGCGAGTACGACCGCGAGCACACCTATCCCGGATGGGCCAAGTAGGCACCTTCAACTCGTGCCCCCTTTCCCTCCCCCTATCGCATTGATGTCTTCTTTTGTTTTTTTAGTTTCTTGCTTGTTTCCATCTGGCCTTGCTTCCTGTGGAAATGAATCCGGACGGCGGTGGCATAATGTTTCTTAATGCTGTGATGTGGTAATGCAGGGTTCTGGAGAATGCCTGCAGGGATGATGACGAGCTCCGCGCCATTCTTGGTGATAGCATCGGCAACCCAGAGCTCATGAAGCAAAGGGTGAGTGCTGTGTGCAGTGGAGGAGATCGCTGTATTCTTTTGCCTTTTCCCATTTCACTGTTTTACTTAAAAAATGTTTTAAGCCTAATACATACTACGTACCAATTATGCCAAGCCTTACCAATACGGTTCACAATTCAGATCCAAGAAAGGGTGCGCAAGAAAGGCAGGGATCAATTCAAAAAATCCAAGACAGGGTCCATTGTTGCTTTTAAAGTCAGCTTCCGAGAGTGAGATTCTCATCCACACTACTTGCACTTGTGTTTTTCTGTTTTTCACATGAACACATCAAAAGCGGAATGTGCTAATATTTTCTGCACCACACATGATACTGTGATAGTTTCTACTCAATTGCACTATGTGAGCTGCTAAACACATCTGTTCCTAATCTAGCGCTTCCATTTTCTGAAAAATATATAACACCCTCTTTTGACCTCTTAGTTTTGATCATATGTAGATGAAATGGGCTTGTGACTAAATAGCTCCTCAACTTACATGTTCTTTTAGACCAACTTGTGTTTACATGCTCAACCTTTTGTATTAATCATTTTGCAGCTTCAACCCGTTGAATTCATTCATTTGGTTTGAGCTCTTTGGAGAACCAACAGATCGAGATGTTGACCTGCTTGGCGGTGTAAAGTGACATGATACAGTTTCTCATTATCCAGAAAACCACACACTCTGTCTTGACACGAATTGTTCTTCACAGGTAATTCAGGCTTGGTACGTCATGGGAAGGCTAGGAGCTTATAATTCTTCAAATTTGCAGGTTGGGATCATTCAAATGTAATTCTTGATGTTCTTTGTTGGCTACTTAATTCCTCAACTCCTTTTGAGATCTGCAATGTTATCAATTTTAATTTCAGCTGGCCAACTCAATGTTGGACTATGACCCTTCATATGATTCTGAGGAAGCTTCCTCTGTAATGCCATCATCTTTCCATGATATTAGCGACGTTGAGTTTCAAGACAATTGGGGCAGGGTTTGGTGAGCATTGTAACAACAGTTTGGGTACTTGTATAGTTGTATATATGTATAGATCCTGAAAGTCACTTCCTTTTTTCAGGGTGGACCTTGGGACCTCAGATTACCTTGCATTGGATGTATTACTGAACTGCCTAACACAGTTGAGCTCAGAGTAAGACATCTTTCGTTGATCATGTGAAATATAGTAGCAGTCTTAGCTTGGACGTGGCTTTGTTACTGGTCATCTCATTATCACTCCAACTGTGGCGATCAATGGGTGCATGAAACTCTGTAGAGTTGTGTAGCTAAACCCACCAGACAACATCACTTGGGAGTTCCATCACTTAAAAGTGAACCATATGCATAATGCAATTCTGTATGTTTTTTTTCATATTTAAAAACACCATGCACTATAACTCAATCCTGTTCTCATGGCTGCACTTGCAGACACTTGGGTCTTAAACAAGTTGTTTTTGGTGGCAAAAGAATGGGCGACTGGGAAGAGGGCATGACGAGCTCTGATTATGGATACAAGCACTTCAAGATATAATAGTTCACAAGTGACATGCGATGGCGATGCAAGACCCATCTGTCCTTTTTATCTGCTAGAGACTTTGCGCCTCTGGATGCGTACCCATAGTGGCAGAAAAAATTTGGTGATGATTCAACTCAAGATTTTGCCTAGGTTTGGACCTGCTCTTGTATGTAAATAATTGGTTTTATCATAGGTTGTATTATCCTAACAGCACTGGATCCGGTGAAAAAAGGGAAATAATACTGCTCGAATTAGAACTAGAACTAATAGAGTAAGTAGAAAATATGAATAATGGCATCGGTGTCTTTGAGACGTGTCTTTTTCTGTATGATTGAAACATGGGTGCTGCAAATTGATTGTTTCGCTACCTGAAAATTAAGGAACAGAGTCCGTAATGTTGAAAACTCTTGATTTCGTTCCGGACTCCTGTTGGCAGCATGACGTTTAAGCCTGGCAACTCGCATGTTGAGGTCGAGAGGCGTGTGGCTGGACCGAGAACTAGTAGCGTCTGAGAAAATCTCATTAGCTATTGTAGCCAGGTGCTTATTGCATATTGACCAGCACGATTCGCAGGAGGATAATTATATAATTTTTTTAAGACTGACGCAGATATTTGCAGGCTATGAATATTTGTTGATGAGGACTCCGAATCCAAGTGAATAGTCACGAGAAATCTTACCAATTGATCTAACAATTATGGATCAACAAAGATATTATATTGCATTAAAAAATCCTTGGTTGCATGAGACTAGAACATGAGGCAGCGTACTTGCATGTTGGTTTTCTACTAGCAGCGACATAGTGAACTTCCCTTTTTCGCAGTATTCCACAAGCTGATGCACACTTGCAACTGCATGTACATCAGTCATCCATCTATGCATATTTGCCATAACATGATCGGCTATCGTGGAATTGTAAAGCAACGTTGCAACAGGAAGAGCTACCACTCTACAAATAAAGCATACAAGTTCAGCCTATACACCATTTCTCTATCAATGGAACACGCTGCCGAGCCTAGCATTCTCTCGCATCAAAGGGATCCTCGCTAGCTAGTAGTCCTCTCCAAGCTGTTGGTCCTAGCATTCTCTCGCATCTTCTCCACGATATTCCTCCCTTTCTCTTCGAAGGTCCGCCTCTTCTCCTCCAGCTTATCTCCCATCCTCTTCCCGAAATCCATCATCCGAGCTCGCCTCCCGCCTTTTCTCTTCGGATCCTCTCCAATGGAGGATGCTGATGCCTGCGGCTGCTCCCCCACTGGTGCCACGGCCCTCAGAGACGTGTACATGGGAGACCCAACTCTGCTTTCCGAAGCATCTTCCGGAAGCTTTTCTGTGATCAGCAGTGGCCTCCTCAGCTCACCATTTTCATCGCTATAGACAGATTCACCAGCCGGACCCGATGAAGACTGGCTATGCAATGATGCTTCTGCCACGGGTTCTTGCTTTGCCTCGTCAACAGATGCCAATGCTTTCAGTGATTCCTCGCTCCCAGCTGATGAAATGGGTAACCTCGGCAATGGCCTTTTGCTACTAGCATCATCCTTCAGGCCACCTTCCTCAGGCTGATTTGATGGTGTTGCTGTAGCATGGCTTCTCATCTCAGTCGTCTCATGATGCAGCCAAATAAAAGGAGCATCCTTGCGAGGGACCCAGCCATCCTTTTCTGCCAACATCCATGGCATGTAGATGCTTTCACAATTCGGAAGTACTAAGCTATCACGAAGTGAAGCCTGAGCAGTGAAGCATGCCTCACAGTTAGAACAACAAATTACCAAAGCAAAGAACATGGTCAGAGCAAAAGGTGCATTCAATACCTTGAATCTGTTACCAATAAGTGTAGCAATGTGACTGTTGGTGATTTTCCTATCCCCAACAGAAGATTCCAAGTCCCATTCTAGATCAGGCATTGATGTAAATCCATACCAAATTTGATCAGAAGGAGGGGGTTTCAGATGTATCCGCAAGGTACCTCGAACCGATGAAATCCTAATCTCTAGAGAAAGTGGAGCCTATAGTGGAATGAAATGCATCATACATATTAACACATGAAATATTTCTGGTAGTAAGGAGACATTAAGAGAGGAACAAACCTGCGAGACATGATCAGCTATAGAATGCAATATATTTTTCCATCTTGATATATATGCTGAAGTCCATCCAGTGCTCTTAGACTGACTTGATGAATCTGTTACACAGGCACTGTGCTATCACATTCATGATTCAAATCAGAGTTTGATGCATATGAGTTTTTTCCTTATCCTTTTTTTTCTCACAGCTCAGTTTTTTACACAATGATATAACAAACAAGTAAAGAAACAGATGAGGACATAAATTCTTGTGATGTGTACCTAATGTCTGTAAACGCATAAATTAATTTATAACAATATAAAACACGATCAGCCAAAGGCATGAAGCAGCTGTTGGACCATAAATTCTAACAATGTATACCTAAGTCTGTACAATCATACAAAAGCAAAACAGGAAAACAAACTGCTCACAGTACTGAAGACGATACAACCATTTGGAAGAAAATAAATTATATGAATTTATCTTCATTATTCAATATTCATTCATCAATTTACTGCATAACAAAAAATAATGATTCCAATATCAAACAAGGAAAGACATAAGAAATTAAAAGGTACCTGCTTCATCTTTTTCCCCAGCTGAAGCAGCTGATGTATGTGAACCTTTAAATTGGTTACCAAACTGTTCAATACTCTCAAGAAGATCAGAATCAACCTCTCCATCAGCATCTGCTCCAAATTTAGTTTTAATGATGTCCTTTTGCAAATCTGGTTCCTGAACCTCAAGCCTTGTTTCAATGTGCAGAAGAATTCCACCTGAATACTCAAAGTCAACCTCAAAGGCCCACAACTCATTAAGATCCAGCGGGAGGACTCTCATCGCATGTACATAAGGTGGAAGCTCCCCGAGGCTGAAGTCAGTAAGTGTAATTTCACCCACGTAAGAAGGGGTCCTCATATTTGACAAGGTCCTCTGGCCAAATAAAAATAAATCAGTAAAAGTTATTGACATGAGTGGATTGAAAGGGAGCAGTATATCCAACCTGAATGCGTGCTTTGATGGCCTTCTTTATCTCATCACTCATTTTAGCATCAAAAAACAACCGTGATGATAGGAGGTTCCAACAAAGTGTACCTTCATCAGCAACTCGATCATCTGCGTTCACATCAAGCGAAGCTGAAAGCTGTCCAGTGTGATTCAATGCAGCAGGTGGGGCAGTTGCTTTCACCGAATCTTGCAATGAACTGCTAGTGAGCTTGTCCTCTTGTGGACCTATTAATGCTTCAATAAATGGTGCACCCTGATAGCTGCGCAGTTTATCAAGTATCTTTTTTTCTCCTTGCCCTGACGATCCCGAACTTGTTTTACCCTCTAAGGGAGCCTTCGTAGATGCCTTCTTTGCCAACTTCTTGAGGAAAAGACGGACTTTTGAAGATCCATCTGTCTTTGATGTCCTGTCCAAAACCTCATGGTCCTCACCAGAGAGTATTGGGGGCTTTAGGAAACATGGGTATTCAGAATTCAGTGATGATATGTACTTAAGGAATTCTTCGCTCAGCTTGGCATGCCAATTTAACTTTTCCTTGTCAGCAGTAGCAGCAATACGAAGTGCTTTACACCATGATTCCTTCTCCCAGGAAGTGTCAGTGTAAAGATAGCAAACCTTGCTTCCATTATAAATCTCATAGTCCTTACTTTCTAATTTTATTGGATACCTCTTAGCCCTGACAGTTAGCAACAGCAGTACAGTTACAATCGAGAGTGAAGTATACAAATCAATGATCTACAATCAACCCTAAAGCAGCTAAGGCGCAGAAGATTGCATTACAAGCACTCTTAGCTACCTTTTAAGATGAATTTCACTTCTATAAAAGTTGCTCCAAGAAATAAAATGTACCTAACCTTTACTTGATTGCAACATATTCATACCCCAAGGTCCTCATTACTTAAATATACTTCTAAACTGTATTTGATAATCAAGAATGCATGGCCAAATTCAACTAACTTCCCATGTTTACATGGCAAGGGGGTGGTTGATGAATCACTGAGAAATTGTTTAGTTTGGTAGCACTAACCATTTGCGTGAGGGCATACTTGATGCAGAAACGGCAAGGACCGTGCAATTCCGAAGCTCAATGGTTGCCTGGGAACCATCAGGACCAGACAAGCAAAGGGAATGTCCCTTGATTTTAGCCATCTTCATTGCGGGGACAATCTCCACAATATTCCTTTTGTCTTTCGTCTCTTTGGGATCTCCAACTGATAAGCGTTCATTACTAACTTTCGGTATTTTTTCTGGGTCCAGTATCCACAGAGAACCCTGAAACGATAACACTCAGGTAAATAGATTTTCTCAAATCAAAATTACAGGATATATAAAGTGCATGTCAGTAGCTCAGATTTCCCGTCAACTAGTAAAGCAATCTACTCGACACCATCCTGAAGTAACTCCATGAAGTGAATGCAGATTTGTTCAAGAAATTAATGTGAAATCATGAATATCTCACATTCTCTCCCTTTCCAATCTAGGTATGTGAGAATATATAGATCCTTATTGGGCCATTATAATACTGTTGCAACTGTGTGTTGCCAGTAAATTAACCAACTGCTATGCCAATGAGGTATACATGCCAAGGTATAGTATGAGAACATATATAAATACCTGTCAGTGTCAGAGGTAATCGAGTTTAAAATAATAAACAGCTAAGGGCATAATAGGTCAATAAACTTGACATACTCGAAGACGAATGTGATATACGAGTTAAGATTGGGAGTTGGGGCTACATTTGTTTCGGTGACAAACAAATAAAACTTACATAATCATCACTGTCATCAGTAGCTCTGCTGTTTACTGGCTAATGAACTCCAAATTTTAAAATAAGCAAACGCAGTAACATACCACAAGCATTGGTATCAACGCGTAGCAGCAACTAAAAGCTACTTAAGATCCAGAACAGAATCAAACCGAGGTGAAACTAGGGGAGGCTCCTCGAAGTAACGTGAATTCACAGTGAGGCTCCTCCCATCCAACCGAGGTGAAAGCAAGCTAGGAGAGCTGAAGGTTGTCGAGTCATTTGCCGCAGGCAGCAAAAGTGGTGAGGCGATCGGTCCCTAGTGGCCGCATCTCCCCTCCTATAGTTGCTGCTTGCAAAGGCAGTTACTACTCCCACGGCAGTCGGTGCGGCGAGCGAATCGAATCGGAGGGGAAGCGAAGGTGGGCGGCGCAGCAACCACCACTCACCTGCTTCTCGTAGGGGAACGGGCGTTCCCCGGGCAGTTCGTCGGCGGCCGGCGCAGCCGCCTCCTCCGCCGCTGCCTGCCTCCTGCGGAGGCGGAGGAGAAGGATCAGGGCCGCCGCCGCCTCGAGCGCGGCCAGCGCCAGGGCGCCGAGGAGGAAACCTAGCAGGAAGGCCAGCGCCATGGCCGCGCCGGCGACGTGGATGGACCTGGTTGTAATTTGAGTTTCTGGGTCTGGCAAGGACCGGATTGCAAAAACCAGATGGGCTTTGGATTGGATTCCTTTTTCTTTAATTTATTTAACAATAATAATAATAACGTGGCGCTGCCGCTGCCACTGCCACGAGACGAGAGCGCGTGAACTCGCTGGCGTGTGGGTCCGTGTACGGGGTTGGGCCTGGGCCCACTTGTTTCCTACAACGCCACGACAGGTTGGCTGGCCGTGGGTTATTGCGTGCCTTCGCCTGCAGTTTTTCGTGAAAAAAAAGGGTCACCGGCTACTTTGATTTAGTTTTTCTTTTGACCATTTGATCGATTCAGAGCATATCTTATTGTGCTAATCTTCAAGTTAAGATATATATATATATATATATATATGTAGAATCTTAGGTATCGTATCACCCCATAAATTTACTTAAAACTCCATGTGTGCGAAACTAAAAAAAAATATTAAGGGGTGGATGGAACCAATAATAAAAATAGTTAGGGGAGTAGATCAAACAAAACAAAATTATTTAGATGTTATTCGAACTTGGATTTTGGAGAGATTTTACTTCATTGCAAGCTCTCATTTACTGTGTCACGACTCATAACAAATAAAAGAAATTTCTTTTTGGAAAAGAAGACTACTTCAGCTCTGATTGTCTGGCCTGGCATGCATATATGCTACAGAATCCACCTAATCTACTACTGTAGCGGTTACTACTGCCTGTGGCCATCACAGCACATAATAATTAATAACGTTGAGTTGAGAGCAACATATATATGAGGAGATCGATCAATCGATGGATGGATGGATCATGCATGCTATCTGATGATGATGGCAGATCGGCGGCTGTGAGATGCGAAGAAGTTGAAGTCAGGATGGTGTGCTCCGACTTGCTTCAGCCAGGAAGATGCCGCCCCGTAGAGATCATCGGATAACAACCTGCTGCTGCTGCTGTTTGATGAAGATGATCCCGGAGCTGAGGCAGCAGTGTTAGGCTGCATCCAAAGCTTCCCTTCTTCCATCCTGTACGTGGCCAGTCCGAACGGCGAAAGGGACACGGAATGGATTCTTCTTGCAGCAGCATCGTCCTTGCATTGCACAATCTTGTCTGCACCCAGCAGCCAGCCGTCAGATTCCCTTCCCACAGAAATTTACCTAATGCATACATGCCTATCATTTATATATCCAAATGAGTGATGGTTTTTCTTTCTAGAGGGGAATAATGACGTGCAACTCAAGATACTAGAAGTAGTAAGATAGTTTGGCACATCAACATATGTCCTACAATACTGAAAGAAATAGTTCATTTGTCTTTCAGAGTGGGGAAAACATTACATATATGACCCAAGATACATGGCTAAAAATTGTCAGACAACTTCGAAGGTGGTAGCACAATAATGCTCTTTCATCGAACAACAGATACAAATGTGTGCTCAAGCGTAATGCCAGTTTAATCAAATCAACCTGCCATGGCAGATATATGAACAGACTCCTTTTGTAATACGTGGTTCAGATATACCTTGAAACACCGACGAGATAGAATGATAGGTCAGAAAACATGCACTAGTCCCCTTCAGGTTTCCATGATATGGGATGTGATAAATAGGGTACCTGATTATTGATAAGATAAAGCCAAGGTGAATATCTCGAGTTCTCGACTAGCCATTCATCCAAAATAAAAGGGGAAAGGGGAATCAAAATGGACAGCTCTAGGAAAGGGATAAGAGCTCTTAAATAAAGGTGACTCCATCACTGCCTTGATGTTGTTGGACTCTCTCTTCTTTCAAAGAGGATATTTTTTGGCCATGATCAAAGATAGTTACATTCTTTATTTTTACCCAACAACTACAAGTGCAATATAATGCCCTAAAAGAGAGAAACAGAATGACTATTCAAAGAATGAAATTTGGTGTAAAGACAAGTACCATGCTACAGATAGCCAGCTGGAAGGTGATAATTCTGCACTCCTGAGCGATGTCAAGCACGGATAATCTTGAGCCAGCTCTGCCACCTGGTGTTCAATAACACAAATAGTTCAAATTTAGCTTTTAAAGCAAATGAAAATTTTACTAGAGCTGTGTGCTAATATTGCCCAGCTCCAAAGCTGAAGCAATTTAGCATCCCAACATTATGCTAGGACAAATACCTTATCGGCAAGGGGAATCCTCTCATAGGGTGGATCCCATTCACTGTACTGGAAATTCAAGTATCCACCTTGCTTTGCAGGAACAGAATCCAAGTCATGGTTACATGAATCATCTGACGCAGCATCCCAAGATCTAGAAAGCTTCTCGGCAGTGCTATCATCACTCCAAGAATCAGTCTCATCACTTCCCATGCTTCTGTATGGTTTCATTAATTTTCAAGGGGCATGGAAATGGTCAGTTTCCCAGCAGGGAATGGTCAATTAGGCAACTCATCAAAACTAAGTAGTCAAACAGCAGATAGGTCTGAACCTGGGGACATCAAGTGCCTTGCTGGTGTATATCTGAATAGCCGATAAGTACGGAACATAATGCTGTGTGATGAACTTGCCATTTTCTAGACGGACGGGAACACCCAGGCCATATGCGCTGCTCTCAGAATAATGCTCCCACAGATCCTCAAGGGCGAAGTAATCAACGACATCTTTCTTGTCCAGCTGCCAAACATTGTTTGGTCCTTGGAAACAGTCCTTGTAAGATCAGAAGGAAAACAAAGAATTATTATTGACATTGCTCAGAACAGGGCCTGGTGCTGGTAACAGCCGAGAACTTTTGACAACACTAGATTGCTACTGTCAGTCACTACAAAGGATCATATCAGTAAGTGCAATATTAGACATCAATAGGCACAAACAAACTAGAATATTTCACTGTAGCACCACTGTGACATTTTGTTGGCTACAATGGGAACATGGATGAAAAATTCCATAACCTCGATGCTAAATCAGGATGTAGACCTGCAGCCTTCAGTCAGGTAGCACTAATTGCAAGTAAAATTCAGACTAAACCTCTTGGTTTTTTTTAAGATTCTACTTACAGCTTACGGAATCATGGACTACCAAGACAACATTAGGATTTCGGAGAGAATAAAAATACAAGGAACAGAAGAGAAAGAATCATGGAGAATGCAAATGGACAACGGAAAGGACAAGTTTGGCGTCAAGATTGGCAGAGGTGCATCAGAGGTCTCACCATGGGAGCCGATCGCCATGGCAACTGTGGAGTGACAGCCTCCAGGAAGGCCTCAAGGTTGCTGCTGGCCATCCCCTCCCCCCTCCCTCCTCAAGTCCAAGAGCCTCTCTTCTTTGCTGTTGCGTGCTCCAATGAGAATGAACCGCCCAAGACGGCGATGACTGCCGCCTATATATGCTTGGGTCGCTGCACTAGAAACAGTAGGCAAATAGGCGAGGCGGGCACACAGGAAGAAGATGATGCGAGAACCTCATCCACAGCATTGAATGTGAGCCATGCACAGATACCAGTGTCTTCAAGATACACTAGCACAATCGAGTTGGATACTCTGCCTGCAGGAGACGACGGGCGGCAGTGATGAATGTGGTGGATTAATGCAATATATATATGGCCTCCGATCTTCTCTCGATGGAGATTCTATACTCGATCTTGTTCTTCTTCGCCTTTCCTTTAGTTTGCTCGCTGCATCCAGTGATAGATGGTTCGTGTGTGTATGAAGTATGAACTGGCTGTTGAAAAATGGCCGGCGGCCTAGCTCTGAGAGAGGTTAGGGATGGTGGAACAGGGAAAGACGACAGGACAGTGCCGCGCCCTTTGGTTCTTTAATTTCTTGTGGCCCTGCAATTGGAGTGGGACGGAGACTAGTGGCTCCAGAAGGAGATTTGGCAGTAGTGGTGGAGAAACTAAATGGACTGGCTCCACACATCCCAGACACCAACTAGTGTAAAGAAATAACCTAATTTAACCATTAGGAAGGAGTACTGTAAAGAAGAAAAGAAATAAGTCAGCAAAGACCCTCTGTAAAGTATAGCTGGCTTAGAAACCAATAACCTCTACAGTACTCTATGGGTGCCTTAACTTGACTATCAGTTGGTATTAAAACAAAACCATACCATGATTTCAGTTAATGTTTAGATAAGAAATACAGCAAAATAAGTTGAGTGGAATTCATATGCAGTAATCAGGTAGGTATAGTATTAGTATATACTCCGGTATTGTTATATATGCTCTTCATAGCAGTGTGTGTGCGTAGCGTTGGCTCATAAGCAGATAGGATAGGAACAAAGGAAAGTGCAGCCGCGACAGGACCCGAGGGCAAGAGCAGCGCACACACATACGCGTCAGACGGAGGACGCCGAACAAGCTGCACGCGGCAGTGGTTTCCCATCACACACACAGTTTCAGTTACCATGTCAATGTGGGAGCTGCATGAACATGCCTTGCATTTGCATCCTTTCCCCGGTCATGGCGCCTGCAACAGTCTAGAAAAAGGTTGACTTTATTTGAAGACCTGCGGGTAAAAGAGCTCCCTCATCTTTTTAATCATTCATTACGAGTTCGTTTGCATGCAACGTCAACTTGATATTTTTATACCGTCTTCCTTTTGAGAGGGTTAAAGTCAGTCATATACACACACACACAGACAAAATATATATTATGCGGTAAACAAGAGATGGTAATTTTGCCAAGCAAGAAAACCACGCACTTCCATTCCTAACTACTTGCGAGCGAAGTTACTCCTAGTATGTACGTATATGTATAAGTCTGAAGTCTGAACTTACGGGCTATCTGAATGTGGATCCATCACTGGGACAGACCTTCAGAGTTCAATTATTCGTCAGATTATAGCTTACATGCATGAAATTAAACAGAGGTTAGTAGATAGTAATAAGGCATATGTAGCAGTAGTACGTGCAGCTGCTAGTAAAATGACAAATGATCATGCGAGATGTATCTGGCTGCACTGGGTATATATATAAGTATGCATAAGGCAGCAGCCAGCAGAGGAAGAATAGCATCCATATCCATCATTCCATCCTACGACTGAAGACTCATCCATCCACAGCAAGTACGTCAAAGTTTTAAACAACAGTGTACGTCCCAGCCAAAAACCAGGTGCTCTATCTACTCTATATTCTCAAACACAATAATAACCACTTGGTCTACATGATTGACTTGACTGAGTCCAAAGACTCGATCTGAAACTCTTTTTTGAATAAGGGCCGAATGCGCGCTCGCTCTTCAAGTACGTCATGCCATCACGGTGGCGCCAGTTCCTGCATGGCTTATGCCTCTATTGACCACCTCAAAGTTGCCAAATTAATTTTCTAATGGATCATTTAGGTCTATTATTCCCCACTGGATAGGGCTTATAAACATTCTCCAGATCTTGGTGTTGATAATTCTTGCCTCCACGCATATGATAGATCGCGAAGAAAGAGGAGCCAGGTGACCTTGGTGATGCTGCTACTATTTATGTTCAGAGTTGAAGACACTAGTCACTAGAGTTCCAACCTTCCTATCCATTTCTGGGTAGATGATTCTAGACAGCATCAAATATTGTTAACAGTTACTGAATTAAATATCGTCATGGTCCCAGCATTATCCACGTTGCCGAAACCAGATCATCCATGCCTCAGTAGGCTGGTCACTGACCTACTTACTGTACATCGATCGAACCAAAAATGAGAAGGTAGGTCGTCCAAGACTGACAAAAGATCCTCAACCAGGCAACCAAATTAAAACATTAAGCATCTGATTGCATAGTACAGTACATTGTTTTTCCAACACAAAGTTGGGCATGGATACGATACGAGTTTTAGTTTCCTAGATACAGCCAGAAATGAACTGAAGAAGGTACTGTATCCTAGAAATATCCGGAACACACAGATTGACTAGTAGTGGCCTACTGTCCTCATTCAACCAAGAATATATAACTACTCAACAGAAAGTGCAAAAACGGTTCTAGATATGAGATAAGAAAATGGATGACAGAGACATAAAAGGCAACACATACGTCAAACAGCATGACGAAATAGTGAAAAGAATATGAGCGGGAAAAAAGAGGAGGGAATGGATAAAAAGAGTGCGTGAATATATAGTGATCATGTCCCAATACGGGAGAAAAAAACTTGCTCAGTCCATAAATAAAAGACTACGCTGTGCATGGAATGCAGATCCCGGTGCCTCACTCCATTTTTGTTGAACCAGCTATTGCAAATTAAAAGGGTTTAGTAATCTGTAGAACAACCAGCAAAGCCTGACATATGGAGACATGTACTGTTCCTTCTTTTGGCACAAACCATACATATACTTAGAATATATATAATTCTACTTGAATGAGAAGCTTGTTCATGAATTCCAATGATGCATGTGACAGAGCTGAAGGATCGATATAGTGCCAACAGTAGCGCGCGCAATGTAAACGGGATCCTGATCGGGAATTGCACCCATCCAAGGCAATGTATAGTTAGAATTATGCTATGCTCTTTACTAGTACACAGGTAACAAGATTACATTCATCCATGCGCGCATGCATACATCTACAACATCTAAGGCGCGCACAGTAAACTTATTTTCTTTGCATATTTCTATATGAAAAAAAAAGACAGGCAGGCCGTCAGGCAAACAACACATTCTCTCGTCTCTTCCTCTCTGGCGAAGCCAACTCAAACTCTTGGAAAAAGTAGTGATCTCCCTAGAACTTGAATTCCTTCTTTTTCGATTTCCCATCCTTCTCCTGCTGCTTCCTCTTCCTCTTGCTTGCATTCTGCAAACCAAACCACCCCCAATTATTCATCCGGCTTCTATTCCCATTTTTTGCTAAGCCTCTATTCTCTTGCTCAAGCAAAACCATGCCAAAAAGAACAAAAACATACCTCCGCCACCATGTCGCTGAAGTCTTCCTTCTGATTCCGCAGCTTCTCGTCCTCTCGCGCTTCTTCATACCTATTTTGTGGTTCAAAATTATATATCAGCACTCGTGCTCACAGCAACTGACATCGTGTGCCAAACAACCAATACAGGTCATATATCTTACTTGGCCGCCAATACATCATCCATAACCTCCAATTCCTCAGGTTGTATGGTGACATCCACCTTATCAGACTTCTGGTTTTTTAGAAGATCAACCTACAAAGACCTCAACCACCTTGATTCACTGGACCATACAAACAAACAACATGTAAACATGAACAGTGCAAGGACTACAGAGCTCACCCTTTTGAGAGCGGCTTTGTCTTGTGCCCCAAGCACATACCTGTAATACCACCAAAATACAAAATGAGATCTCCGCGTGGTTGAGCAAGGACAAAACAACAAATAATACTGTAGTAGTTAGCCACTGGAATCTCTCAGGGTCACTGTGTCACATACGTGTGGCTTGATCCGTAGAGTGTCCCAGGGGCAATTCTTTCCTCTTTCTGCTCAAGAACCTTCAGATAAAAAAAATATATAAACGTTAGTCATCAATTGCAACAAGCAGACTACAAGTTTCACAGAAATAAATTAGTCTCAAAAACCACAACAACCACAGGCATGCCCTGACCTGGTATAGCTGCTTCTCTGTTTGTCTTTCGGGTTCTTTCCTCTGTAGCTTCCGCAGATCGATAACATCAGGTGTTTCCACGCCAGTGGGAGTGCTATTAAAAATGAAGCATCAAAACCTAGGTCCTGTGTCCCCAAAAAAATTAACTAAAGCAAGCGAAGGAATATGCTAGCACCTTGAAATGGTGTCGACAGATTTAATGCCCTCTTCCATGTCTTCGTCTTCCATTGGCTCCTCTTCTTCCTCTTCCTCCTCCTCTTCCTCCTCTAAGTCACCCCAGTGCTTGCTGCGGTCAACAGGCTCCTCCTACAATGCAACACAACAGTCAGCTATGCCAACCTGTAAAGAGTACACATCAATCCTAGAAACTTGGCTCAAGAAAGAAAAGCGCCAATTAAACATACATCATAGTTAGGTTCATCCTGTTGTAGGACTCCAAAACCATCTCCATATAAGGGGCGCCCGTGCTGCGATAGATTAGATAATATGAGATTATGTAAGCTTACTGAGGAAAATATTTCAGTAGTTCAGAGCCTGGAGGGGGAAAAAATGACAATTAGCATACCTCGTCAACAGGAGGTTTTCCCCATTCCCCAGGTCGATATCCAAAACTTGCACCGGGAGGAATTGGAGCATTCAGACCAGGAATCTTCAACTGAGGATAGGAGGGTGGGGAGATGTGTATAAGAGACAGTGATTAAACATTACCTTCATTTGCAAATATAGAAACAGCTAACTAAATGTAGCAGAAGTACCTCAAACTCCTTTCCTTCATAATACAGGTCACCATGACTAGTCAATTTTGGCTTTGTTTGATATTTGAAGAAAGCGTCATGTAAAACCTGCACACACGACAAATCATCAGTAAAAGGTTGGAAGTGACCCTAAACATATGGGACAAATACAACCTGCCATGTCAGTAAACTACGACATCACTGTCAATAGCATGTAGAAACAACATGCCAAAATACAACAGATTTTAGGCAAGCAAGACAATAAAATTGGATGTACGAGACAAATAATAAAACCGAATGTAGAAAAATACATATCCGTACAACTAAATATGAATGCTGTTATCACAATTAGTACCCTATTAGAGACAGCCATCAAGAAGAATTCAGTGGAGATGCACGGATATTAAATTTGCACAATAAAGTTAGGTAAAAAAAGACTTTCTATGCTATAGAAGTAAGGGAACACAATTGTATATGAATAGTGATAGCAAAAGCTTAAAATGTATATGGCCCCTCTAGGACAAATTTGAACACCTTCACTAGGATAAGATCGTAACAAACTAACCTGATAATCTATATCCATCTTTCCCATTTTGGGCTGCATACGCTCTCGCTGCTTCTGCTTGAGCTTTTTGCTGTCCTCCTTCTCGATATATGCCTGATGCAATAATGAGACACTTATATTTGTAAAATTGAAAAGAAAATTCAACAAACCCAAGAAAGATAACACGATAAGAGCAAGCCTGTCAATATTTTCTAAATTCAATAACTCATCTACCATATGACCCAAGAAAGTACTAGAAGTCAAGATATTAATTTACCTGTCTTATTTTTTCTATTCCAGTAGATGCGATGAAGTCAGGGAGTTGGAAAGGTTGTTTCTCAATACCTCTCTTGCCCTGAAAGAAATAACACGATGACGTAAAATCTGAACTTCGAAAAGTAAACTCAGAAACATAAATGTTATGGCACCGCTCAATTCAACATACGCTTTGAATCATGTATATGGTATACCAGAAAGACTTGAGCGACACTTGTGCGCACAAGTTACAAAGGAATGTCACAGGCCATAGACCCTAGCAAAACCCATAATCTCAGCGATGCCTCACCTAAGTTAACTAGATTATGCAAACTAAAATCCATACTATAGAAACCACTCAAGTATGTGTCACCAAGCTCTTGCTCCAAGGTTGTTACAGCATCCCTGCAAGAATTTACATATCTGTATAAGAGGGATGAAACCTTATTGACATTATGTTCCCTCACCCCTTCCACTCCTATTCCTTCTGTGAGAAGCATGCTATATTTATTAGATGGTAATAATTAACTGATATACCTCTCCACTTTACCAGCTGAATATTGGACAAGAAAGATAGGCCCAATTTGCAAGTGCTTCTATTTGGCTACCAACTGTACTGCTTTAGTTTGCAAAGTTACTATTTGAAGAATCATGGAAGGACCAAAGCACAACTATTAAATTAATTGAGCAACACAACTTGATCCATATTCAGGGCAGATAAAAGACAAACCTGCAGGAATTTCCTCTTTTGACACCAGTGCCTTGGGACAGGTACTGTGTTCCTGTAGGACTTCAGATAGACAAGTAACTTGGGATCTGATGCAGTCGCATCCCATACCTAGCAACAAGACCACAGTTGTATCAAATTATGACCATCCATACACAATCTTACAGTCAATAAGGTTAAGAGTATTTGCACAAAGATTTAAGAATTAGTGATGCCCATCCATCACAGTTGTATCAGCATAAAGAGTTAGAGTATTTGCACAAAACATAGAAATGGTTTAATATGTTCTTCAGTTTAATATTGAAATACTGGTCTGCAGATGTGTGAGATGTGCATCAGTGTATGCCATCATAGTTTTTTTTAATATATGAGTGAAAAAGTTGCTAAGACGGTTCTCTAGCAATCCACCCGAACCATAACAATGCAATTTGTAACTACGTATTATTAACACAAGCAAATCAAAAAGGTTCCATAATGTCCCACACAACCTCAATGAGCAAAACTAAGGAAAAATAACAAAAAATATGAATAAAATTGCATGATTGAAATTTGATACAAATTTTTTAGAGCAGTTTTAATTGAATAGTACATCATTGTGCACATCTCTGGATTCAAGGCAGGTTTTGGTACAGTGCAAAGCCAGATGGACAAATACAGGAGGAAGCAAATTCAATCAAGTATAAATATTAAACTTCCCTGATGAATAGTTAACTATAATACAAGACATGATACCTCAACAACGTCTGGCCTGGCACATATCTGTTTCAATTCTGCAATCTTCATCCTCCGTTGCAACTGGAAAAGTGTAAACCAGAAACCATTTTTATGGTAATGGAGACAGAAGATAATCCCTTGTAAGATGTCATCAATAAACAGGCAGAGACGGAAAAACAAACTTTCTTCTGCTTGTTGGATACTCCCCCTTCCTTCTTCTGCTGGTCATCCTGAGCATCATCGTCCGAGTCAGATCCATCACCCTTCTTCGCTGCATCAGTGCCAGCTTCATCCTTCTTCTCACCATCCTATCAGCAGAACAGGAACCCAACAATCAGATTACAGCAGAGCAGCGATAGTACTAACTCCAGTCCAGTGCAACGCAGCTGTCTCCGATCCCTTTACGTCGAGTTGATCAAAATGGTGAGTGGTGGATACAGAGATACCTCGGTTGCAGCTGGAGAGTCCTTGAAGGTGAACTTGTCGAAGATGTCTTTAAAGTCGGCGAGGAGAGCGTCGTCAAGCTCGGCCTTCTCCGGCACGTACTCCACCTCGACCTCGACCTCAACCTATGGCGAAACGAAACTGGTTAGGTTAGGCCAAAACCATCTGCAATGCAGCTAAACCCTACGGCTATGGCCCCATGCTGGTACCAAGTGTATCGTGCCTGAGGTTTCGGGTCGGCGTTCTCCTTGGTGCCGTCCGGCGCCGCCTCTTCGTCGAGCTCCGCATCTGCGGCGTTAGATGCTGCCTTGTTCTTCTTCTGCTTGCGACGTCGGCGGCGACGTTCGCTCTCGCGGGACTTCTTCCGGTCCTGCGCTGAGGATCCGTTGAGGAGATCGGAGGTAGGGTTGGGGGCGGGATCCACCTCGGCCATGACGGTCGCCAGTGCTGGTGATATACGGTGGTGGTGCGTGCAAGACGAAGAGGAAGGCGAGTATCCAAAGCCCTTCTCCATCTAGAGTTGGGCTGTTTGGGCTTTCTTTTTTAAAAGCCCAAATCCATCTAGAGTTGGGCTGTTTGGGCTTTCTTTTTTAAAAGCCCAATAGATAAGCCGAAATTACCTCGCGTGCAATGCCAAACTGCGCCGGCTCCTTGTTCCGTGCAATTCGGATTCGGATTAGCAAAATTTGGTCAGTGCTCTTAATTCGAGCCGGACTTCGCATGCACGCTGTGCCATTTTAATCACAGTACGGTCAAATCTCGATATGTGTGTACACGAAAGGGTGAAAAAACACTCCCTTAAAAAAATGTACAGAAACATGCTGTATAGCTACAAACGAGCTCAGGTTAAGGTTAGAACCAAAACGTTTTAGTAAAGGAGGCGACTACAGGGAGAGCCCTCTCCCGTTAGTCCTATCTGGAGAGCCCCCCAAATATGGCAATCCCATCCCAGCCATTCTATTTTAGGAAAGCTCCAGGCAAACCAACGCCCCCCCTGGGCCATAGATAAATACTTGATCCACCAACCCACCCCGCCCGCGCTGGGTTCACCAATCCCACCGCCGCGAACGGGCGCACGGGGAACTTTTACCGCGCCACTCTCCAGGAAGGTAACAGCGCGGGAAAAAAACAAGTCTCAAGCCCATCCAGCCCAAGCCCCAAAAAAGAGAGAGAAACAAAAAGGAAACCCTTGCACGGTTCCCAGATCGCCGCCGCCGCCTTTGGAAACGCCGCTGCCCCAGGAGCAACGCAGCGGCTATGGCGCCCAGAAATCAGTAGGTATAGACCACAAAAATCAACAGAAAAACCAATAGGAGAAGTAAAAAACATCATGGGTGAGCAAGGAGGTGCAGGTACTGTTACTTCTACCAGTCCTGATCTGTTTTCCTTGTAAAATTGACGACAGTGTTGCATATAATATAGTGGAGGCTATACAAAAGATCCATTTCATGATCATATTGCTGTGAGCATGCTACTTCTCATAACTAGACAGTTTGCAAGAAAAAAATCAGAAATAATAGTGCTATGACCATAATTCTTTTGGATTTGTTTTCTGCCCAGCCTTCATATACATGCAACTTCACCAGAAACTTGTATCCCTTCACATTCATGCAACATCACCAGAAACAAAGAAAATCTTCAGGAATTTGTCCTTCCTTGGATCCCTTCACATTCATGCAACATCACCAGAAACAAAGAAAATCTTCAGGAATTTGTCCTTCCTTGGATCCCTTCACATTCATGCAACATCACCAGAAACAAAGAAAATCTTCAGGAATTTGTCCTTCCTTGGATCCCTTCACATTCATGCAACATCACCAGAAACAAAGAAAATCTTCAGGAATTTGTCCTTCCTTGGATCCCTTCACATTCATGCAACATCACCAGAAACAAAGAAAATCTTCAGGAATTTGTCCTTCCTTGGATCCCTTCACATTCATGCAACATCACCAGAAACAAAGAAAATCTTCAGGAATTTGTCCTTCCTTGGATCCCTTCACATTCATGCAACATCACCAGAAACAAAGAAAATCTTCAGGAATTTGTCCTTCCTTGGATCCCTTCACATTCATGCAACATCACCAGAAACAAAGAAAATCTTCAGGAATTTGTCCTTCCTTGGATCCCTTCACATTCATGCAACATCACCAGAAACAAAGAAAATCTTCAGGAATTTGTCCTTCCTTGGATCCCTTCACATTCATGCAACATCACCAGAAACAAAGAAAATCTTCAGGAATTTGTCCTTCCTTGGATCCCTTCACATTCATGCAACATCACCAGAAACAAAGAAAATCTTCAGGAATTTGTCCTTCCTTGGATCCCTTCACATTCATGCAACATCACCAGAAACAAAGAAAATCTTCAGGAATTTGTCCTTCCTTGGATCCCTTCACATTCATGCAACATCACCAGAAACAAAGAAAATCTTCAGGAATTTGTCCTTCCTTGGATCCCTTCACATTCATGCAACATCACCAGAAACAAAGAAAATCTTCAGGAATTTGTCCTTCCTTGGATCCCTTCACATTCATGCAACATCACCAGAAACAAAGAAAATCTTCAGGAATTTGTCCTTCCTTGGATCCCTTCACATTCATGCAACATCACCAGAAACAAAGAAAATCTTCAGGAATTTGTCCTTCCTTGGATCCCTTCACATTCATGCAACATCACCAGAAACAAAGAAAATCTTCAGGAATTTGTCCTTCCTTGGATCCCTTCACATTCATGCAACATCACCAGAAACAAAGAAAATCTTCAGGAATTTGTCCTTCCTTGGATCCCTTCACATTCATGCAACATCACCAGAAACAAAGAAAATCTTCAGGAATTTGTCCTTCCTTGGATCCCTTCACATTCATGCAACATCACCAGAAACAAAGAAAATCTTCAGGAATTTGTCCTTCCTTGGATCCCTTCACATTCATGCAACATCACCAGAAACAAAGAAAATCTTCAGGAATTTGTCCTTCCTTGGATCCCTTCACATTCATGCAACATCACCAGAAACAAAGAAAATCTTCAGGAATTTGTCCTTCCTTGGATCCCTTCACATTCATGCAACATCACCAGAAACAAAGAAAATCTTCAGGAATTTGTCCTTCCTTGGATCCCTTCACATTCATGCAACATCACCAGAAACAAAGAAAATCTTCAGGAATTTGTCCTTCCTTGGATCCCTTCACATTCATGCAACATCACCAGAAACAAAGAAAATCTTCAGGAATTTGTCCTTCCTTGGATCCCTTCACATTCATGCAACATCACCAGAAACAAAGAAAATCTTCAGGAATTTGTCCTTCCTTGGATCCCTTCACATTCATGCAACATCACCAGAAACAAAGAAAATCTTCAGGAATTTGTCCTTCCTTGGATCCCTTCACATTCATGCAACATCACCAGAAACAAAGTCAAGAGTTACATGTGTAAGTGTTCTAAAATGGAAAGAGACAGTCTGCTTTGCTGCCACATATTGAAGATTATGACACAGGTTTACATCGATGAGATACCATCAGCTTATCTGTTGCGCCGCTGGTCCAATCAGGAAGATGCCACTCCGCTGCCAGCAAGTGTGGATGAGGCAGAACAAGGAAATGATGGGCTGGTAATGGTTGAAGGGGCGAATCCCAAGCAGCAACAGTCGTTGAAGACTATACGGTATGCTACACTATATAGTGAATTTGCAAAGGTTGCACAATGTTGGTTGGGTACCTGGAATTTAAATTGTTCTAGTTAGAATTCGTACTACCATATGTTCACTGAAGTATTGAGAAGTTACTTTCTCTATGTTTCAAACTAGTAGCAAGTTACTTTGTATCTCATATAAATTATTGATAAGTTACTTTCTAAATAACAGAAATAGTAAAAGGTTACTCCCTAGTTCACATAAATACTAAAAAGGTTAATTCTTAATTCACATTAGAAAGGGCAAATGAGCTACACTATTTTTTAAATAAAAAATTGAGTGAAGGATAATTCAATATACATAAGCCTAAACCTAAAGTCACAAGAAAGCTACTGCCAACACTGTCTACCAGGTCAGCTGCAATTATAACACTGGCGAGAAATACAGTGCAATGTAGAAAATATAGATGTAAACTTTGATAAAATCATTTCTTAAATAAAGAAAGATAGAAATTATTCCAGACCTCATGTGGACATCCTACTACAATACAAGATTCAAAAAATACACAATAAACATTTTTATATAGTCAAATTCTAAGTAATGAGTATCATGATTCACCAAATAAAATGCATCAAGAAAAACAGACAATTGAGAAACGAATTTGGGGGCATGGAGGAACTACGATCATGAAAACAGATAGAAATTAGTTCAATGCTTATTATATGTTAACTACCAGGCACATAATTTCATGAAAAAGAGAGTTAAAAGTGAGATGTTGTGCTTTATGAAATTACTGCAAATTGTGATATCTACAAAATTTTATGAAAAGAGATGGGGAAAAGCGGGAAAAAGTCAGAAAAAATATTCTGACAAACAAACCTGAAGATTTTTCTTCTTAGCGGCTTTGTTATTCTGTCCATCTCCAGCAGTTAAAGTACCTTCACTGACTTTCTTCTTTGTACCACCAACAGGCTTAAGCTTGCCCTTGAACTTTTGACTTCTACTTTTGCTGCTTGAAGGATCTTCTCCAACAACAGACTTCATATTGCCCCTGAAAAAACAAGCAATGCACTAGTACAGAACAAAAAAGGCAGATAATAGGGAGTCTGAACGTAATAGTGACAACACATAAATCTGGTACAGAACTAAAACCACTGGCCAAACATGTAATAGACAGCAACAAACAAGAAGGGCATATTTAGAAACATATCACCGTCAAAACATAGACTCCTCAATGACATAAACTGCAAACCCTAGAATAATCCAACAAATCTACATCAACAAGTAGCATGCTCACATGAGAACAAAAAAAAGAAGAACGTTGGCCAGGTTAGGTAGACTCTACAAGTGGATTGGTCATTTACTTGCTGCACAAAATTGCGACTATTTCACGTAAGCGCGTGTTTTTTTCACGGATTGTTTAGTCAAACTCTTCAATACAGAAGGGGTAATGTTTAATGATTTGTGGGCCCGTTGACCCTCGAAATTTTTGAATCTTTATAGTATAATATACGTAGTTAGGAGATATTGCCCCAAAATGGATGCTGCATAAACAAGTCCAAAATTGGACAAATTATATTGTGATGCAATTTTTGGTATCTTAACTTTGTTTCCAAGAACTCATGAATACCAAAGTTGAAGAAATTTTCATCCTCTACAATTTAGACACTAACTTTGCCCCATTTGGTATTCGGTTTGGGATATATGACATCAGTAAGGAAAGGTTGTAAAAAAGGACAATTACGCCTAAATCCTTCTAAAATCTAAATGTTGTTGTCTCATGTTTGGAAGGTCATCTTCCCGTCATAGACACCCGACGTCCATCCTCTTCCTTCCCTTCACGCGCCGGATGTCTGTAATTTGTTGCGATGGCGTTCTCCCATCATTGACGCACCATAATAGATACATCCACGAACAAAACTAACAATGAATAGCTTTCTCTAGTTGTTAATGTGCATGCAAATAAGACGTTAAAATACACACAGTACATGACAAAAAACTGTGGAAAAAAATACCAGAAACAACAGACCCTATACAACTAGAACTGCAAATCCTAGACTAGTTGGACAACGAATCTAATGGAACAAGTACTCAAAAAAATAAGCCCTATTCTAACTTGTCAAGCGGATTCCAATAG
Source organism: Echinochloa crus-galli (assembly GCA_900205405.1). Taxonomy (NCBI): domain Eukaryota; kingdom Viridiplantae; phylum Streptophyta; class Magnoliopsida; order Poales; family Poaceae; genus Echinochloa; species Echinochloa crus-galli. Next base: position 172,744 of record OAMR01000813.1, on the reverse strand, counting down.
TAGATAAACTGATGGTTTTACCTGCATGAACACATACCAACTCTGATGGGTCTTGGTCAACCCCGCATACAACAGATAAACCTAACACTACACATAAACAGCATCATTTCATTCATCAATCACGATTGGAGAACTCACTATGCAAATCCGGCAAGATCTCAAAATCCTGATTTTATTCATCCATCTGTGTCTAGCTTATTAATCAAAACACCCACGATGACTTAAAATTTACAAACACACGCGCACATCATCACGAGAACCACTCATCACTCATCACTACCACGCTACTCAAAAGCACTCTCAGCTCGATCCATCACAAACAAAGCCACTAGTAGTATATACTAGTACTAGGAAGCTAATTAAGCTACTGATGACACACAGAGCAGGACAACAACCTAAACAAATAGCTCATAGATCTACGACCTAAAACGATAAAAATCATGAATAGCAAAGTCTTTGCCCCCATAGATCTATAAACTAGAACATACAGAAAGAAAAAAAATCAACCTAAACAAATAGCCCATAGATCTACGACCTAAAACGATAAAAATCATGAATAGCAAAGTCTTTGCCCCCATAGATCTATAAACTAGAACATACAGAATGACAAAAAATCAACTGACCTCGACGAAATACCCTGTACAATGGCTCCTGAACGAGATCCCCTCAAACGGAGAACACGAGGATTCGCGATGCCGCCACCCCCCGCTCGTCGGTCTTCGCCTCACTGCTGGTTGCGCCTCCGCTCGACAATGACCCTGGACCGCCTAGTGGTCCGCCTCCGCCCTCCGCTCGCCCACCTCGACGAAAATACACTGCACAACGGCTCCTGAACCAGATCCCCTCAAACGGAGAACACGAGGCTTCGAGCCGCCGCTCGTCGGTGTTTGCCTCACTGCTGGTTGCGCCTCCGCCCTCCGCTCGCCGGGGAACTTGATGCGCCTCCATTCGCCGCGCCCGCCTCAGCTCGCCGGGGAACTTGATGCGCCTCCGCTCGCCGCGCCCGCCTCCACTCGCCGCGCCCGCCTTCGCTTCACCAGGTGCGCGCTGCCGCCATCAGCTGCAGCGGGTCGAATCGCCCCCCGGCGAGATTTCGGAGGAGAGGAAAGAGAGGACGGGAGAGGGAAAGGAGGCAAGATGGGAAATGAAATGACAAGCGCGACTCCCCAAATTTCAAACACGATTAAGATCCGGCGCCCTCGAGTCCGCTCCCTCTGCAACCGTTCGAATTCTCTGGCTGACGCGTGAGCCCACAGAATAGGAAGAGGTACACCGCGCGGGCGCGTCCGATGCAGAGCGAACGGCGATGGGAGGGGCTCTCGCGATAGCTCTATAGAGAGCCCTCACCGGTTAGATTTTAGGTTTAGTAAAATTCTCCGCCAAATGAGCGGGCAGCTCTTACATACACTGTCAAAAACATTGATACAGGTTGTACACCTTTGCATTGGCTTTGTATGCACATGAACCTAACTAGCCTCTATCCTAGTGTCTACTTTCAATATTATTCTGTAGTGGTAGCAGGAAAAAGAATCATTTCACTGTAAACGAATGGCAAAACGGGGCTCTGTGTTGGTGTGTATCTGAATGTTACACGGTAGACGGTTTTGAGGGCATCAAGCATCAACCAAATCCATGGAAACCGGCAGATTGGTACGAGTTCGATAGTTTCGGTAGCTTGAGAACTGCAAGCACACCAGCTGCCAGGGAGAAGATCGAAGCCAGGGCGAATGCAGGGATGTTTCCTCCCCCATAGAGCGCATCCCATGGACCTGCTCCGAGTGAGACAACTATCTGCAAACAGAATGGAAGCACTAGTGTTGGGATATCTTCCGTAACAACGCATACTGAAAGGTGAAAGAGAACGTTCAAACAGAATGGCTAACCTGGGGAACGACAATAGCAAGATTTAGGACTCCTGTAGCCAAACCTGGAGATGTGCACAAACGATGTCAGTCACCTAGGATCACACAATGACACAAGCATATATATTATACATAAAATCTGCAACACAAACCTTGTCCACCCCCTGTTCCGGCAGTCAGCTCAGCAGTTACAGAAAATGGAACACTATAAGTGATCTGTAATGCTTAAGAGCAAAGCATAAGAGAGGTTCCAATACAACTAAGGCAGAAAAAAATATGCTTGAGTCTGGTTCTGGTACTTACGGAGAGTGGCAATCCAAGAAGAGAGAAAACAACCAGTGCTGAATTCCTGACTGTCTTATTTGCTCCAATGATGTGATGAAGTTTACTCGAGTATAGATCAGAAGAAATCCAACTTAGTATCGTTGTAGCCATCATGCAGATAAACACTGTGAAGTTGCTGATTGCCCAAACCAATCTTGCACCAATCATCCGACATAGCGGATCAACAAGGAAAGAACCAATACCAAGGACAACCTACACAGATGAAGCAAATATTACAGCTATGAACTCAAGTTGAGACATACAAACACCAAAACTGGTAGCGATGTATCTACACATACAATTATAAAAAAAACAAAATGACCATGAGTTCTTACAGAATTCAATAGCAAACCAAATGCACCTTCTCGGACACCATTGTCATAAGCTTTCCTCTCACTCAGGTCTCCATTAGGATCCCCATGATAAACTTCACGCCCCATCCAGTCAGTGTCAAAAAGGAAAAAGGGAAACCAAGACAACTGCAAAGCAAATAAAACAAGGGTAACATCATCAATCTTGAAGATATAAAAGACACCTCCAGTTGGTGGTCAGTATGCATCTATATCTATGTAATCAGACAACATACCCATGTTAGGGCCATAACTAAAAGCACCGAATGCATCCCTGGAGGTAGATGCCTCATGCTGGTCAAAATGTTTACCAAAACTGCCCCTGGCCCATCACTGAAAGCTTCTTCACTGCCCCTGTTCAAGTTGGAATTCACATCCGTAAATTCCTCGGTGTTGGAGTTAGCTGAGACATTGTTTCCATCCACATGACCATTAGGAATTCTTTCATTATTTGGTTCATTCAATGCACGGCCATCATCTCTAGAACCATTCAGTAGAGGGGCAGAATCGGACAGTTCTTGTGCATCCTTCGGTTCTAGTGGGACCTCTTCAGCGAAGTACAGGGTAACAGACATGCAAAACAAAAGAAATAACTGCAAAATACAGCTTGGTCAGCTTTTGCATAACAGAGTAAACAATCCTAGAAAGGGTCAAAGACAACATCTAAAAAGTATTCTGCTAGTTCTATAATGCATAAAAAATCCTAGCTTCAAAGTCCAAGGGCAGTTGCAGAATCACTGAAAACTTACAACTGCAACTAAGAAAGCTGCTTTCAAATTACCACAAGCTTCACAGCAGGCTCTTGTTGTTAGAAAAGGAAACCATCTGCCAAAAAAAAAACAGGCAAGCTCAATTTTCGCACAGAAAAGTAACCAATGTTGACTAGGGAGAAGTTATATGTCAAATTGATGGAGCAAGAAGTGCTGATTAAGAGGACCAAATGTCAAAATATTGCATGAAGAGCATGAAAGGTCATAATTGTTTTCACCCCATTTGGTGAACTTTTGTGAGGATTTTCATCATGAAAAAAGAAAGGCGAAGAAGCATATGTATGGGATTGCTAGTTTCCTTCTACTAGTTTTAGAATGTCCACAGAGTAAATAGAAGATAAATTTGAGCCTATTACTTTAGGATACAAATAGGCTCACATCTTCGGGTTTGCCAACTACACAAGGGACCATTTACATCAACTAGCAAGGGTTGCATCAAATCCATAAATATAATATTGAAGACAACACCAACAGCTGAACCATAAATCATGTTTATGCAAGCACAGAAGAGCACACGTAAGAGACATACTTGTGCCAATTCCCGCTTGCACCAGCTGAGAAACCAAGAATATTTCCAACAGCCATCCATGAACAGAATATAGCGTTTGCAGAATTACACTGATCAGGGCCTGCATAATAGAAAGGATCACTTAATAATTGGCAATTAAGGGTGAATCTAGCATTAGCAAACATGCAAATTTAAGATGGTAACCACCTGAAAGATCAGCTAGAAGGGCACGAGCGGGACCCTAAACATAACAGAGAGAAACAAAATGTTAGGAGAAGATTTGTAAAAAGTTAAAAGCAATTTTATGATAAAACTTCAGCACCAGAGTTTATAAAGACATGGTGCAGGCATGCCAGATCACATGCAAAATTTGGAATAAGCTTTACCTGAACCGTATTATTTGCAAGGTCCAACATCCAGAATCCAAGAATGAAAACAACAGCAGCTCGATATCTTGAACCTTTATATGTTCTGAACGAAATAACTGTCAGCATTTCAATGACGACAACCTTGATGCGAACAAAACAGCAAACAAGGAAGAATCTAAATTATTACCTGCAGTGCTCAGTGGTGTCTCCTAAGATGTAACCAAGGTCTGCAGAAAACCCGATTAAAGTTACCTACGTATGACATCTATTTATTAGATCATGAAGAGAGCGGGAAACACAATGACCTAGGAAACTTCATCTAACTCACAGCAGCACATATCATTAAGCATCCGGCCAAAATAAACGGTCTTCTTCTCCCATACTTTGAACGGCATTTGTCACTCCACACACCGACACACGGTTGAACCTGTGAGGTAAAGCTTTATATCCTGACTCGGAACAGAATAAAAAGGACAGTATTCTCTCAAAGGTGACTTACCACAAAACCGGTTATAGGTCCACAGAGCCAAATAAATGATGCCATGGCATGGTCTATTCCTAGGGTCTGCAGAAAAATTGAGAAATGAGCAACATGTGAATGCATAGCCAAAATTAGATGTGGGGTCAGAAAAACCTAAATAGACCAGGACCCAAGTGGTTGTTACAGCTTCAATAGTTAGTTATTCCAGCATTTATATGTGACATCAATATTGCTAGTAGTGTCTGGAGATATTACCAATGTGATATTGGTATTAAAGCCGGGTGGCTTTTTGTGTGCTAGCCTTAACTCTAGATGATATTACCAATCTGTTTAGTGCAGTGAAGCTCCTCCTAGCAGATGGGCATCCCGGAGTAATAAGAAGCTGAAGCTGTAATCGGTGACCTACCCGTAGGGAACATACTACTGCATGCGTCACCGAAAACAGAAAGGTAGGGGAGAGGACAAGCATGCTGAACTCGAAAATGGTCTCCAAATGGGAAGCCATAGAGGAGGGGCCTGGAGCGATCGAGCGAGGAGCGAAGCAGAAGAGGGGTACAATGTTTACCTGGATGTAGGGGGTGAGGAGGGAGAGCTGCAGCGCCCAGCCGAACTGCACGCCCGCGGCGACCGTGCAGGCGAGCACGAGCTTGGTCCTGGAGGTGCCGGCGGGGAGGTGCGGCCCGTCGCCGTTCCGTGCCTGGTCCTTGGGCGGCCCCTCCCCGGCACGGGGGCTGCCGTTGAGGCTGACGAGCTCCATCTCGGCGTCGCGGAGGTGGCGGTAGGGCAGCCGGATGGCCGTGACCCCGCCGCCCCCGGCGCCGGAGTCCATGGCGGGCCGCAGATCTGCGGGCGTGGGCTCGGTTTGCGGTGAGATCTGGGGCGCGGCGCGCAGGCTCCAGGCAGGCAGGAGTCGCCTCTCGATCTGCGGCAGTGGTCGGAGGAGTCACAGGTGGTCGGCCTCTAGTCTGAGTCTCAGATCAGAGATGGCGGTGGAGGCCAGGCCGGAGTGATGCGTGCTGGGTGAGTTGGTAGGCGCGGCCGCGGCAAGCAAAGCACTGTGGTTTCTTCTCTTCTTCCTCCTCGTCTCATGTGATTGTCATGTGCGCTGTGTGTGAAGCCGCTTCAACAGGTGATTTTCGTTCAAAAAAACAGAGCCATCGGCGATGCTGATTGACAACTTTTTTTCCACAGAAAAAGATGATTCTTCCTGTTATTAGGTCGGCTTCGGATTGTGATGTTCACTCGCCTCTGTTTCTTCTTCCTTTGATTTGGTGGCTCTGCAGTGAACCACCCCTCCAGTTTAGTCAGTTTCGATTTTACATACATGCCACCGACGACCCTAATTCACCAACTCAACTGCAAAGGAACCCTCACTCTTCCGAAAGATACAAACACCTACCATCAGGCCACCACCCACAGAAATGCTTAATTCGATACAGAGATGTGACCTCTACGTCTCCTTATTATTCATTAGTAACACAGTTTATACCACAATAGTACAGCATTCTGGTACTAATATCAGCAGTAAGACACACAAAATACAAAATTCCAAATTCTATGCCCCCCAACATTACATCACCATTCCTCTATAGCTGGGGTACTGCAAGGAAAGAAAAGAAAATGCCAAGTCAGCAAGGATCATTCCCAAAAATGCTGCAAGGACGTGCCAGGCCCTGCCTACTGGCCATATCATTCCTTCATCGAGGAGTAAAGAATACAGCTCGAGCGAATCTGTAAACCATACATGAGTGGCCATCCCGTAAAGAACCCAAGTCACATCATGCGCATAGAGATCCATCTGCAGGACAAAGTAGCAGAAAATCGGCTTAAACATTTCTCAATTCACATGATGGAGCTCCTGTAAAACAAATCAAGGAGCTGAGAAACTCAGGTTTATATAGATCATCAGTCTCTAAGTACAGAAATATTTGGAGCTGGTTGCCAAGTTACTTCACAGCTCAAAGCTGCGTTTGGACCAAGCCTGAATACTTGTTGACAAAACAACAGAAGTAGCGCCACCAGCTTAGTATCTTACAAATACACTGTGACAGTACATACCTTTCATAAGTTGACTTTAGAAGGCTTAAGCTTTGTACTCATGGACATGCATCCACTTGGTTGATGACCATTTATTTCCTTTAATCACAGGACAACCCCCTGCAAGAACAACAAGACATAAATAAAACATTATAATGTATACAAAGAACTGGAAGAGCAGAAACTAGTTAAGGATTATGAAAATAAACTTCCAAAAGGAAAATGTAACATCACTACAAAAGCGCCATGAAAGGTCTGATAAAAAATCCTTCAAACCCCAAGTATCAGACTAACCATGTAAACTTAATGGATCCAGAGTGGCGTCTGGTTTCATGCTATAGAAAAGAAGTGCATCTCCCATCTTTGGTTTGACAGAAAGACCTTTTCTTGCACATTCTGAAAGCTCATTGTACCATGGTAAAGAACTGCTGTTCACATTTGCATCAGGGAAAATAGTCTCACCCCCTTCTTCAACATCTGATCTGTACCCATTGAAGAAAAAAAATATATATATATATAAGAATATGTTACATGCACGATTATCATCATTATAACATAATGAATTTATATGTTTATACATACAGATACATCAGAAGAGTAGCCATCCTCTGACCACCGTTCTTGGCGTTGAACTCATCAAGAAAATAATCAAAGTGAGGCTCATACTTCTGGCCAACTTCATAATGCAGCACTTGGAGTCCCTCGCCGTGTTCTGAAAGCCAGCATGAATTAACATGATTCGCCAGCATACTATTTCATTCCAGAGGATTAAAAACAGCACAAGTTGGGAGACCTAGACTCTGCGTGACAACATCCAACGTGGTAATACCAACAAGCTGACAAAACCAGTTACATGTGTAGTGGTATCCCTAATAACTACAAATACACATAGTAACCATCAGAATGTGCTATGCGATATGTGGGTGACAGTTCTATGAACGCTTCAGTTTTTCTTTAGCATTTTTAAGTTTATGCTAATTGCACTGTTCATGAAGAATGTAGCCATACATGTATCATAAAAATAACACACAAACAGGTATGAAGGTGTGCCATGTGGCCAATGTGAGTGACAGTTCTACGCACCCAACAGTTTACTTTACCATTTTTAAGATCACAGTAAGCACAGAGTTTGTTTTTGACAAAATATACCGCACACTAAATACCAAAAGAATCACATACCTACAGGTATGAAGGTGTAATCTGCTATCCTCTTTTCGATTGTTCGAATAACCTTGTCTCTTCCTCTTTGAAGAAACATGCCTGAACTTGTGCGCACCCTGCTGTCCTTGCTTTTACCAGTGGTGCTATCGACAACTGTTGATTTTACCATGTGAGGCTTGGCCAATCCAATTAGGTACTCGCACTCTTCCTTGGACTAATGAACAGAACAGACTATCAGAAATCGTCATAGTCAACAATCATCAAAATCGGGTCATGAACTAAAAATTTGTTAAATAAATGGCACATTGAAGCGGAAATAGAGGTATGATACGGGAAATGAAGGCAATGCAATTGAGGCGGCAAGAAAACTACATGATTGGCGAGATTAAAAAAAAATAGAATGCAGTACGGCTGCTGAGTTCATCCTGAAACCCATTCGCATGCCATTATATTCCCAGATCCAACTATAGTATTAGTAGCAGCCAGCACTATCGATCGATTCGAGAGTATTAAAGGCGCTTGAGACAGAAGAAGAGCAATCACGTGAGAATGTTTTACCAGGAAGTTGTGGTAGACGAATGCCCTGGGCTCCCACGAGATGACCTCCGTCCACTGCGCACCCCGCTCTCCCAGCCCCTCCCTGCTTGCAACGATCAGCGAACGGAATCAGCACGGGATCGAGCCGAATCTGAGCCTCCGAAGAAAGGCCAGGTGGGGAAGGAGACCCCCAATAGCTAAAATACTGGCGAATGATGAATAGTGTAATGCTCACCCCAGGTCGCGGCGGGGGCGTGGGCGCGTGGGGCGGGCGTCGGCGGACTCGGTCTCCCCTCCCCCGGCGGTGGTGGTGGTGGCGGCGTTTGGCGCGGAGACGGGGAGCGAGAAGACGCCGAAGGCGATGAGCGCGAGGAGGAAGGCGGAGACGAGGAGCAGGGCGGTGAGCGCGATGGCGTACGGCGAGGCGCGGCCGGCGCGGGTGGGGAATACGCGCGGCGGGCGGATCCCGCGCATGAGCGGGCGCGACGGCGGCATGGTCCCGCGCGGGAGGACTGGGGGGCGGAGTCGGAGTCGCTTTGCCCACCCCGCGTCGGGTTCACTGGTGGATGCAGGGGAGGCCGTGCGCGTGGATTTGCTTGCCAAAACCGTGTGCCCCGCGATCCTGCCTGTTTCCGCCGCCTCCGGTCGCCGGTCACTGTGGAAACATCCCGGCGATGCTTCTCAAAATCAAAAATAACTATAAACAAGATATTTAAAATTATGCTTATTATGACAAAATTACAAATTTATCCGCACGTTATTAGACTATATACTAATTCCGGTGCATTGTATCCTCCACCGTAAATGAACGTTGTATGTAATGTTTTTTGTTGTCTTAGCGTAAGTTAAAGAAAAAGAAAACGAAAATTTGCTATCTTATTACATGTCATAGATATATAAACAGCCGGGGCTCGATGTCCAGACTTTTTTATATTCGACATGTTCGCTTGGCTTATCAGCACCCGTTAGTAGTATTTTTCTCTCAGCACAAATCAACACCGGCCACCTGTCAGTATGAGGTAGAAACGACGATACGATGCAATTCATTCAAACATGAACACATATGATCCCGCGCAATTTCATACAAGCAACCGAATAAAAATATGGATTCCGTACAATTAACCAAACACCATGTTTTATCCCATCCACTTAATCATCTCATACATGTTTACTCCGTTCGACCAACCAAATACTACTACCTAAGTTGTTTATACATATGTAGTTAATGTTACCATGGTGACATTGATACGGCTCTGTGCTACAATCCGTTGCGTGGTACCGTGATTGTTGACCAGGCCGCATCAGCAATATAAATGCACTTGAAGTCTTTCTATAGCAAATATATATCCAGATTGGCAAAGGAAATTACCCGGATTTTTTTTAAATACTAGTAAATATGCCCACACGTGTTGTCTTCATTATGCCGGCGATCACGACGCTGTTATTTTGACGATAACAAGTCCTGGGTTCATATTTTATAGTGCATGTCACATTTGGTTCTTATATATTTTAATAATGAGTAGTCCTGAGTTCGGACTGCTGGTTTGACGAAAAAAAGGAGCTCGATAGGTGGGGTCACACGAGGGATAATGTTTCAATAACTGATGGGTCCATCGGTTGTCGAAAGTTTTAGATTTTTATAGTACAGATATGTTACCGTCATGTTCCTGGTACCTTGTAGTTATATAGATGTAACTAATCTAATTCGTAGCTAGTTGGTGAAGTGTACTGTACTTGGAAATCTCTTGTATATCACACTCTCTTTTGTTTTGTGTGTTTTTTAAATCTTTATTGCATAAATTGTTGTACAGGTTGATTACGATAAACCAATGAAACATGATCAATGTTCATGTATTGTACTCCTGCATTTCTTTCATCTTATCCATGGCAAACATTTTTTTTTGATTGGATCCATTGGCAAACATTGAACGAACTAGAAAGAGTGAAACTTCTGTTTTTTTTTGTTCTTTGAGAAACAGGTCAGTGTACCGAGAGATGGGTTAGGAAACCGAAGGCTGGTATTTGATGGTCTGGGCCGTGTCGAAAGTCAGAAATTAACCCACAAACCTAACGAGTGGGGCGGCCCAGCCCAAGACAACTCTCCCCACATTCTTCCAGCACAGCAGTGTATGAGAGGGAAGCAGGCTGTTACAGGCTGGAATTAAATAAACAAGCAAGCATTAATAAATTTTTTTGATCGTGAAACAGAGGGAGGAAGAATTAAGGAGGATCCGGAGGGAGAGCGGTCGCTGCCCGCCTCCCAACTCTCTCCAAATCAAATCTCAATGGCGATCTGAACCAACCTTCCGGAACCATCTGGAAGCTTCCGCAAGGCCCTGGGGCTCCATGGACCGGATCCTCAAGTCGGCCAGGGAGTCGGGCTCCCTCAACCTCTCCAATCGCTCCCTCAGGTCAAAATCTCATCTCGCACCTATGTTCCTCCTCCAGATTCCGATCCGTTTGAGCTGGATGCATCCAATCCCAACGGCTTTTGAGCTCGCGCTTTGACCAATGGCGCACGGGCATTTCGCCCCCTGTGTATAAGCAAAGCGCTATAACTAGTTGTTGCTGGCCTTGGTTAAGCTCGAGTGAACTAACAGTAATGCTAATGATGCGTCAACAATATATAGCTTAGCAATGTTATGTCATCATAAATGCGTTCTCTTCCTTGAATTTGAATGTGCCAAAACTTGTTCTGCCTAGATTGTTCCTATGAGAAGAATTTCATATTTTTGCACCTAAAGGATACATCTTAGTATGTTACACAACTTGTTGCTGTTAATATTGTTACAGCATCACTCACAGTACTTCTGCCTGTCCCTTTTTCCACCTTACCCTTCAGGGAGATACCCAAGGAGGTGTACAACAACTTGGACACAGGCAGCCAGGATGAGAAATGGTGGGAGGTAATATGCTAATCACACTACCACTATGTACTATATCGGTTGGGCTATAAACAATATAAGTAACCAGCATGCACCGCTTTTTCAGGGAGTGGACCTCCAGAAGCTCATACTGGCTCACAATAATCTTGAAGTGTTAAGAGAAGACCTTAGAAATTTGTCTTCGCTTGTTGTGTTAAATATAAGTCACAACAAGATATCCTCCCTTCCAGCAGCTATCGGAGTGTACGCACACTGTCGTTATCGACTAATTTCATTTATTAACGGACCTTTTTTTTGGTAATCCTCTTCCCTGCAGCCTTCCATTGCTGAAATCTCTGGATGTGTCTTTTAATCAAATAAACGCTCTGCCTGAAGAGATTGGTCTGGCTACTGCTTTGGTCAAGTAAGCATATCATGTAGTACTTTTTTGTTTACTTTAATTAATTTAGTCTCATTTTATACCATGATGTTGTAATTTAAAAAATATTCTAAAGCTTGCACGTTCTTTACTTCTTTAGGCAAGTATCTTACATGCATCTTTCTTACTCTTCAGTTTAGAGAATAATAGAGCACATAAGGGTGCTAGCTAGTCTACTAACTAATGCGCCAGTAATAGGGCTAGCCCAGGTGGCCAGGTTTATGAGACTATAAATATAAGTATAATACGGCTATACATATCTAATATCTCTAATACTCTCTCTGGGGCAAAAGATCCCTTGTTTTCATTCTCTTGCTTTGTGATGATTAGTTCATTCAAGTCAGAAAGGTTGCATGGGCAAGCCATTTCAACTAGCACTCGCAGTAACAATTGATGATTTCCAAAGTGGCAAAAGTCGTTCTTTTTTACCGCTCCACCTCTTTTCTGTTCAGTGTATAGCTGTTGATGATTAGGACATCATGTAAAAAGTAGAAGCTATGCATGATAGTTAATACTCATGCCTTTTATGCCGTGTTTTGACAGGGTTGATTTCTCAAATAATTGCCTTACTGAGCTTCCAGCTAGCCTTGCCAAATGCCTGGACTTGTTGGAACTCAAGGTAAGTTGCAATGGATTTATTCTTATTTCCGACATGCAGTTATCTGGTTTCTTGGTCCTGCAATGGATCAGTTGCCAATTTATCACCTCCTTGTTCACTCTCTAATCTAGATATGCACAAAACAATGTATGCATTGTTTACAGGCATCAAACAACAATATATCCAGAATACCAGACGTACTTGCTGGCTGTTCCAAGTTAAGTAAACTGGATCTAGAGGTAAGGACTACTTATAAAATGTCAAAACTATTCCTTTGTTATTCGAATTGCATGTTAGAACTGAACTGCCACAAATTATCAGGGTAACAAGCTTGTGATGATTTCTGAAAACATGTTTGTGTCATGGACAATGCTCACAGAGCTAAATCTTGGTAGGCAGAAGTACCAAAAGATGTGTTGAAATTATGTGATTCAATTCAGCATTAAACTAACATTTAGATCCTTACAGCAAAAAATCTGCTTACAACCACCCCGGATAGTATTGGAGCACTTCCAAAACTTATTCGCCTGGACATGCATCAGAATAGTGAGTTTATCTACCATGTTGTCACATGTGCATGTTCTGAAGTTTTAATCGTCATTAGAGTTGATGGCTTCCTACCTTTTTCTGTGTCAGAAATAACATCAATTCCTCCTTCCATAAAAGGTTGCTCTTCTCTAGCCGAGCTCTATTTGGGGTTGGTTCTCTACTCATGATATAATTACTTTTTTTCCTTTGTTAACTTTCTGTGATGTAAACTCACCTTTTCTGTTTTGCGATCCAGAAATAACTTGCTGTCTTCAATACCAGCTGATATTGGCACACTATCAAAATTAGGAATACTTGATCTCCATTCCAATCAGGTTCTACCATCTGTCGCATGACCAAAATTTCAATTTTGATCTTCTCATCGGTCCCCTGGTACTCATAGAAACTGACCCCACATCTTCTCCTGGAGTTCAATGCTTTAACCGGTCCCATTAAGAAAAGTTGCTACTTTTAATTCCTTGGTTTGTAATATCTAGTGTTTATTTGGAGTTGTAAGCAGTTAAAGTAGCATGCAGCAGTTGCTTGGGCCTTTTGATAAATACAACAACAACAACAACAACATAGCCTTTTGTCCCAAGCTAGTTGGGGTAGGCTAGAGGTGAAACCCAAAAGGTCAAAAAAAAAACAGAAAAAGAGTTAGAGGAAAGCAGAAAAGAAAGCAAAGATCACGGCTCAGGCACATTAATTGCTAGTCTCCAAGCGCTCCTATCCATAGCTAAATCCTTAGAGATATTCCACTCTTTAAGGTCTCTAATAACCGACTCGTCCCAAGTTAGTTTGGGTCGCCCTCTACCTCTCTTAACATTATTCCTCTCACAACCGCTGAGGTAGTTTGGGCCTTTTGATAAATGATAAATAATTTTTCCTCTCACAACGTTACTCCTTAGGCTTACCAGCCTAATCCTGTTATCTGTCTTAGTGGGTTAGGACATCCTTTGAGATCTCGTTAGGTAGGTTACCTACATGTTCAAATGGAACTGTAGAGCACAAGCATTTGGAATACCTGTTGTTACTATTGTTCTCATCTGTCACTTTATGATGGCTTTCACAACAAAATTATTTGTTACGACTTTGGATTGCCAGAAACAATTAGTTTTTTTGTTAATAGTACCATATGTACAACAAAGAAGCCTTTTAGCCCAATGGAGGGTAGGTTACATCTTATTTGTGCATAGGATTATCCTGGAACAAACCCTACTGGCATATGCACCTTTCAATTAAAAAAATAAAACACTTAACATTTTTTTCCTTTTTTTTATCTGATGAATATGCGACTATTAGCAGCTAAAGGAGTACCCTGTTGGAGCATGCAACCTCAAACTATCTTTCCTCGATCTATCAAATAACTCATTATCTGGTCTACCAGCTGAACTAGGTAAGGACCTGTCATAGTTTATGCTCCTGCCTAACTGAAAATCCTAATTCTGGAACTCCATGCCCTACTTAAGGTAAAATGACTACCCTCAGAAAGCTTCTGCTTACTGGAAATCCTATGAGAACACTTAGGAGGTATGTATTATCCCTGTTTCTCCTACTGTTTCGTAAACTTCTTGTCAGGAATCTCTGTCGACCTGCCAAAGTATTTATTTTGTTCCTAGTTCATTGGTTTCTGGACCAACAACTACATTACTGAAGTATCTGCGCAGTCGGCTTTCATCTGATGAGGAAGGTAATTGAAAAGGCTAAGTCAACATGCATGCATTTCATCTTTGATAGCAACATTTTATATTGTCTGTTGTTTACTCGGAGCATGCAATATCTAGTATTGTTCAGATTTGAGAATCAATTCTTGACTGCCGAAATGATCCTTAGACATATTTCCTGTGCAGGATCAGGATCTGGAAGCACAAGCACCCCAACAAAAGATGACCAAATTACTGCAGCGAGGCGTTTGTCCTTATCTTCAAAGGTGTGCTTCAGTTATTTTGTCGACATATATGCGATATCATAAGATAGATCTTCCTCTCCCTTTTCTTTTCTTCTACCTAAATGAATTAGTTCTCATGTGGCTGCTGATAATCTCTTATCAGGAATTGGACTTGAGCGGTCTTGGTGTGACCAGTGTACCAGCTGCAGCGTGGGAGACAAGTGATGTGATGAAACTGGATCTTTCTAAAAATTTAATAGAAGATCTGCCAAATGAGCTTTCATTATGTTCATCACTTCAAGTGTGTTTCTGACAAGGAAATATTGTCATCTTGCTGTATTCTTAATCATGCTCAACCTGAATTCTTAGCTTCTGCTCTTTTCCTTTCAGAACTTAGTGTTGTCAAATAACAAAATAAAAAGGTGGCCTCACACGGTGATCTCCTCCCTTACCAGTCTGTCTTCCTTGAAGCTGGACAATAATCCCTTGGCAGAGGTAATTCAACAGTCATTTCTTTCTGTATTATTTGTCGTCTGCATATATTTGGCATACAGAAGAATCTCAATTTGTCAAGTCATGGTCGATATTTGTTGTTGAAGTTTACAGACGTTTCTAACAGTTATAGGACCACCATGCAGTGGAAAATAAGCAGGATCACATCGTATAGTTCTACCCACTAAAACTCCTGAGAGCTAAGGCGGGTCAATAATACAAAATGAAAGCAGTAGTAACTTTGAGATAGCATATTTCAACATTGCGTGCAAATATATGGTAATATCCATCATTTCAAACATTTCTTAACGCAATATCATAACACACTTACTTTTCTTGTAGATATCATCCACTGATCTTATGTCTCTGTCCAAACTTGAAGTACTTGATTTAAGTGGCAATGCTTCAGCACTACCTGATCCTTCTGCAGTTTCTGCGTTACCACAGCTACGGGAGCTCTACCTAAGGTTGGAACATATGAACAACCTCTAAACTACAACTATCAGAATAAAGCTTATTTATCTTTCTCTATCTGTGAGCAGACGGATGAAACTCCAAGAATTTCCTAATGGTTTGTTGGGCTTAAAACACCTGCGGATTCTTGACTTGAGTCAGAATAACCTCACAACTGTACCGGAGGTAATTATTATGATTTATTAGCAAGGGATGATTTCCTGACATTAGGTTTGAAGCTCAAAATTTATTTGGAAATATTGCAAGCTGCTAGAGGTCCCTTTTCAATTTCTGCATATGCTGACTGAACTGCAATAAACAGGGTATCAAGAATTTCACTGCTCTCGTTGAGCTTGACCTGTCAGATAACAATATAACTGGGCTCCCTGCAGAGCTGGTATTTCTACCCCTCGTTTTGATGTTTACTTTCTCGAATTATCTATTTCCGGGTACTATTTGATTTTAGGTTTTCTGGACAACTCTTCAAACATTCGAACTCTATCATAGCAACCACGTTGATTACGATAACTACATACTGGCATGAATTGAGAAATACTTCCTGCTCACGAGTTACGTGTTTCTCAACCTCAGTGAATCTTCTTTTGTGGATGCTTTTGCTCGCAGGGATTGCTTGAGCCTAACCTGCAAGTGTTGAAACTTGACGGAAATCCGTTAAGAAGGTAAGAGTGTGACCTCTAGCTGTGATTTGATCATACTTATGTTAAATATAAATGAACCCGGCATGTAGCAGTGTGGTACCAAAATTATAGAAACACACATAATAGCCATACCGATGTGGCGGTTGCTATGTGATAAATCATTGGAACAGAAATGTGCATTTGATGAAAGAAATAAAAGGGGAAGATATATTACAATGCTCAGCCTCTTGTTGCTTTCTCGTGCAGCATAAGAAGAACCCTGTTGGAGCGAGGAACAAAAGCAATCCTCAAGTACCTCAAAGAAAAATTGCCCGCTGAATAATGCCTCGAGAACAAATTGGTTTGGGAGTTGTGAAATAACATGTTTCTTGGCCACTGTATCTTTTTATTTAATTAGGCAACCCTTGCAATTTTTTCCGGGTGTGATTATGTGGAATTTGGAATTCGAATTTGCGATTGTCGTGGAAAATTTTCCGGTGTGAATTATGTGGAATTTGTATTAAGTACCCTTGCAATTTGAATTCCGTACTTTTTACTGCATGTTATCCGGACGGTGGTGGATGTCGGCGCGCCATGGGCTCTCTTGTGTTTGTTCACGCGCGCCGAGGGATTGAAAAAACAGCCCATTCGGAAGCGGAAGGAGCCCCGTGGCCCATTTGTCATCTAATGGGCCTGTTGGTCCAGAAATTGAGACGCTGCTGCTGTTGGCCCATTACCTTGCACCGCGCAGTAGGCCCATTAGATGATGATGAACCCGCCCACAGCCCACAGAGGCGGCGCGCAGGCACCTTGTGTGGTGGTGCTCATCTGGACCGTCCGCTGAGGCATCCGACGGCCACCCCAAGCATCCAGAAGCGGCAGCCTCGGTGGGAGCGAGAAGAGGACAGAGGCGCAAGCGAGCCAGCCAACCCTCCCTGAATTCCTCCTCCGCTTGGTTCGCCGTCGCGCGCGAGAGAGAAGCGCATGGCGGCTGCGGCGGCGGCGAGCATGGGGGTGGTGCGGGAGGTCCTGGGCCCCGAAGTCGTCGACGAGGTGGACCAGCCCATCATCGACTACATCGCCAACGTCCTCGCCGACGAGGACTTCGACTTCGGCGCCCCCGACGGGCACGGCATCTTCGAAGCGCTCGGGGAGCTCCTCATCGACGCCGGATGCGTCTCCGGGCAGGACCACTGCCTCCAGGTATCCCCCTCACGCCCGTTCCTATCGCGCCGCATCTCGTACCCGTATCTAGGACTACCAATTGTACCGCTGTTGGTACCGCTGTCTTCTCCGATCTGACATTCCCGCTCACTCGCTAGCTGAAAATCCAAAATCGTTATGCCGCCGATTGCTTGGCGCTGTAAATATGACATAAGATATTATGGATTGGTGCGATTCTCTGGTTCCTCAATTTGTTTCAAGGCAATGGTGATGTATCACGAACTGTCTGGGCGCTTTCAACCCCGCACTCGATATAGTTTGTTTCGTTTGAGTTCCTGCTGGCTGTGTCATCCATTGAGGAGGATCCAGAAGACGAGAATAGCTGTTCCAATTGATTTATTGCTAGCATTTCGCCATTTAATGTGGTTCCAGTAATCATCAAAATGAATTGTATTCTAGCTTAGTCATGCCCTGATGCTCACTTCAATTTAGCTGCACCGAGGTGCGTGCACCAAAAAAAGTGAATGTCTTTTATTACTGTCCATTAGCCCCTACAATTAATCATTTATCTGCTACCACACGTCTCCCTTCATATTATAAGATATACATAGATCGCTTGATTCGGACTTTTATGCAGAATCACTTACATGTGTTCTGTTTCCTTCCGCTGTAGGTCTGCAGTAAGCTTTGTGAAAAGTTTGGAAAGCATGGCCTGATGAAACCCAAACAAGCTGTGCGTAGCCTTGTTACACCGTTACGTATGAATGCTGGGATGGACGACGATGTCGCTCCGAAAAAGCAACCTGAAGTATTCGAGGGACCATTGCTATCTTCACGCGATAAAGCCAAGATTGAACGGAAAAAAAGAAAGGATGAGAGGCAAAGAGAGGTAATGTGTTTTCTACTTTGCCAATGGCTCCTCTTAGATCACCACATGATGCTTTGCCTTTGCTTGTCTTCTGTGATGAAATTCTAGCAGTGCACATCTGGTATTCAGCATATTTCCCCTCTTTCTTTCTTTCTTTCTTTCTTTTTTAAATTGGTATAGATGCTAATGTCTTCCTTCCTGACTATGCTCTTTTGTATACTGTTCTGCTTGCTGGCGCAGGCACAATATCAAATGCATGTCGCGGAGATGGAGGCACTTAGGGCTGGAATGCCTCCTGTTTTTGTAAATCACAATAATGATGGTGGGCCAGCTGTTAGGGATATACATATGGAGAACTTCAGTGTCACTGTTGGTGGCCGTGATCTTATTCAAGAAGCCACTATCACACTTGCTTTTGGAAGGCACTATGGTGAGTTACAAATTAAGAGTACTTTATGGACTTCCTGGTGTTCCAAAACCACCAATAAATAACACTTTGGCAGGGAAGCATGTTCAGCCCATTTATACCAATCCGTGAGAGTTTTCATTTGAAATACAGAAATAGTATTCAACAAGATTCAACATGTCTTATTTACCCATTTCAGGCCTTGTTGGAAGAAATGGTACCGGGAAGACATCTTTTCTCAGAGCTATGGCGCTGCATGCAATTGATGGTATTCCCAAAAACTGTCAGATATTGCATGTTGAGCAAGAGGTCGTGGGTGATGACACCACGGCTTTGCAGTGTGTTCTGAATGCCGATGTTGAACGGGTTCAGCTTCTGCAGGAAGAGGCCCGTCTGGTTCAACAACAGGTTGATTAATGATGAATTTGCTTTTCTTGATATCTACTGCTGCTTGCCTGGTGTTTTTTTCCTCCTTCAATCTTCCCCTCTTTGTCAGTTGTTCCATTCAGCTAACTGTTACCATCTGAGTTCGAGCAGGGCTCAGGCAAGAGCAAGGGTGATCTTGACAAAGATTCTATCAGCAAGAGGCTTGAGGAGATATATAAACGGCTCGAGTTCATCGATGCAGATGCAGCAGAGGCTCGCGCGGCATCAATTTTGGCGGTCTGTTTATTTCCCTTGTCTGTACCACTTGCACAATATCATGTTGCTGGTTTGCTTTTGCTCCCATTTTAAATGCAGTCCTTGATTCTTTCAAGGACCAGTACCTGTCTAAAATAAATAGTCATCAATAGGGGCAAACATTTCAGGACATTCTGTATCTAGAGTTCGACATAAATTAGGGATGTAGGATTCGCACATGTTGATCTCAAAATATCATGGATTTGCACATGCTGATTACATACTTACACTACTGTTTTGAATGGTGGAACTCTTTGCAGGGTCTTAGTTTCACTCCAGAAATGCAACGCAAACGTACAAAACAGTTTTCTGGTGGATGGCGTATGAGAATAGCTCTAGCACGTGCTCTGTTCATTGAGCCTGATTTACTACTTCTTGATGAGCCGACAGTAAGTTGGAAATATGTTTTTTTTCCTCCACATAAGTGCGCATGCTAATGACCTCTCACTTTCCAGAACCACCTTGATCTTCATGCTGTGTTGTGGCTAGAAACATATCTCCTGAAGTGGCCAAAGACATTTATTGTTGTATCGCATGCTAGGGAATTTTTGAATACGGTATGAACACCCAATATCATTACATAAGAGCTATTTTGACAAAGTTTGCATTAGCATATGTTTTTCCTGTGTTGGTTCAGACTGGATAACTGATGGCAATAACTTTTTTAGGTTGTCACCGACATTCTTCATCTACATGGTAGAAAGCTACATGCTTACAAAGGTGACTATGACACATTTGAGAGGACAAGGGAAGAGCACCTTAAGAATCAGCAGAAAGCCTTTGAAACAAATGAGAAAGCCAGATCCCACATGCAGGTCAGTTTGTATTTCTAGCAAGTATCATTAGCCCTTAGAGTGCTTTAGTGCCTCGTTTCAAGAAAACTATGCTGTTTCTGTAGCAAACATTGAATTGGAAGGTGACGCTTTAGTTCATCCATGTTTTTATGGGTTAATAAACTTCCTTTTGAAGAGCACACAAGCAACTTCCTCGTTGGCCCGTTTCAAATTCACCATATGGCTCTGCATGATGCTTAGCATAAAAGTTTTTCAGAATTGATCACACCATGGCCATCTCTAGCCTACCCCAACTTGATTGGGACTAAAAGGGTTGCTATTATTGTTGTTGAATAATAGTAGACTGCATATTTATTTAGCTTGAACATGGCCACTGGCTAGCTAGTCTGTAGGCAGCTGAAGCTTGTGCAAGGTGGGCTGGCCCAGCTTGCAGTACCTTAGTGAGACAAAACACTCAGAGACAAAATCTCTGATATAAGCTCAAAATGTAAAAAAAAAAGAATTGTCTGGAAACTGCTGAGGCTATTAAGTGCTGCTAGATATTTCCTCCAAGACCAATGATGAGGTTTAATTGTTTATTTTCTCTGTAGGCATTCATCGACAAGTTCCGGTACAATGCAAAGAGAGCATCGCTTGTTCAATCAAGAATCAAGGTGTGTTTCCTCACAGTCTCCATTACTTCTACAGTTCAAAATTGTTTCACTTCTATCGTATGGAAATGGTTTCAAACCCCAAATTGACATTTTGGTATATAACGTTATTCAGTGACAAAATTGATGTCTGACTTGATATTCTTATCTGTACTATCTCAGGCCTTGGAGCGAATGGAACATGTTGACGCAGTTGTCAGTGATCCAGAGTATGCCTACCCCCAAAATCTATTGTACTTTGGTATTTTGGTTACAATCTGCTCAGCAATTATTCAATTAATTCCTTGCAGCTATAAATTTGAATTTCCAACCCCAGATGATCGCCCTGGACCACCAATCATTAGCTTCAGGTTTAATTTCTGATCCATGTTTATCATTTATGAAATCCTTTTCTCCCTCTTACCATATACACCAATTGGCATCTTATTCCTTGCCTTTTGTTTCTACCTCTCTATTAAGATTTACCAGTTTAGGTGCCCATATGATATGTTTGTTCTCTGTTTGAATAATTATTTCCTTATTTGCAGTGATGCTTCGTTTGGTTACCCTGGAGGGCCTACTTTGTTTAAGAATTTGAATTTTGGTATTGACCTTGACAGCCGCATATCAAGTACGGTTTCTTTGTTCCACTCATCTTATCTTGACCGAAGTTTATTCTCTAGTATTTTAAGCTGTGGTGCTTCCATTTTTCAATCACTAATTGACTTACTGTTTCAGTGGTTGGTCCTAATGGCATTGGCAAGTCCACTATCCTGAAATTAATATCCGGAGATCTGCAGCCAACTTCAGGAACAGTATTCCGCTCCCCCAAGGTGCTTCATTCTTCTGTAGCTATAATCATGTTTTTTTTACCACCATCTGTATCACTTTTTCTTCCTTCTAAAAACTTGTGTTACTTGAACTCTGGTGTACACCATTCTAAAGCTTTCTTCTGTGATTGTGATAATAGTTTTGTATTGAGATGCCAGTATGGCTTTTTTTTTCTATGCCATTACTGAATCGGACAAAATAAATACCCGAACCTAGTAGATCCTTAATATTTATGTTTTTTCTTTTGGTACTTATAAAATGCTGTCAGATACTTATGGCGAGATCGATTTGGTGTCATTGTTGATTGCCATGGGGTTTTCTTTGCAACATCCTTATTGGTTTGTTGATTTTTTTTTCTTTCGGTTGTTTTTACAGGTACGCATGGCTGTATTCAATCAACATCATGTTGATGGGCTTGATTTGACGGTGAATCCCCTTCTGTACATGATGAGGTGCTACCCGGTAAGTTCAAGCATAATCTTTGGTGATTGTAGGATATGAAACTTCACCTGGTGGATAGCTAATATGAATATTCCCTATGTGGTATGTAACTCAAATCTAAACTTTAGGTTTAATACGAGAAAAATGTATACGGTGCTGTTTGCAGGGTGTACCCGAGCAGAAGTTGAGGTCACATCTGGGTTCCTTTGGTGTCTCAGGAAATCTTGCCCTCCAACCTATGTATACTTTATCAGGTAGGTATCGTAGCAATCTTATAGGAGAGTTTAGACTGTGAAATATGATACTAGTTTGAGACTTTGTCGGTTTTGACAAACTTATATAATCTTTGCAAAGGTTTTATCTGCATGTAGAGTTATAGATTTCTTGATCCTAGCTAAAGCAATTGCCATTTCAGGTGGTCAAAAGAGTAGGGTTGCATTTGCGAAAATCACCTTCAAGAAACCACACATTATACTTCTTGATGAGCCCTCTAACCATCTGGTGAGTAAAAACATCACCTTGCCTTTTTTTTTCTTGTCAATTTTTTCTAGCTTGGTAACTGATCTGAAAGTGTGCCCCCTCTGTGTTGCAGGATCTGGACGCTGTTGAGGCACTCATCCAAGGTTTACTGGTGTTCCAGGGAGGAGTGCTAATGGTAAGGCGGCATTGCACTCCTGGCAAGATGTTTGTTTGTTTTAGACTTCCAGTGTAGTGTACTTACTACTACGTAGTACACCGTAGACATGAAAAAAAAGAAAAAAGAAAAAAAAGAGAGAAGTAACGAGTGGTTTTGCAGGTGAGTCACGACGAGCATCTCATCACTGGTAGCGTGGACGAGCTTTGGGTGGTGTCAGAAGGCAGGGTGACCCCGTTCTCGGGCACCTTCAAGGATTACAAGAAGATGCTCAAGGCCTAGATTACTGTACCTTTTTCCGTGCGCAAACGCCGAACCTAGAGGAGCCGTATACAGAGGAACAGAATGCAAAATCAACCAGCAGTAGTTTTTGAGGGGTGTCCAGTGTGAACACCCCTGCCATATGACATGCTTCATAAATATTTTGATATGTATCAAGTTTGGATTAAAAAAAGAGTTTTCATGCAATAAGGTTGGTTAGGCTTTTCGTGTGTAATTACCGTTGTCACGGGAAGGTCTGCTGACAATTTCCAGCGAATGTGTGGAAGTCAACACAAGGGAGGAGGAGACCAGCGTTGTTGCTAGGCCGACGGCCCGGTGGGCTTGGCCCAGTCCTGGTGGGCGTGCGTGCCACTACCGACTAGTCTTCTTCCCTGCTGCTGGGTGGGGTCGGGTCCAACTCAACAGAGTCCTCCTCCTCCTCCTCGTGCTCGCCGGTCTCCTCTTTCCCCGCGGCCAAACAAACCCTAGCAAGCCAAGCAGATCGGCGGCCATGGAGAGCTGGGCGACCTGGGTCGGATCAAGCGTCGCCTCCGCCTTCTTCGCCTCCCTCGAGCGCTGCTCCTGCATCAACCTCTCCACCGACGACGACGACGAGGAGGCCAAGGACCGGCCCCTCATCCTCTCCGCCGCACCCCGCCACGACGACGCCGTTGCCGTTGCCGACGCCGCCAAGCCCACCGAGTTCGCCGCCGCCAACGCCCAGGCCCAGGACCAGAAGCAAGAGCAACCGCCCCTGCCGCCCGTATGAACGAATCGCTCCCTTGTCACCTCTCCTAGTTCCTACTACTACTAGTCTACTACTACTGCTCTCACTATAATCCGCTCGCCTCCTTGTATGGTGTCTGTCGTCAATTCTACTAGATGCTACTATTGTACTATCTCGCGCCTTCCTTCGTCTCGTCTCCAAATAAACATTGTGCTCCTCTGTGACATCCATAGTGTTCTGTCTACATTATAATTGTGAATACCTAGTGGAATACTGTCGTTTGGATTGAGTCGATATATGGTCTATTCACAAATTGCCATCATGTGAACGACACTGGATGACCATAAACACTTGAATGGTTTTTCCCCCTATCATCAAGATTGAATTGTGGTTCATCCTGTGCAACGGCAATTGTTTTGTTTGAATAAAAGCAATGGTATGGTAATTGTGGACAAACGAGCTGGTATGCTTCTACCGTCAATTTGCTGCGTTTCCGGTTTAAATCTGGACAGGGGACTAATGATGAAATCATGTATATAAACATTGGCGGTTGTTGCATACATAATACCAATTCATTGGGATCCGCCGACTTGGTAGCGTCCTGCTTGCTTCCAAACTGGCCCGCCTGATTCGTCTACTCTAGTGCTTGTAAAACATGATTTTTCTCAACACCCAGATCATCTGATTTTTTTTTATAGGATCTTGAGAAATAGCCCATGAAATTCTGGAGGTAAAGCTCTTAGTATAATGCCGTTCCATTTATTTTGAACCATCCTCTTGAACCACTTACTGTTACAAGGTATAACCTAGGATTCACAGACTGGTCGTTTGTGTAAGTTCCATATCTGTTGAATTCCTGATCCTGTCTTGGTAGTTGGTGCACCTGGGTACATATGGAATGGTGTATATCCCGCATCATCTCTATTTCTGATGGATTATATTAAACAGACTTTTGGATTCTCTTGTGTGGCAGCATTATCCTCTTATTGGTAATCGCTATTCAACCGATCCATTTGTTCTGTGTGCGTAAAGATGAGGGAGGGTACTGTAATTAAATTGTGTTGAAGGTACATTAATCAGCAAGCCGAGCCGACATTAATGTATGAATGTCACAGATCGTGTAAAAAGAGCATCATATGAAGTTGAGTTTAGTGATACTAGCTGTTAGTATGTGAAATAGATACGAGTAATTTGGTTGCTGATGGTGGAAGAGGCAGGGCGGTGCAGCAGCACCAGAAGTACATTGGAGACGTGTTAACTGCTTATGCTCGTGCATCACAAGAGTACCCTTTAGTGTTTCAGCCAGGTAATAAGTAATCAAGAGGCCTTGTGTCAATGTCCTCGTGCCCTGCCCGCAGTGGTGGGGTATTCCTTGCTGGCTGCCAATTCTGTTGCCGACACAGCCAATTAACAAGGCAGGCAGGCAGGCCTCAAGGGTGTTGGTTGCAGTTGCAGGCAACAAAAACAACAAAGCTTAGCGGCACATCACATCACAAAAACAACAAACTCGGCCAGTCAGAAGATGCACACACACGTGCCCGGTTCCTCACTCTGATATGTTCTATTTCTATTCGGCGCCATGGCCGATGGCTGGCTCTCATATAATCATATAGCTAGAGCACCAAGTTCTTCGTATGTACAGTAGGGAAGAAAAAAAAAGACACGAGAGAGATCGAAGATCTGATTATCTCAACAGGTGATTCTTCACGCGGCACAGCAAGGATACAGAAAATGCATTGGAGTGTGGGGGCATTTTTTGGTCCAATTCCAATGCTAGATAGATAGTCTACTCGTGTCCAAAGATGGTCAGTGGTAGTAGCTGTGCTGTGCTGGCCTTGACTATTGCATATATCTACTTTGGATCTCGAGCTTTGACCAATCTGTCACGGGACAGCCTGCTGCTGCCCCAGCAGTCCCGTCCTTAGGCTTGTTTAGATCTAAAATATAGGGCGGAGATTTGGGGGTTTGGGGTCACATCGTAATCATTGTGTCACTGTAGTATTTCGTTTGTATATGTGAAAAATTATCCAAAAATTGATTAATTAGGCTTAAAATGTTCGTCTCACAGAGTACAACAAAACTGTGTAATTAGTTTTTGATTTCATCTACATTTAGTACTCCATGCAAGCTATGACATTTTAATGTGATGAGAATCTTCTTTTTGCATAGTGAGCTTTGAGGTTGCTTTTTGGGAACTAAACAAGGGCTTAGTTAATTTACCACATCACAAAGCATAAGTTTTGCATATTGGGGGTGGGGTGGGGATTTAGGGGTTTGGTGTCACTTCGTAATCATTGGGTCATTGTAGCATTTCGTTTGTATGTGTGAAAAATTGTCTAAAAATTGGTTAATTAGGCTCAAAATGTTCGTCTCGCAGAGTACAACAAAACTGTGCAGTTAGTTTTTGATTTCATCTACATTTCAATGGACTTTCGATTCTTCAATAAGCCGACATTTTGATGTGATGGAAATCTTCTTTTTGCATAATGAACTTTGGGGTTGCGCCTAGTTAATTTACCACATCACAAAGCATCAAGTTTCTACATATACTCTACTCTACTGCCGTTTCTCCAACATTAGAACAGCATTTAGTACCACTAGTGATGTGTATATATACCGCTATAAAATAACCTGCTGGGGCAATGATAGGTCCAGATTCAGCCGCATCATGTAACCTGCTTGGGCAACACAAACAAAATTTTTAAAACATATTTGCACGTAATCACTATCCCATCAGCGCATCATCCGGGAGATGCTGACCGATACTGCTCAGTCCTCATGCTCAATTTGCTCCACATCCTGCTTTATTTACTTTCCTTAATTTCCACCCTTCTGCTAGCTTGTCCAAATTACAACAGAAAAACAGCCAACTAATTAATCTCTCAAAAAAACACACACACAAACATGTCATGAAAAGTGTCCAAACTCAATTGCATGTATTCACTGCTGATTTATTTTTGGCCGGTTTCCATTTCGTTTGTTCACACATGAGCTTATTGTATATTAGTTCCTTTCATGCTTCCATTCCATCCGATTGAGACCACTCAATTACTTAACACATAACCACATGAGATATATAGCAGATTGCTTTTCTGCAGATGGAAGCCTTTCAACTACCAAGAGTCCAAGAGATAACACAACCAACTCAGATCACACCTTCTTGCACAGTTGACACACCAAAACAAACAAGTAACCATCCAAAAACAATTGCACTGTCTAATCAGCCTTTCTATCTTGTGCTAAGCAAAAGTCCTAAATCTCATACAAACTAGCTACAACGAGATCGATGATGTGTAAACGTTTAAGCTAGCTAGATCGAGCACAACAACCTTTACACCTTAATATGATTAAATCTATATACAAATCAAAACCTGATCGATATTACAATGAAACACATTACACCGTACCGGTAGTATTCAACATACTCCTATATGCATCTGTATCACTCATTCTAGCTAAAAAGGAGACGGGAAGGTATTTTTCATGAGTGGCAATTAATACACCTGCAGATGAGCTAGCTAACTGATGAACATACCAGAACCGGCCAGCAGCATGCTGCTCATCTCATCTGTTGTGGAGAGGGTTTGGACCCTGAGGAACCATTCTTCTTGAAACAGCGTACTTGCTGGCAGCGTTGTGGTCGTCGTTGCCCAGCTCTTGAGAAGGAGAGATGGTTGGGGGAATCTCATTCTCATGGCGTCTCAAGTCACTCATAATAACTTCGTCTCTCAATGTTCTCAAACCAAGGATGGAGCTTGGCAAGTGTGACGACATTAGCAAGAGCAGGAGGATGAAAGGGAGCGAGTGCCGGAAGAACATCCTCATGGCATGAGAGAGAGAGAGAGAGAGAGATTTGGGAGGCAAGGGGTATTAATATGGATTTAGTTGGGGTCCATACATACTCCGTAGTTCGGGCAGACACGGCCGGGTAACAAGAAATGGAGTTCAAATTAGAGCTCAAAATGAACTCCATCGATCCTATATGGTATGGTCCCTTTACTTTGGATATATATAGAAGATGCCGCGTTTGGTTGTTTGGTTCACTAAAAAAGATTGGCGTATGGAGCCCACTAATTTCCAGGTTTATTCTTTTCGTTCTATATTTTAGCAGCTATATTTTGATACGGAACCTATCGTGGATTCTGGATGAACGTGAAGTATCCCAGCAGCTTAAACTTGGGATAGATTCAGGCAAGTCTGACTTCGGTTGGTCACAGTAACAATGCTGTAGCCATGTGAAACAGTGAACAAGATCTAGATCATGGGATAGGTTAGGTTTATGTAACTTCGAAGTATGTGTCCCCTCTTTGTTTTGTATGGACTGGCACTGATTTTTCTTTAGCTGTCAGGGTTTTCTGAAGAGGTTTGGCAGTAGGATGCTTTGTACAGAAAGATTCAGGAAACTCATGTTACATAAAGAAATGTTTAGGCTGAGAGGTTACTGACTGACAACTTGGCTGTTTCTGGCAAAATTTCCTTGCATGCTATTAGGTTAGCCTGATGAAGCAAGCAACAATGGTCCTTTGAAAAGGTACCCCCAGCAGACTTTGGTTGCAGTTACAAGCAATTGTTCTTCGAAAGGCGAGATGGCTTGTGCTTCCCTCTCACCCCAGAACAGCCCTGGGATTACAGTTCAACGCATGGTAGCTTAAGCTAACATAACACCACTTACCTACCAACCAATTAAGCCCTACCACTGGTGGAAATATAAACTCAAGACCAGTGCTCAGTAATCTTACCAATCTAGCAAAACCCTGCAGGGGCCAAGGCACAAGTGTCGAGGCATGGAATCAAAGTGAGGTCTAATCATTCTATAAATTCCAATTATCAGCAGGTTGGCTACAAAAGTATGGGCACTTGAGGATTGCTGACTAGAGACTGACAGAGGAGACACGAGTTACATGTTATGTCTACTGTTTGGTCAAGTCGATGTAACGTTCACCAGATCTGCTAGCCAGAAAAGAAAAACAAGAACCCTGCCCTGACAGTACTACAATATTGCTTTTCCTTTGACGTGCTGGATTGTTTAATTGACCGCGTCTGCACCAATCCGTGCGACTGCCTTATTCATTAATAGTGTCTCATTACAGGCAGGATTAATGGCAATTTATTACCAAGCAACCAAAAATTTAGTACCCCTTGATGAGCATTTGCTGCTTTAGCTGAAGATTAACTGGAATTCTGCAAAGCATACTATGCATTGGAAAGGTGATCCAGTGATGCAATCTGCACCCCATGCTTTGATGACGCGCCAACAAATATCTTTCAGCACATCCGTGTCTTTCCAACAAATATATTTCAGCACATCAGGGGCTTGCTACAACAACAGCACCTTTAACTCTGATAATCTCTTTCATACTGTAGTACCTGCCAAAAAGTGCAGAAAGTGAACACTTCTCTTGTTCTGATAGTGACAGAAGCAAAAACGGTTTAGGCCTCGTTTAGATCCCAAATTTGGAAGTATGATGTCACTTCATAATCATTACGTTACTGTAGCATTTCGTTTGTATTTGTGAAAAATTGTCCAAACATTAATTAATTAAGCTCAAAATGTTCGTCTTACAAAGTACAACAAAACTGTGCAATTAGTTTTGATTTCATCTAACATAGTGGAATTTGGGGTGGAATTTGGAATCTAAACAAGGCCTTATTGCATCTGTAAGAGTTCAGACTTTCAGTGGTTGAACCATTGCTGATATGAGAGTTAGAGCCTGTGACACAGTTTTGATATGGGCTGTAGTTTCTGCAGAGCTCTAGGCAGCTTCTCATGGAAGAGTTGCACCAAAGAGTTGGTGCACCTACTTTGACCAGTAATAGGCGCATGTGAATGTGATTCGCCCATCGCTCTCTTTTTTCCTTACATGCATAAGGTCAAAAGCCATGCAACTTAGTCATACCGCAGGTGCTAAAACCTATGGGCCGTGTTTCTTTACTGACCGTAAAAAAAAATTTAAAGGGAATCTTACGTGCATGAAGTATTAAATGAAGTCTATTTACAAAACATTTTTAGAGATGAGTGTAACTTTACGCGACGAATCTAACGAGCCTAATTAGTTTATGATTTGCTACAGTAACCGTCCTCTAATCGTACGGTCAGAGGCCTCATTAGATTTGTCTCGTGAATTAACGCGGAGTTGTGAAATTAGTTTTGTAAAACTTTATTTAATACCCTTAATTATTGGTCATCCCAAATAAACACGGCCATGATCAAATACATGTGAAAGGCTAACTGATTAGCACTGGAGTAGCAGTATTTAACGTTGCCAATAGGTTACTCTACAAAGACAGTGGTTTGAGTCAAGTAATGTTGCTTCTCCCACAAGCATGATGCACCTCTCACGAGGACATGGTTGCGTCAATACGTCAACCAGTGTCGTCTGTGCCCATATTATGCCCTATAGGTAACTAAGGTAATGCAGTACAAAATAGTAGCTCAACAACGTATGGTTAAAACCACTCATTGGACATATAATAAGTTTTGCATTGTATCAATGCTATATATCTTAAGTTATAGAACGACCAAATCACTGGCTAAAGTTTTTTTCATTAATGGTACAGTACACATGTACAACAAGTACAGACTTCTGAAGAAAGATTTAAAATGAATTGCATTTTTATTCAGAATGGTACAGCCAAGCAGTAACACCGATAATGGCATTGGTGTTTGGTGAGTACAAAGTTACATATTTCACCTAGACACAGCAAAATTTACCATCGCTGCAATTTTGCAAATTCAATGTGATTCTTTGTCGCACTTCCACATTTCGGTTAAAGCAACTCTCTTAGGAATTCCAAACAAACCCTTTGAGGAAGTATCATGAACTGGCTTCTGCATCAAGTGTAGCTCTGACTCCGTCTTGAAATGAGATTGGCTTGATACTAAGCATCTGGGTTAGCTTGGTGATATCCATGGATATGTCTGGTGGAGAAGCTACCCCCCGGTTAACCTGGGTAAGAAAAGGATGAGATGTTATGGTGGCAGATAATTATATCAAAGCACTATGCTTAAAGCGAGCTCAATGCTCAGGTTAGAAACTACTTCATTGTAAGGTTAAGACCAACTTGCATCTAGAAAGTCATGCTTGCTAAATAATTGTGTTTTGAAATAATCCACGTGCGTTAGCTGCCAGATATGGATGCTTCAGTGCTACATTCTGATCAGAGATGAGATTAATACCGATGATGCAGATACAGATTTGATTATACTGTGGTTATATCCACGAACAGCAGCAACAGACTCAGCCATCTCCAGTCTTGATACCCTATCCGGACCACCAACATTCAGAAGGACTTGGACCTTTTTGCCATCTGCATCATGCACTTTGATGTCAGTCGCCATGGTACTGATAAATGGTAAAATAGAAAGCATTTATCAAGAGGATAAACAGTATGAATGTTAAACCTGAACTGGAACATGTTAATTGTTTACAGATAAGCTGCACAGTAATACCACAAGAAAGAGCATTGCCTGAGAACGAAGTTCCATAAAACGTGACATGTTTTGAACTCCTACCTGATAACCAAGTTTTTGCTAAAGACAATATTACATCCACCATATCTTTGACATAGACAGGGCAGCGAAATTCATCATTAAAGAACTCAACCTGTTGGCCCTGTGAAAGAACACTGTCCATCCACTGCATCCAAATGCCAGGTACCCTTCTTAGTTAGTCAGATACTACTCTGGTAGTGTAGAGTTTCAGCAAGTATATACAATTGTTAGTTTCAGTTCTGAAACATTAGCAAGACGAGTTTACCAACTTATACTTTGGGAAAATAACATAACTATTGGTGATTAGTGTCTTTTACCTGAATGGGAAGGGATTTTGCCACAGGAGATATTGTTTGTGGCCCATATATAATGCTGCTTCTCAAGATTGCATAGTTGGAGCATTTTTCAATAATGAATTTCTCTGCGGCAACTTTGGATTTCCCATACATGTTGACTGGCAATGTCTCGTCCTCTTCTTTGTAGAAGGATTTCACCCCCTCATAAACTGCTAGTACAGGAGAGCCACATTTCATTGTGCACTTCCATCATCAGTATATATAAGATGTACCACAGATTAAAAACGTTTTAGGGCTACTAGCATTAGTATGGAATGCACCAAGGAGAGGAAGGAGTAGAGTACCTTGATCTGTTGAGAGATGAATCAAAAGCGAGCGGTCATTCCCAAAGCTCAGCAACCAATTGACAAGTGAGGAAGGCACATTGGTAGCCATAGCAGCGGGTGGATCCATTTCACACGCCCGGGGAACTGAGATTGCAGCACAGTTGACAACTACATGTGGCTGAACAGGTGAACGTTAGCATACTCACCCCTGACTGGGTAGTGGAGAATTACGTACTGATGATCTAACATAAGCCAAGCAATCGCAAACGGAGCAGTATCACAATTCCGCCTAGCTAGGCACGTGAATTCTCGAGCAAATGCAGGTGGAGATTCATATTTCCCGGAGGCGTTTGACGAAATGGCACACCGATGCTGACTGACCAAAGGAGCTTGCCTGTCCGAAGGACGCGGAGATCGCCTCCAAGCCTTCGCCGGAGCGGAGGTCGGCGCGGAAGGCGCGCACGGAAGGGAGCGCATCGAGGAGCGGCTGCGGCGGGGCCTGGCTGTGGTGTGTGAACGCGACGTCGAGGCGGTCGGCGGCGGAGGTGCTGGCCCAGGTAGCCGCTGCCCCCCACCACGAGCACCCGCTTCCTCTCCTCCTCCGCCGCCATCATTCTCTTCTCTCCCCTGCCGCCCTGCGCTGCAATGGAAGAAGGGAGAGATCTGGTGGGCCCCACTGCTCAGTTGCTCGCGCATCGCCATGTACGTTTTCCAGTGGAGGAGGCGGAAAGTTTCACCCAGGAAGGCGGAAACTCAAGTGCTCCCCTTCAGTTCAAGTTGCATTCGCCCTTCGCTCGCCGCCGCCGTCCATCAAAACCCATCATAAACCCTACGCGCCGCCGTCGCCGCCCCTTGCCTTCGCCGATGGGGGGCGGGCCGCGCACGTTCCCGGGAGGGCTGTCCAAGTGGCAGTACAAGCGGATGCACGAGAAGCTGGCGCGGCAGAAGCAGCGCGGCCTCCTCCGCCACGAGAAGCAGCTCTACCTCGCCCGCCTCCGTTCCGAGATCCGCGCCTCACGCCTCCCCGGCGCCGAGACGCCCGCGCCCCCGGGCGAGGGCCCCACTTGCCGCGCCAAGCGGCCGTCGACTAGGATCCTTCCTGCCGGCCAGCATCAGCAGCAGCAGCAATTGGACTCCCGCGGAGGAGCCACTTGGAAGGATTGGGAGGAGTTGGCTCCGAGGCCTCCGAGGGAGGCTGGGGCCGGCGTAAAGGGCCCGACCTTGGCCGCGTTCAATCCGAAGAGAGACTACCGAACGGTGGTGGTACCCTGGTTGTCCTCAGCTTCTCCCGGTCTCCTTGGTCCAAAGAGGTGTTACTCGGTGATGTCTCCATTTCGTGCTGGAGGCCCCCTTGCTAAGGTTGGGAATGGAAGGGAGGAGACGGCATTTGCACTGTTCAATCAGGAGAGGTTGTACTCTGTGGCTGCCAGGCGATTCGGCAGGAAATGGAGACCAGATTCATCAGATGAGGATGAGGAGGCTGCATCTACATCCAAGAGGGATATGAGGTTTGGTAAATTTGCAGCATCAAGCGGAGAGGATTCTGAAACTGATGAATCCGGGGATGCAACTACCATAAGGAGGAGATGGAGCAGTGCTGCACTCAGGAACTGCGACATGAAGAAGGAAAGGCGGGTGCTCAAGTCTTTTGAGGAGGAAAACAATGATTTCGCTGGTACAATCCGAGAGCTGCGAGAGGAGATCAGAAACAGGGAGGTTTTAGGTACTGAGAGGAGGCGTTATGAATCCAGGGGTGAATCTCTGCTTACCAGTAAAAGGTTAAACTCTCAGAATCATCTTTTTTTCTCTTACGTGTCATTGTCTGCTATTGGTTAATTTGTTGTGGAGCCTCGGAACTTTATAGAAAGTTGTATATGTATAATTGTGTTCCTGGAACTTACGTGAAGCAACAAAATATTCTTGAAATGCCTGGATCATATTGTATGAAATCTTCTAGTTCAGCACTGACCTGTAACAATAAAAAATAACCATAATACAAAGGGTGGAGGCAATATGCAATTACTCATCACTGCACATCACGATCCTTGTCCTTTTGTCAATATGACTCGAGGTTAATGGATGATTGGTGAATAACAAATTTGCTTTTTGCATGCCCTGTCCTATTATGAAACGGAGATACCATCCATACAACCAACAAATAACGTTTTTTTTTCTGTCTTCAGATTTGATGAGTGTGGTATTTCCCCTCTGACGGTCAAAGCACTTACTGATGCTGGGTATATACAGACAACTGTGGTGCAAGAGGCAGCTCTTCCTATATGTCTTGAAGGTATTATATTTATTTAACTTTCTTTAGGCATTTTTAAAAGGAAAAGTAGTGAACTCTGGTTTAAAAAAATTGAGAACATATGTATTAGACATATAGCAGCGGTTGGACCTTCCCCATCCTCCAGTTATAAAGTGAAATTGAGGTTGCTCATCCTAATCTTATGCATGTACATCTCAGAAAAAGTGGGTTGCTAATCATTGTTTGTACACTGTGATATCTTCTATAAGCATATGGTCTATGTCGCCTGACTTAAGTTTTTCTGCGTTTTAATAGTTTCCACCTTACGACACCATTCCATTATATCACTGCCTGAAATATCAGAGTATGCTATCACAGAAGTCATCAAATTTCTCACTTATGCTACTATATACAAGCAGGTAAAGATGTACTTGTCAAGGCCAAAACTGGAACAGGGAAAAGTGCAGCTTTTCTGGTAATGTTCACTCGTGATATGTTACTTTCAGATATCTATAACAACTATATAATTGGTACCCACTAAAAGTCCCACCCCTATTTCTCTCCACATGCAAGATGTTCATGTCACCATCCACTAGATCTTCTCTCAACATGCAAGCTGTCCACATCACCATCCACTAGAATTATGAATTTATCTCTTCTACTGATTTTCTGCGGCTATGCATTATGTTAGTCTTTGCGAGTATCATGCTACAAATTTCTAAGTAGTTCTCTCTCAATAAAATGAATGTGCTCTACATTGTTGTTTAAAAAAAATTACAATGCAATCATTTTAGTGTTTCTACTTTCAAATTGCATCTTCAAATTTTGTATAAATTCCCGCAGCAACGCGCGAAAAGTGCAGCTTTTCTGGTAATGTTCACTCGTGATATGTTACTTTCAGATATTCTGTTTGTTTTGATGTTCTTGTTCAACCAATTTATTCAAATTGGATTGATAAACAGCTTCCTGCAATTGAATCAGTCTTGAATGCTATGAAGAACAATACAAATCATCGAGTTTCTCCAATATTTGCTCTTGTCCTCTGCCCTACAAGAGAGCTTGCCATCCAGCTTACGGCCGAAGCAAATGTCTTGTTGAAGTACCATAAAGGAATTGGTGTTCAATCTCTTATTGGTGGCACTAGATTCAAGCTTGATCAGAGACGTTTAGAATCTGATCCATGCCAGGTTTGTCGTATTTAGTGACCTACTGAAGATTAAGATAAGGGTACTTAACTGCTAGCCTGACCATTTTCTGTTTTCTCTTTTCCTTTCCAGATTTTAGTCGCAACACCTGGTAGACTGCTAGATCACGTTGAAAATAAATCATCATTCTCTGTTCGCTTGATGGGATTGAAATTGCTTGTGTTGGATGAAGCTGATCATTTGCTAGATTTGGGTTTCCGTAAAGATTTAGAAAAGATTGTTGATAGCTTGCCACGTCAAAGGCAAACATTGCTATTTTCAGCTACTATTCCGAAAGAGGTAGTATAATCAGCATAGATCACATCATCACTATATATATATTTTTTTCTGGATAGTCACAATTCTAAAACCAAAAGCAACGGTTGCTGTTTGTGACTGGCAGGTTCGACGGGTTTCACAGCTAGTATTAAAGAGGGATCATGTTTTTATTGATACAGTGGGCCTGGGAGCTGTTGAAACCCCAACTAAGGTTTCCTACTTTCTCATCAATATCTAGCTCTCTTTACCAACCTGATAGTAAAATATTTAATCGATATATCCCTTCACTATCGTTCTGACCATTTGAATATTATACACATTTTCATGCCTTTTAAGGAACATGAGCTATATTTTTTAAATCATGTCTCGCTTAAAATATAAACTTGTGGTCTTCTGTTAGCCTCCATTTCTATTTTCTGTTATGAAAATAAATGTGTTTGCTTTTGATCCATTTGTACCTCCTCTTGTTAAGCTTAGGTTCAGCAGTCATGTCTTGTGGTACCACACGAGCTGCATTTTCATATGGTTCATCGCCTACTTCGAGAGCATATTGATCGTGAAGTTGATTACAAGGTCCTCCATCTTCATTTCTTCAACTATCCTGATGTTAGAGCTTCAATGTGTTGTTTTACTAATAAATCTTCAAATCCCAGGTTATTGTTTTCTGCACAACAGCCATGGTGACTGAATTTATGTATATCATGCTTCGAGATTTGAAGTTAAATGTCAGGGAAATTCACTCAAGAAAACCTCAGCTTTATAGAACTCGCATATCTGAAGAGTTCCGGGACTCTAATCGCTTAATTCTTGTAACATCAGATGTTTCTACTCGTGGGGTGAATTATCCAGATGTCACCCTTGTGATTCAGGTGAGATTTTGTTCATGATTAATGTAGTTGAAGAAACTTTATGAGAATACCGTCTATTTACCTAAGCAACTGCAGAATTGGTGTCTAGCTCTTGAATATAGTTGTGTGGCATGGCTATTCCTTCACTACTGCAGTACTGACATACATATTTCTTGGACTAGGTTGGTGTTCCGCCTGATAGAGAGCATTACATCCATCGGCTTGGGAGGACTGGAAGGGAAGGTAAATCTGGCAAAGGAATTCTTTTGATTGCGCCGTGGGAAGAGTATTTCTTGAGTGAGATAGTTGATCTTCCGATTGAGAAGTGTCCAGCACCAGAGATTGATCAGGAGATGAAACAAAAGGTATGATTACTCAGCTTGTTGTGTTCTTGTTATCTTTTAACTAGCTTATTATATCCTGCAGTCATCTCACCATGCAATTTACTGATAATGCTGCGTGTTGTTAAGAAAAGCTCATTTAAAATAGTGTTGCATAAGTGCCCATAACAGATTTTCGTTTTGCAATGCAGGTTGATGATTCTATAAAACTCGTTGACATGAGCATCAAAGAAGCAGCATACCATGCGTGGCTTGGGTACTATAACTCAATCTCTGACATAGGTAGAGATAAAACCATGCTTGCTGACCTAGCAAACCGATTTGGTACTTCGATTGGTTTGGAGAAACCTCCAGCTATATACCGGAAAACTGCCCTGAAAATGGGCCTGAAGGATGTTCCTGGGATTCGGATAAGGAAATAATTTGTTCCTCTGTTGAACACTGCACGTACTGTATCTCTTTCTGTATTCCCTTGGTGCTTATCCTCCTAGCGTACAAATTTAACTCTCGTATACATGTCTAGTGTAAGTTATTTTTGTTCACCTGAACTCCTGAAGTAACTTGTTTGTACAGAGCTTCCTGTACCAGTCATGTGACGTTGATGGGCTATGTTGACGCTTTTACGACTATGAGACTTGAGAGGAGAATGTATCGTTTTTCATTTATGTATGTATATATTCAAGCCTCTGTTGCGTAGGTCCGGCTTTTAGACGACGGAGACTTGCAAAACTATACATTCTGCTAATAAAGTTCGAGATCGAATCATGCACGGCGCGACAGCTCCATTGTCAAATAAATAAATATTTGGCTCCGGAAAGAGTCCTTCAACCAGGGAGGTGGTTACTAATAATCGATTCTTAGGTATATCTCTGATAAAATCACATCTCCCTGCTGAGCCATAGGGATCAGGGATGGGGCGCTGCAACCACGTGCCCGCCAAACCAAGCAACCATGTAAGTCTCCTGTTTCTCTTTCGCATTGCCAGTTTTGGCTTCTACTATACCTTGCAGCAGTACGCTAATGCAAAAACGTATTTGGTATCCTGACATTTTAGGGTGTGTTGGCTTGTGTGTTTGCTGCCCACAGGAATTCCTAAATCTTAAGTCAGGTCTATTTAGAAGCTGAGACATTAGCTCTATTCTATATTTGATCTTTTTCTTTGTGAGTAAGCAGAGTACCAGCAAACCTAACACTATTGAACCAAGATACAAATTTCTTGCTTATGGTGAACTATTAGTCTCTTGTTTGCCCTCTATATTATGATTTATGGATGTGGCAGCATAAACAAACTTCTTCTTTTATTCTCCTATATACACTTCATCTAATCGAAGTGGACATTGGTTAATTTTCATCATGATTAAATACAGGGTGGAGTGGACAGGATCAGCAAGTTGCCTGATGATATTCTGCTCTCTATCCTTGAGCGACTTGATATATGTGATGCCGCACGAACCAGTACTGTGTCCAAACAATGGAGGCAGATGCCAACTATGCTTAATAAACTTGTCATAAGGGTTAGTTCCTTTGAGCCTGATAAGTCCAAGATCACTCTCGATGATTTAGACCGGGCCAATGCCACCATGCGTGAAGCAACAGAGAGCATCCTATCAAGGAGGAATGCAAGCCAGTATCCTCTTCACCTCCTGTGTCTGCAATTCTACTTGGGAGATGAGTCCATCTCCATAGCCCAGACTGCTTCTTACATCATGGAAAGACATACCGTTGGCTCAGTGGAGTTCATAATCTCGACGAAGAAGGATCATGCCTACTGCACTGAGGAAGATGTGATCATCCATGGCCGGGTATCAGTTAGGTTTTCCTCTCTCCTCTAGCAGCAGCAGCCGCCGCCGCCGCCCATGGCCGGCTGGCCGCCGGCGCCGCCGGTGACACCCCTCTCCTGCCGGATCTCCTTCCCTCCCCTCCCTTCCTCCTCTGCTGCTCTTCTCGCCGCCGCCGCGGACCACGCTGGCGCGGACGCCGCCGCCGCGGGCCACGTAGGGATCTTCCGATTGAGAAGTGTCCAGCACCAGAGATTGATCAGGAGATGAAACAAAAGGTATGATTACTCAGCTTGTTGTGTTCTTGTTATCTTTTAACTAGCTTATTATATCCTGCAGTCATCTCACCATGCAATTTACTGATAATGCTGCGTGTTGTTAAGAAAAGCTCATTTAAAATAGTGTTGCATAAGTGCCCATAACAGATTTTCGTTTTGCAATGCAGGTTGATGATTCTATAAAACTCGTTGACATGAGCATCAAAGAAGCAGCATACCATGCGTGGCTTGGGTACTATAATTCAATCGCTGACGTAGGTAGAGATAAAACCATGCTTGCTGACCTAGCAAACCGATTTGGTACTTCGATTGGTTTGGAGAAACCTCCATAAACCCTATCATCAACCTTCTGAAGAAGCATTCCCAAGCATCTGCAAATGACAAAGGGTAAAGCAAAGCCAGTTTGCAGCCTCATTTTCATGTAACTTCTATAATATGTCGCTCAACATCATCAACGGAGGGTGGTATGAGTCTATGTTTTATTGTCTTGGCTCAGCAGCATTTGGCAAAGTTAAAACAGAAAACTGCCATTCGGACATGTAGCTTTGAATTTGTGTCATGTCAAGTGTTAAGCTTGATTTTTTTATACCTCAAATCATTCATGTAAATCTCATATTACACGAAACATAATTATATCAGATCATTTCTTTTCTTGTTGCAAATATCAGATCATTTGATGTCACTGCAGAGTTATTTATTCAGATTAACACTTAATGCTCTATAAATAATGTCAGATAGGTTAACCATGTCAACCGGAAAACAGAATTAAACCGTTGTGTCAGATTCTGCCTGTTCACTCCGATGTAGAAATGCTTCCAAAAATCTGACAGAAGAGCTCTTAACGACCCATCTGCTCAGCTCCAAATATATACTGCCACAAACTCCGTTTACTTTTTCTCCTCATGGTATTGCATTATGTTTGCATACGGATGGCATTAACATATACTCTGTCCGAGACTGTCTACTCAATTCACCACAGACAATTCCTGCTCTGTCGACTTTGACCCCTCTGGGCTCACTGTGAGGGATCTGGCCTCCCGCCGTCCCCTTCTCCGTTGCGATAGCACGGGGGCCCTTTACACTCTCCACTTTCCTCCGATCCTCCACCGGGACCCTCGCCATGTTCATCCCATGGTGACTCGGCAAGCGACTGGTGTTCTCCGACCCGCGGCTCTCTCCGTCACCGAGAGTGAGCCGCGGATCTCTCCGGTACCCTCCTGTGTCCGCGACGCCCTGGCAGATCCCAACTGGCGTCTCGCGATGGAAGAGGAGTACGAGGCTCTTCTTGCCAACCAGACGTGGGACCTCGTGCAGCGTCCGTCTGGTTGCAATGTGGTGACCGGCAAGTGGATCTGGACGCACAAGCGTCGAGCTGATGGTACTCTGGAGCGCTACAAGGCTCGCTGTGTCCTCCGGGGTTTCACTCAGCGACCTGGAGTGGATTATGATGAGACATTCAGTCCAGTGGTGAAGCCTGCTACAGGAGATCGGCTTTCCAGGGGCAGGGGGGAGGACCACCTCCTCATGGTATTGCATTATGTTTGCATACGGATGGCATTAACATATACTCTGTCCGAGACTGTCTACTGCAGCCAGCCAGCAGGGTTTGTAGACTCCAGTCGTCCGGATCTGGTCTGTCGGCTCAACAAGTCTCTTTATGGTCTGAAGCAGGCTCCTCAGGCTTGGTACTCCCGGTTTGCCACGTTCTTGGTGACCTTGGGGTTCACAGAGGCCAAGTCCGACATTTCTCTGTTCGTCTATCGGCATGAGGATGAGACTGCTTATCTGCTGCTATATGTTGATGATATTGTTCTCACAGCCTCCAGTCAGCAGTTGCTTAGGCGTATCATCTCATCTCTGCAGCAGCAGTTTGCTATGAAGGATCTGGGTCAGCTCCACCACTTCTTGGGTGTTACTGTGGAGACCCGTCCTTCTGGCCTCTTCCTTCACCAGCGGCAGTATGCTCTTGATATCCTGGAGCGGGCTGGCATGTCAGATTGCAAGCCCTGTTCTACTCCTGTTGATACTCAGTCGAAGCTGTCTGCGGATTCGGGTGCTCCTGTGGCTGATCCTACTGCCTTCCGGAGTCTCTGTCGGACTTTTCCTTTACGCGCCAAGTCTGAGACTGACTGGGCTGGGTGTCCGGACACTCGCCGCTCCACCTCAGGGTACGCCGTCTTCTTAGGCGGCAACCTTGTCTCCTGGTCGTCCAAGCGGCAGCCGGTTGTCTCCCGCTCCAGTGCCGAGGCGGAGTACCGGGCTGTCGCCAATGGCGTGGCGGAGGCGTCCTGGCTTTAACAGCTCTTGGCTGAGCTTCACAGCCCGCTCGCCAAGAGCACGCTTGTCTACTGTGACAACGTCAGCGCCGTCTACCTCTCCACCAACCCGGTTCAGCATCAGCGGACGAAGCATGTGGAGATCGACTTGCACTTCGTTCGTGACCGGGTTGCCATCGGCGATGTTCGGTTCTCCATGTACCGACCACCTCCCAGTTTGCCGACATCTTCACCAAGGGTCTGCCCTCCTCGACGTTCTCGGAGTTTCGCTCCAGCCTCAACGTAGCCGGTGGCTAGTTGTGGCTGCGGGGGGCCCTGTGTGAGTGTTGTTGCTTTCTTTGTTGTCCAGTCTTGAACTCCGCTGCGTCGGTAGTTCAGACTGCGGGGGGTGTTGGAGTATAGATATGTAGCCCATAGGGCCCATGTATTAGGCTCATCTAGGCCCATGTACAGAGAACCATATACCCACCCTTCTAGGGTTGGAGGAATATACAACAATTATTCCTCTCTAGCAGCCGGCAACTCATGTCACTCTTTGAAGCTTGTCCAAACGCATTCAGTGCTCTCACATGCCTTAAGCTTGAGAATGTGAGCTTAAATGAGTCAGACTTGCCCAACATTTTTAGCGGTTGCAAGAGATTGGAATTCACCCGTTTGTACAACTGTGACATGGGGATTCTGTCTTCCCTAGAAATTGAACACCCACGGATCTGTCAGCTAGAGATGGACCATTGCCGTTTTGAGAGGGTTAATCTCAAGTGGTTACCAATGCTCACAATGTTAACCTTTGAGAATTGGATCTCACTACATGATCCCTTGTCTCTTGGTTATGTTCCACTGCTCAGGAGTGTGAGCCTCACTAACAGGGGCGGACCCACGTTAGGCCCAGTGAGGGCCCAGGCCCACACTCATTTTTTCTTGTTCAGTGGAGTTTGGGTCTATTTCCCTGTAGCAATCGAGGCCCAACAAGTAGCAGGCCCTCACTCAGTTTTTGGGCTAGGTCCGCCCCTGCTCACTAACGTAGCGTTATCTTGGCACAAGATGCTCGAGCTGAGTGAGTTCCTTGGCAATTCCACAGTCAACACTCTGGAACTGAACTTTATGAGCGAAAGGGTGAGTCAAAGTGACTTGTGCTAGTGGTGCTTTAAACTTGTTCTGCTCTTGCTGCCTAACCTTTATTTTATTTTTCGCAGATCTGGATTCGACCAGAATGTGCAAAACGGTTATTACCTGTGTTCTGCAAACTAAGGTTTGTGAATTTGATTAACGTTTCTGAAGAATGTGATCTGGACTGGACAATGTTCATTCTCCAAGGTGCGCCCTCCCTCGAGGAGCTGCACATCATGGTGCGGGATCATCTCTGTCAAATGCTGAGGGATGAGAAGCTGAGGAAGGAATACGAATATAGCGAGGAGAAGAAGGACGTAGATTGGGAAGGAGCCACATCTAATTTCAAGCACCATAAGCTGGCTGTGCTCAAAATATTTGGGTTTCGACCACAAGGCAAGTTTGTGAGGTATGTCAGGGGACTTATCGAAGCAGCGGCAAATCTGCAGGATATATTCCTGTATAATAAGGTAGTCTGTGAGAAGTGCAAACACATGGTTCCGAAGGCGTCCAGATCTCCATGGCCCAGGAAGCAGAGATTCTCTCTGAGGAGTCGAATTACTCATGGGACAGACTCTTTTGCTGCGATTCACTTCCCGAGTTTCTAGATGAAGTTCGATAGCAGATGTTAGTTCTCTTGAGGCAGCACATGTGCTGTCACTGTCAGAACAAAATAATTGTGATGTTGCCACAAATTGTGAGTTGTGGCCTTTGCTGTCAAGCTTGGTTATTGTTTTAGATCAGGTCTAATTTGTGCAGTTTGGTTCTTTTTGCACTTTCTTTTTAGATCGGTTTGGTTTGTATTAATTTGTTAGACCCAATGTGGAATTGTAGCAACACAGTTGAACTGCTGAGAACTGTATTGTGGGTCACAATTCAATTCGCAAATTGTTGTGTCATGCTCAAAGTCTTTTTATCTTTACTAATGATCAAGTGAGGGGATTGGGAAGTTTTGTATTGTGGGAATTTGGATGAAATCTGAAGAACCAGAGTTCTTCTAGTTTCTCTCTTCTCTATCTCTTAACTATTCCGTTCTTATGTTGAAGATGTTCGAGGGAATATGCATACGAGAACGAATCGATTCCGATCTGTAGCGGATCCACGGGCCTCTAATAATAGAATTCGTTTGCGAAGCATAGGTGACAAGATTGGGAAGGAGACACATCTGATTTCAAGCACAACAAGCTGGCAGTACTAAAAATCTTCGGGTTTCGACCAGAAGACAAGTTTGTGAGGTATGTCAGAAGTGTCGTCAAGGCAGCAGTGAATTTAGAGGATATATTTCTGTATAACAGGCTGGTGTGTGACATGTGCAAGCATGTCGTTCCAAGGGCATCCAGATTTCCATGGCCAAAGAAGCAGATGTTTTGAACTCAATCCACATGTGCAACCTCTCTGTGAATTTGAACTCAATCCACATGTGCAACCTTCTGGATTACAGTAATTGTCCAGTTTATGGAAAACAGGCAACAGCTGTTTTCCATAAACTAAGGCTTGTAAATTTGATCAACATTTCTGAAGAATGTGATCTCAACTGGACAATGTTCGTTCTCCAAGGTGCACCGTCCCTTGAGGAGTTGCAAATCACAGTGCAAGATCATTTTTGTGAAATGTTAAGGGACAAGGAGCTGAGGAAGCTATATGCATACAGCGAGAAGAAGAAAGGCATAGACTGGGAAGAAGCAGTATCTGGTTTCAAGCACCATAAGCTTGCTGTGCTCAGAATTTTTGGGTTTCGACCGCAAGACAAGTTTGTGAGGTATGTAAGAAGACCTATTGAAGCAGCAGTGAATCTAGAGGATATATATATATATATATATCATAAGCTTGCTGTGCTCAGAATTTTTGGGTTTCGACCGCAAGACAAGTTTGTGAGGTATGTCAGAAGAGTTATTGAAGAAGCAGTGAATCTAGAGGATATATTCCTGTATAACAAGCTAGTGTGCGAGAGGTGCAAGCATAAGGTTCCAAAGGCATCCAGATCTCCGTGGCCAAAGAAGCAGAGATTAGGAATCGAATCACCAACGGCACAAACTCATTTGTCGTTATTCACTTCCCTAGTTAAAAATGTTTGACAGCAGCCGTCAATTGTTCAACAGTGCATAGTACAGCCACCCGTTGGCTGAACTTCTGTGTAATTCTAGCTATATGTCATTGTAAAAATGTTTTACAAGTCTGTCTTGTACCTATTTTTTGATACTAATCCACTGCTCAGGCTTCCTGCCGCAAATGATAAGCTTCTTTCTGTAATTATACTCACAATGGCTGCATCATCGTTTTGTTATTTAAAGTCGTGTGTAAATGACAGGGGGCCGTGTATCCCTTATCTGCCAACTAAAGCTGCAGGGCAAAGGATCATCAGGTTGGGTTAAATCAGATCGGATCATCCGTGAAGTCCAGGCCAGACCAGGAAGGAGCTGTCACTGAATCAGCAACGTTAGATTTGCATGTTATTCAACAAGTCAGTATCACAATATGATATATGCAGCAAGGTACAGTTACTGTGATGGAACGAATATATTAATCAAGTACAAATGGTGACAAATAAATAATCAGCCGTCCGAA
Source organism: Echinochloa crus-galli (assembly GCA_900205405.1). Lineage (NCBI taxonomy): Eukaryota > Viridiplantae > Streptophyta > Magnoliopsida > Poales > Poaceae > Echinochloa > Echinochloa crus-galli. The sequence continues at coordinate 127,992 of OAMR01000813.1, read as the reverse complement.
TTTCGTTCAATGAAAGAACAGGATTATTTCAAATACATCTTTATTTTCACAATGGTGGTAGGTCCAATAAATTGGCCCAGACATAAAATGAACACGATACATGAAGGCATCCAACTTTTATCGCCGATCTGATGCCACTGATTCAGCAGAAAATAGATACTTCACGCGAGAAAGAACTGAGTCGTGCGCTGGATCATATGGATGATCCTTCGATGGGATCTCCAGTATAGCAGGAACAGGTTTGTTGTAGCCATCTACCAAAAATCTTATCATGTTTGCAACCTGACAAAACACAAATTAAACACTTTCAGCGAATGATAAACACATTTCAACTTAAACACATTTCAACCGTTAAAGAAATATGCATAATGCAAAAGCTTAAAATTCATTTCAATGGATGCTATGATTCCTACGCAAATCTTACTAAAAGTAGGAGCCAACGTTCTGCACACTAAGAAAGGGCTTCTAGGCTCAATGAAAGGTTTAAGTAGCTTGACATTATGAACTCATGTTGACACAGGCAGACAAAAATCACATAATCAACTAACCCCAAGGGAGTTAGTTTTTTTAATAACAGTTATTATCCTCTATGCCGCAGTATGTCATGATGAAATAGCACAGGCAGACAAAAATCACATAATCAACTAACCCCAAGGGAGTTAGTTTTTTTAATAACAGTTATTATCCTCTATGCCGCAGTATGTCATGATGAAATAGCACAGGCAGACAAAAATCACATAATCAACTAACCCCAAGGGAGTTAGTTTTTTTAACAGTTGCAAATCACAGTGCAAGATCATTTTTGTGAAATGTTAAGGGACAAGGAGCTGAGGAAGCTACAGCGAGGAGAAGAAAGGCATAGACTGGGAGGAAGCAGTATCTGGTTTCAAGCACCATAAGCTTGCTGTGCTCATAATTTTTGGGTTTCGACCGCAAGACAAGTTTGTGAGGTATGTAAGAAGACCTATTGAAGCAGCAGTGAATCTAGAGGATATATATTTATATATATATCATGTTATTCAACAAGTCAGTATCACAATATGATATATGCAGCAAGGTACAGTTACTGTGATGGAACGAATATATTAATCAAGAACAAATGGTGGCAAATAAATAATCGGTCGTCCGAATATCGTTCAACGAAAGAACAGGATTATTTCAAATACATCTTTATTTTCACAATGGTGGTAGGTCCAATAAATTGGCCCAGACATAAAATGAACACGATACATGAAGGCATCCAACTTTTATCGCCGATCTGATGCCACTGATTCAGCAGAAAATAGATACTTCACGCGAGAAAGAACTGAGTCGTGCGCTGGATCATATGGATGATCCTTCGATGGGATCTCCAGTATAGCAGGAACAGGTTTGTTGTAGCCATCTACCAAAAATCTTATCATGTTTGCAACCTGACAAAACACAAATTAAACACTTCAGAGAATGATAAACACATTTCAACTGTTAAAGAAATATGCATAACGCAAAAGCTTAAAATTCATTTCAATGGATTGCTATGATTCCTATGTATCTTACTAAAAGTAGAAGCCAACGTTCTGCACACTAAGAAAGACATTACGACTCATGTTGACACAGGCAGACAAAAATCACATAATCAACTAACCCCAAGGGAGTTAGTTTTTTTAATAACAGTTATTATCCTCTATGCCGCAGTATGTCATGATGAAATAGCACAAGCACCAAAGGTCACATTTCCATGTGTTTAGAACTGAGAACATGAACATATTCCTAGAGCTAACTTATTTTCCAGAATTTTGAAGCCACAAAATTTAGCTCTGTGATGATCCCTTCATGATGCAAAAGAACAAACAGCTCAACAAAAAAAAGGTAAACCAAACCACTTACATATTGGCTGATGAGCACAATCGCAATGTCCTCTCTAGCGGTGAACTCTTTAAATGCATCTTCAATTTGTTTAACTGTTGTTTCTGTAGCATACAATGACGTAATTCAAAGGGTTACTCAAATACTAATTAGTAAGCACACAGATTGTTATCATCTGGCAAATAAGAATAAGAATATAAATAAATGCAAAAGCTTTTGCTCTTCAATCAGCATTTCAGAATACATGAAACAATCACAAAATGGTTAACCAACGAATAAAAATCAGTTGTCCCAAAGCTACAAATTTCATCATTCAAAAAGGTATACCAGATGTCAAAGGAAAACATAGATATGCAATTGTTCAAGCAAGTAAACAATCAACGCTCACAAACATTAAAAAGGTTAGTTTGTAAGTTTTAATATTTTCCAGAACAAAAAATTCAGCTGTGACATAATTACAGGTCTGACAAATTGGCTGGCATTGGAATTCACAAACGACTATGCAATGTTTCTGTATAATTTATTGGCACAAATCTACCACATAAACCTTACTAAGCAGAATTGTGGATTGCTAAAGCACATCTTGCAGCAAACTGATACTGCACAATAAATTGAGTGGCACGCAATGAATAGACGCCATTTTTCCTGTGAGCACACTATATTGGAGAGCTTTTGAAAGATTAATCAAGTTGAACATTTTAACTCTATATATTAGTAATATAGATCAATGGACATGATATGTACGACTAGTCTATCACAGTTAACAGCATTACCATGTGAGGTAAGTTTAGCCGAGCATATATTGACGGGCAACTTAAAATGCTTTACATATTAACAGGTTCAAGGAATTACTGTTGTCAACAATAAGATAATTTGTTTTCTTCCTCAAATCAACATTGCCGACTCCAGCCAACAAAAAGCCAGTTACTGTATCCTGCAAATAAAGTGGAGATAATAAATCATTCCCATCATATAACTATAATAACATGCTAATAATATATCAAATAAAAGAACTGTCTGTACAGAATAACAATAAAATGTGTCCGGTCTTAAGGTGACATCTGGCAGGTACTAAGATCAAATAAAAGTTATACTCGTATAATGCTGCTGTTGGAGAGAACTGACTACTACAATGAGCTTATCTCAGTGCCAGGAAAGTTTTTGAGTATATATGTGACCATTTCACTGTACCATCAGCTAGTTTTAGTTTCCCCACATATCTCATCATTCGTGTTCAGTTGTTTGTGCAGAAGCCAGCATGGCACTATTCTGCCTTTTGTTCAATAAAGTAGCATTGGTAATTGCTGTGTATGTGCGGTAACCTGTCAATTACTTATGCTTCAGCTGGAAGCAATCATGCATGGATAATGAGTTCAGTAACACAATAGTGCTGAACAGCTAACCCAACCCGCAGCAGTATGTTTCTCGCATTAAAAAAAAGCCAGTAATTTCAAGCTAGTAGCAAGGAAGGCCAGGAATCTCTTGCCAGAGTCACACATGTTTTTTCTCCCCAACTATTCGACAGCAAAGCATCGTCAGATCAATCAAATAAGGCAAACATCCCTACTAATAATCCGACGAAAGGGGGAGAAAGCTGGGGTACCTCATCGGCGATGATTGCCGCCGCCTTCCTCCTTCCTGCCAAGTGGGAATCGCAAACAAGACACACTTGTTGGATCAGAGAAGAGATCGCGGATGGAGGTGGTCAGCGGTTGGTAGGCGGAATCATCAGGGATTCAGCATCGGACCTCACCAATCACCAATTCACGAGCGAGCGGGCGTGGAGACGGGAAATCCGGCGCGAGATCGATCGATCGATTAAACGATTTTGTGTGGCGCGGCGTGATCCACAAGTCTAATCTGTTTATTTCGGGTTCGGCTGCCTCCCTTCCCTTTGATGATGACGGGGCTGCAGGTGGTGGGTCCCATCCCATATGGAGGAGAGAAGAATCCCATCCACAAGCTTTCTCCGTATTGGAGTATATTCGTGTATTTTATTTTTTTATAATCTAGTATTCGTGTATTATTCCGTGCCAGTCCGGCCCGTATACGTCTGTCTGTTGCACTTGGATTCAAGCGCCCGCACCCATTCGAATTTCTGCTGCTTCCCCACTAAGAAATTTGGGCTGGAAATTTTGGGGATGCGACGGGGATTTGGGTTTCCATTCTAATTTCAAAATGCACTCGTGTTTCGGTTCTCTGAGTTCCCGCTCGAATTTGGCTAAACGATTTCGGTTGGGCTTATAACCTCGAGTTTTGACGTTCGAATTCTGAATTATGTGCTTATAATTTTGTGTGATAAGTCTATTTGGCTGTCAGTTAAGTCGTTCGTTCTGGGGTTTTGAATTCGGATGGTTTCGGTTTCGATTCAGGTGTCCGCACCTATTTGAATTCCTGTTGCTTCCCGGCTTTGCATTCGAAAATTGGAACTCGCCCTGAAATTTCGGACGCGATGTGAAATTGGGTCTACCAATTGGATTTTAATTAATGCGCTCGTGCTTCGGTTGGGCCTCTTAATTCTCCACTGGATTTGGAATTTGAAGCCCCCGAGTCACACATGTTTTTTCTCCCCAACTATTCGACAGCAAAGCATCGTCAGATCAATCAAATAAGGCAAACATCCCTACTAATAATCCGACGAAAGGGGGAGAAAGCTGGGGTACCTCATCGGCGATGATTGCCGCCGCCTTCCTCCTTCCTGCCAAGTGGGAATCGCAAACAAGACACACTTGTTGGATCAGAGAAGAGATCGCGGATGGAGGTGGTCAGCGGTTGGTAGGCGGAATCATCAGGGATTCAGCATCGGACCTCACCAATCACCAATTCACGAGCGAGCGGGCGTGGAGACGGGAAATCCGGCGCGAGATCGATCGATCGATTAAACGATTTTGTGTGGCGCGGCGTGATCCACAAGTCTAATCTGTTTATTTCGGGTTCGGCTGCCTCCCTTCCCTTTGATGATGACGGGGCTGCAGGTGGTGGGTCCCATCCCATATGGAGGAGAGAAGAATCCCATCCACAAGCTTTCTCCGTATTGGAGTATATTCGTGTATTTTATTTTTTTATAATCTAGTATTCGTGTATTATTCCGTGCCAGTCCGGCCCGTATACGTCTGTCTGTTGCACATGCGAAGCCTGTCCAGCGAGAGATCCAAGCACATATGCGGGGGTTTTGTTTTTCAAACGCTTCAAGCCATTTATTTATTTGATTGACATATATTCCTCTTCCTTTACAGAGGCATAATATCTTTTTACACGAGTTATATAGTTTCACCTCAGGGATACAAATTCTAGTTTTTTTTGTGAGGAGCAAAACTACAGTAACTGTTTATTTAGTTTTCCTTATAGGATTTTGTTTTGTCTAAGTAAGATACGGTAAAAACAAATAAACAATCCTCTTACACGTCAAACTCTATGTCTTGGCCTTTGCAAGAAAAAAAACTATCTATATCTCAGTATTTGCGAGAGGTAAGCATCTATGTGTATTTTGTACAGTTCACGCCATTTATTTAGTATATTCCTCTTCATGGTTATCAAGCTACTGTTCGAAGCAAGAAAAAAAATCTTTCTTTGCCCTTCTTTTAGGATTGTCGGATTGATCTTCCCCCAATGTTTTATACTTTTTTTAGGGAATCGTCCAATGTTTTATAAGAGATCAATAAAAAAAAGTAAAAGGCAATCCTCTACTTCATCAACTAAGGCCCAGAAAAAGATTGGGCCTGAACCTTTTTTTTCGAGGGTGATTGGGCCCAGAACTGATGCTACTGGCCCATCCCGGTCCTCCGCTTCCTCCCGATAAAATGCCCACCGCCTCCGCCGCCCCGATCCATCGCTCCTACCTTTGAAGCCTCGCGCACAATTCGCCATGGCGAAACCCTCCACCGGCTTGCACACCCCGCGCCTCTCCTCGCTCCGCTCCTCCTCCTGCCCCGCCACTCGCAGCTCCGTGGGCTCCACCTCCTCGTCGGCGGCCGCCGCATCGAAGATCCCCGCCGCCAACCCCCGCGACTTCGCCTCCAACGCCAAGGTAACTCAACGTTCCAGCAACTTCCGTGCTCACCTTAGCTCGCCGTCGTTTCTCACCGCCGTCCTTCGTATCTACTTCGTGCTCGTGCTGATCGATCAGGTGGTGGCCAAGTGCCTGGCCTACGACGACGACGACATCACCGCCACCGCCTACACGCTGTCTCCGGGTGCCGCGCATGAGGATGAGGGTCTCGCCGCGCAGGAGGACGATCTGGCGCCGCTCCCCGAGCTGCCGGACCCCGACATCTCCGGCGACAACTCCGCTGCTCCTGATGACGCGCTCATCGCTTCCGCCGACTCCTGCGTCACCGAGGTGGGTGGGGATCGCGATTTGTTGGATCCGAATTGCTTCTGACATTCGTTGCAGATTTTGGGTGCGGGTCCGTGTTTTGTGTTTTCCGTTTGAATTCGGTGCGTGCCGGTACCGCAATATGGTCATGAACCACTTCCATTTGAGTTCCTTCGCGAGTTTGGGCGTTTGAAATTTGAAACCGGAGTTCGTACGCGGCTCCTAATTGGTAATAGAGTTTTGGAGTTTCAAAATTTGGATTCAAGCGCCCGCACCCATTCGAATTTCTGCTGCTTCTCCACTACAGTAAGAAATTTGGGCTGGAAATTTTGGGGATGCGACGGGGATTTGGGTTTCCATTTCAAAATGCACTCGTGTTTCCGTTCTCTGAGTTCCCGCCCGAATTTTAGCTAAACGATTTCGGTTGGGCTTCTAATCAGATACATGATCCTCCCCCCGATTTGGGTTCGTTCTCGAGTTTTGGCGTTTGAATCCAGAATTTCGTGCTTATACTTCTGGTTGTTAGTTTGAATCCAGAATTCGGATGTCCGCACCTATTTGAATTCCTGTTGCTTCCCGGCTTTGCATTCGAAAATTGGAACTCGCCCTGAAATTTCGGACGCGATGTGAAATTGGGTCTACCAATTGGATTTTAATTAATGCGCTCGTGCTTCGGTTGGGCCTCTTAATTCTCCACTGGATTTGGAATTTGAAGCCCCCGAATGCGAAGAAGACTCGTGTGCGTTTGTGTGTGTAACCATTCGAAATTCAAAAATGCTGACGGCTGCGGTTTTGGTGATCCCCCCACACACACACAGGTGGCAGGGCGCGCGGAGTCCACCAACGACGGCGAGGCGGCGCCGCTCCAGGAGGAGATGAACCTCGTCCTTGCCGAGCTGCACGGTGCCAGCGGCCTCAGCCCGCGCTCCAAGCGCCTCCTGGCTGCGCTCACCGAGGCCGCCGCCTTCGAGCTCGCCCCCTCTCCCACCGCCCGCCGCCTTCGCCGCGCCGCCTTCTGGGGCAAGGTGCGCGTGGCTGTCCTCGCCGGGACGCTCGCCGCCGCCGTCGCCGTCGACGCCGCAATCGCCGCCTACCTCTACGCGCGCCGCGCCAACGACCGGTACCACGTCATGCCCCCCACCTGATCCGACCGCCGCAGCGCGTGCCCCCCCTTGATCATCGTGCTGCTCCCTTCCGTCCGTCGCGCTCGCGCTCGCGCTGCTGCTTCTCTCACGTTTGCCCTGCTGTTTCGGTATGTGCTAATGTTTATCTTTATGTGTTAATTGCTGTGGTTAAGCTGCCATGGTGTTCATCGATTACACGGTTGCATTGCCTTGCTAGTGTATATGTAGATTCGTCAGACAAGCAAACCCAGAAAAGAATGAAAATGCATGGAACTGATCCCTGTTCTGAATCATCTCATGGCCTTGTCAGCTTATGCAGTTGCGTCGCTCTGTATTCAGAGGACTACAGGATGCACGCATGCTGTTACGCAACAGGCTCACTTTTGAAGAAAAAAATGTTCAGGGTGATTACAATACATATAATTACACCTTAGTACTATTGCACAAGCAAAAAATCCACAAGCATTCAAATTTCCAGCAGACAATACACACAAAACTGATTACAGAAAACAACATATACACGAAAACAAGCCAAAACTGCAACTGATTACGCGTTCTGTTCTGCTCGTGCAATTCCAAGCAGAACCCAAGAGTTGAACCCCCCAGAAGAAGATCAAATTGCTTCAGGATCTCACACCTAGTTCTTCCAGGGCCTGCAAGAAACAGGGTTCAACTGTATGATATCTTTATGTTCCTTCCTTATGAGTCTGGCTGTCACCAGCTAGAAACAGCCCAGGAATTTCTTGGTCCCTTTGGATCGGTGCTTGGCTGCCATGTCCTCATACTTGAGAATTGCCTCGTGTCGCTTGGCCTCAACAGAGGCGCGCTTCTCTTCGGCCTCCTTGTGGATGCCTGCAATCTGGTTCCTCATCTTCTCTGCATACTCCGCCTTTTTCTTTTCCAGCATCTCCTGAAATCAACAAATGCATGCTCCCATTCAGTCACAAGTTATGTCGTAGTTTTCTGCACGTTTCTGTACATATTGACTTCAAATTAACTGTATGCAATGTTTTCAGCAAACCATGCCCCGCTCATACTCCTGTCACCGCATCGTCAGAAATTGTAGGTTTGTTACAAACTCAGGACTTAGTTTAGAACGAGGAATGGATGCTTGGCAACCTGTTTCAGTCTCACCATCACCACCGACACCTCAACTGGCGATACGTGATCAACAACAGAATTATATTAAACTAGTATGATCAGAATCTGATCGAGTGAATAAGCTAATTCATACATAGGTGATTACGATTCTGTGACAGTATTCAGACCTCTCGTGTTCGCAGCTTTGCTTCCACGGCTGCCTTCTTTGTGTTCTCCCACGACATGATGGATGACATCTTCTTCTGAGCCCTGTGTCTCATTAGCGACCAAAAGCAAAATTACATTTTGGCTACAACTCAAAGAATTATTCTAAGAAGAGCTGAGCTGAGCGTGGCTGCTCACTTGTTCTCTGCTTTGCTCTTCTCGCTCTCCTCCCAAGCCTTGATCATCGACAGCTTCCTGTCCATCTCCACCTTTGCAAGAACGGCATCTGCACATGTCTCTGTGTTATGTCTCATCGTAGCAAAAGAAGATTCAGGCAAGCAGAACTCTTGTTACAACTGACTGAAACGTTGAGAATAATACCTCTGTCAGCCGGGGCAGCTGCAGCATTATCAACTGGAACTGGAGGTCCACCTGCAGATCGAGCAATCATGATGGGTTTTAAGCAGAAGCAACTCTGTTTTCTATAAGACTGGCCGGACGCCTGAATGAATTCCTGAACAACTAACCGTGTATTATAACTGGAACAAATAAGAATATCTGTTTTCTAATCGCGTCTTACAAAGAGTCGTTTTCCATCTAAATAAATGATGATAATTGCTGGTCTACGCAACAACAACAACAACAAAGGGCAGTACCAGAGGCACGAGTCACTTGTCTGAATCGAAAAGGAGCATGGCAGCTGCCTGAACATGACCAACAAGCATTTGATTTGAGCCAAGAGAGATGCAAAGAAAATCTTCGCTAGAGTAGCAGAGACCATAGGTACAGTGAAGATTCTTACTCTTGGTTCCTCCGCCACCGACCACATCCGCTTTCGTCGCCTCCATGGGTCTCTCTCTTCTCTTGCTCTCCCCTGTGGCACTAGCAAGGCAAGACTGACACCACCGATGATGATAACCTAGCTGCTAAGCGGCCTCCTCCTGCCCCTTTTAGAAGCTTGCAGAAGCTCAGTGCCGAGCAGTAGTAGAGCTTACGCGTTACACTAATCAAAGACATCTTTTGGAAAGAGATGTAGTAAAAAGAAATACATCTTTTGGTGTCCACTCCTATGGGTGCTTAATGCTAATGATGGCTGCCACGTCGCCACCGGCCACGCGCCACGCGTCCGCATCATTGGCCGTGCGGGGCCTACATGGATGTCCACGTGTCCCGGATCAGCGGCCACGTCCCCAGATCCCGAGGAATTGATCTCGTCGTTTCCAGGTCGCGCTAGTAGTCGGGCCTTTGATTGCATTAGCTGGGCCGGCCTGAAGATGAGAAGGAACACTGACATGCCGACCCGAGCCCAGCAATGACGGCCCACGGGAACGAAATTAATTAACTATCGGCTAGGGTTTGGTGGCCTCTATCCTCCTCTGTTTGCTTCGGCGTGTCTCGGCGGCGCGGTTGGCGGCGAGGGAAGGAAGATGTCGAAGAAGAACAATCTCGCCAAGAGGAAGAAGCAGTACGAATTCGACCTCAAGAGTACTATCTCACCTCTCTCTCTCTCTCTCTCTCTCTCATTTCCTCTCCAAAACTGCAACTGATTACGCGTTCTGTTCTGCTCGTGCAATTCCAAGCAGAACCCAAGAGTTGAACCCCCCAGAAGAAGATCAAATTGCTTCAGGATCTCACACCTAGTTCTTCCAGGGCCTGCAAGAAACAGGGTTCAACTGTATGATATCTTTATGTTCCTTCCTTATGAGTCTGGCTGTCACCAGCTAGAAACAGCCCAGGAATTTCTTGGTCCCTTTGGATCGGTGCTTGGCTGCCATGTCCTCATACTTGAGAATTGCCTCGTGTCGCTTGGCCTCAACAGAGGCGCGCTTCTCTTCGGCCTCCTTGTGGATGCCTGCAATCTGGTTCCTCATCTTCTCTGCATACTCCGCCTTTTTCTTTTCCAGCATCTCCTGAAATCAACAAATGCATGCTCCCATTCAGTCACAAGTTATGTCGTAGTTTTCTGCACGTTTCTGTACATATTGACTTCAAATTAACTGTATGCAATGTTTTCAGCAAACCATGCCCCGCTCATACTCCTGTCACCGCATCGTCAGAAATTGTAGGTTTGTTACAAACTCAGGACTTAGTTTAGAACGAGGAATGGATGCTTGGCAACCTGTTTCAGTCTCACCATCACCACCGACACCTCAACTGGCGATACGTGATCAACAACAGAATTATATTAAACTAGTATGATCAGAATCTGATCGAGTGAATAAGCTAATTCATACATAGGTGATTACGATTCTGTGACAGTATTCAGACCTCTCGTGTTCGCAGCTTTGCTTCCACGGCTGCCTTCTTTGTGTTCTCCCACGACATGATGGATGACATCTTCTTCTGAGCCCTGTGTGACATTAGCGACCAAAAGCGTAATTACATTTTGGCTACAACTCAAACAATTATTCTAAGAAGAGTTCAGCAGAGCATGGCTGCTCACTTGTTCTCTGCTTTGCTCTTCTCGCTCTCCTCCCAAGCCTTGATCATCGACAGCTTCCTGTCCATCTCCACCTTTGCAAGAACAGCATCTGCACATCTCTGTGTTATCCACAACGTCTCATCGTAGCAAAAGAAGATCCAGGCAAGCATTGTTATAACTGAAACGTTGAGAATACCTCTGTCAGCCGGGGCAGCTGCAGCATTATCAACTGGAACTGGAGGTCCACCTGCAGATCGAGAGGCACGGGTCAGCAGCACCTCTAGGCAAGCAACTGATAGAGTAGCTTTTTGGGACATTGATTGATAAATCATGATGGGTTTTAAGCAAAAGCAACTCTGTTTCTATAAGACTGGCCGAACGCCTGAATGAATTCCTCATGCTAGCGCGCGCGGAGTCCACCGAGGCGCCGCCGCCATCTCCACCTTTGCAAGAACGGCATCTGCACATGTCTCTGTGTTATGTCTCATCGTAGCAAAAGAAGATTCAGGCAAGCAGAACTCTTGTTACAACTGACTGAAACGTTGAGAATAATACCTCTGTCAGCCGGGGCAGCTGCAGCATTATCAACTGGAACTGGAGGTCCACCTGCAGATCGAGCAATCATGATGGGTTTTAAGCAGAAGCAACTCTGTTTTCTATAAGACTGGCCGGACGCCTGAATGAATTCCTGAACAACTAACCGTGTATTATAACTGGAACAAATAAGAATATCTGTTTTCTAATCGCGTCTTACAAAGAGTCGTTTTCCATCTAAATAAATGATGATAATTGCTGGTCTACGCAACAACAACAACAACAAAGGGCAGTACCAGAGGCACGAGTCACTTGTCTGAATCGAAAAGGAGCATGGCAGCTGCCTGAACATGACCAACAAGCATTTGATTTGAGCCAAGAGAGATGCAAAGAAAATCTTCGCTAGAGTAGCAGAGACCATAGGTACAGTGAAGATTCTTACTCTTGGTTCCTCCGCCACCGACCACATCCGCTTTCGTCGCCTCCATGGGTCTCTCTCTTCTCTTGCTCTCCCCTGTGGCACTAGCAAGGCAAGACTGACACCACCGATGATGATAACCTAGCTGCTAAGCGGCCTCCTCCTGCCCCTTTTAGAAGCTTGCAGAAGCTCAGTGCCGAGCAGTAGTAGAGCTTACGCGTTACACTAATCAAAGACATCTTTTGGAAAGAGATGTAGTAAAAAGAAATACATCTTTTGGTGTCCACTCCTATGGGTGCTTAATGCTAATGATGGCTGCCACGTCGCCACCGGCCACGCGCCACGCGTCCGCATCATTGGCCGTGCGGGGCCTACATGGATGTCCACGTGTCCCGGATCAGCGGCCACGTCCCCAGATCCCGAGGAATTGATCTCGTCGTTTCCAGGTCGCGCTAGTAGTCGGGCCTTTGATTGCATTAGCTGGGCCGGCCTGAAGATGAGAAGGAACACTGACATGCCGACCCGAGCCCAGCAATGACGGCCCACGGGAACGAAATTAATTAACTATCGGCTAGGGTTTGGTGGCCTCTATCCTCCTCTGTTTGCTTCGGCGTGTCTCGGCGGCGCGGTTGGCGGCGAGGGAAGGAAGATGTCGAAGAAGAACAATCTCGCCAAGAGGAAGAAGCAGTACGAATTCGACCTCAAGAGTACTATCTCACCTCTCTCTCTCTCTCTCTCTCTCTCTCTCTCTCTCATTTCCTCTCTTCTAGTGGAAGCAGCTGTTCTGATTTGGCGCTTCGGTGCCTCGGATGTGGTTGTCATGTGCAGGGGAGAAGGAGTCCAAGGAGCAGCAGGCCAAGAAGCTGCAAGCCAAGAAATCCAAGATGAAGGTACCACTAACCCCGGTGCTATGCTGCCTTGCAGTTTTCCTCTTTCAACTAGTTGCCCTGACTAGAAAATTTTAGATTATACTGATTGACAATTGCCGTCACCGGATACCTTTGTCAGTGAAATTAGCTAGAATGTAGCGTTTCTCTATGCGATGCCGTGGAGCTCGATTTCGAGTTATTTACCCCGGACTATTATAAGTTTGTTTCACTGGCATAATAAGCAACTGGTGGATTTTATCACTAGGACCATGGGCCAGGGCCTTTAATAACTAAATAAGAATATTCTCACTAGGAGGCTAATTAGTTGTCTGATTTTGCTTGAAACTGCCATGATCATGAGCATTTGGGTTTCAACGCTCCAGCGACAGGTGCATCTGACAAACTAAACACGCCACTGAAGGTGTTTGAAATGATAAGTTACTAGATTCTGGGAAAGATTTACAGATTATACATCTTAGTCTTTCCCAAGCCATTTTCCTTATTCTCAAATCTGAAGGCATGGTTGAGCACATTATTTTTCCTTCCTGGGTCCATCAGACCATCACTAAGGAAACATGATTTTTAGCTCTCAAGTTTTCCTGTTGATGTTTTATGAAACATATACCTGAGAATTTACTTTTGATGTTTTATGAAAATATGTTCACTGGGCATGCTTTGGAATTACATACAGATGCTTTGATCATGAACTAGGTTTCATTTATCTGTTATGTATTCTGATAGGCCTGTTTTAACTGCCATGAACAGTTTGGTAGTGCTATGAACCGTGGTGTGTTTTTAGGTGGTTGATAACAACCCTTACTCCAAAGTTCTTTCTAGGTGTTATCTTGTTTGTGCATAGGGCATTATTTCCAACTGCCTACTTTTCTGATCTGAAGTTTGCCAGTTAGCAATTTGAAATGCTTGTTGCCAAGTTCGTTATGCCAGCTATATGATTTTTGTTCGTTCTGGCCGCTTGGTTATCTTTGGTCCACATATGCCATCTGATATGCTGCAACCAGGTTGCTGGTGCTAATCTTTGGCTCCAGAGAAACATTGTTAAATCTCCTGTATTCTGAAACTACAGTTGTAATTCTTGGGTAGAACAATGTGACAATCTATCATTGAAATTTGAAGGTACTTATGCCTGGCCGTTATGAGTTTTGATTATCTAGCCACTCGTAATTTATGTAGTGGTGCCTTGTTATGTACTGTACATTTGTACTTCAGTTACCACCTTGTTTGGCTTTGCACTGTCTCTCGTTTTAATACCCGGACTATCTAATTATGCAACATATGTGCTAATGCTGTTCTTTACTCTATCTGTTCAGATTGATGGTAGTGACAAAAAAAGAAAGGGTGGTCAGTTTAAGGTTGGCAAGAAAGTGAAGACGAAACTTTCAGCCTTAACGAAAGCCAAAGCTGCACAAGCCATGGAAGTCGACAAGTGAAGAACTTTGCTTAATATAATACGCATTACACTTGCTAAAGTGCTGAGCTTGTGAACGAAATGACTAAGTTGTATGCTCAGATGGATAGATAGCATTTGATGGGACCAGATTGAAACATGTAGCCTAGGCAACTCCAATCGGGTGCAGCTTGTTACCCCCTTTGCCTTTTTGTTGCTGGTTCGTGTGCTCCAGTAGTGGTAGACTAGTAGAGTATAAATGAGTTCTTTTTGGTCAAAAGAATATTTAGCCTGGATCTTTGATCTGTGATCTCGATGCTCTTTTATTTGCCTGGAAGCAGCAGCAGCTTTTGCATGTGTCAATCCTCAGTATTGTGTTGTGTGGTTGTGGCTGCAGTGAATCATTCCATGCTTTCCTTGCCTGCCCAGCAACTCAATGTTGACAAATGATGCATGCTCTTTTTCACCAGTTTTCTTTCCTTCTTATTCTTTGAATTTCTTGTGTAACTGCTACGCCCATTGTTTGTGGTATTAGCTGATGATCTGTTTATGCGTGGTATCATACGGACGCGCCTGCATTTTGTCCTGTTGCTGGAGTATACGGGGTGGCAAGCAGTTATTTAATAATAATATGTATGATTACTCCTCGGAAGTAGCGACGAGGTGTCGAAAGCGGCCTGGCACATGGTCAGCTTCAAGCTGTACTCCATTGGAACTTACTGGATGTGAGTACAAACCCAGTACGTGATGCTTATGTCATCACTTCACTACACAGGCCTTAGATCCCAAATATACACCCCAAAATTTACTATGCAAAAAAAAGATTTCAATCACATCAAAATGTCATAACATGCATGAAGTACTAAACGTAGATGAAATCAAAAACTAATTGCACAGTTCTGTTGTACTTTGTGAGACGAACATTTTGAGCCTAATTAATCAATGTTTGGACAATTTTTCACAAATATAAACGAAATGCTACAGTGACGCAATGATTATAAAGTGACATTATACCCCCAAATTTAGGCGACATTATACCCCCAAATTTAGGCTCCCAAATTTGGATCTAAACAAGGCCTTGCTTGGGCAGTGCCCAGCCATGCCTTTGATCTTTGGACTTGGGCCTTGTTTAGATGTAGGATAGGGGGTGGGGATTTGGGGGTTTGGGGTCACTTAGTAACCATTGCGCTACTATAGCATTTCGTTCGTACGTGTGAAAAATTATCCAAAAATTGATTAATTAAGCTCAAAATGTTCGTCTCGCAGAGTACAACCAAACTGTGTAATTAGTTTTTGATTTCATCTATATTTAGTACTCCATGCATGTTACGACATTTTGATGTGACGTGAATCTTCTTTTTGCATAGTAAACTTTGGGGTTGCTTTTTTGAAACTAAACAAGGTCCTGTTCTCCTTCCCTGGGAAAATACCAAAGCCAACAAATAAATCGAGGTGAGTTGTATCATGTCAGCCGCCTCCTTGTCATTTCAGCCAGCGTAACCCGTTTGTGAGAAAGGAGTTGGGGTACCTTCGGTGGTGTTGAATTTTCGTGCTCCATTCCAGAGCAGCAAGCAAGTCTCATCGATGAAAATGCAGGCTCATCCAGGGATAAATCTGCTTGAACAAGTGCTAACAAATATCTCTTTTTTATGGTAATAGCCTGCTCATCTATATCTGGCTTGTGGGTGGCTTCACAGCACAGCCCAATTATTACTGTCATCCTATAGCTTACTACGCGTCAACAAAACGATGTGTCTCTGTCTCCGTACTCGGTCAAGGCTAGGATCCTCTGTGACAGCCATTTGATGAAATGAAATATAGAGCTGCATTATTTTGTTTTTTTACTTTAGAAATGTAGAGCACTAGTTGCTTTACATGTTTTTTTTGCTTTAAGCAACTAATATTTTGCTGGATCTACATTTTAACATATAAAAATAACTATTTCTACATCACTCACGTATCTAATAAGTTAAATTTTTCGATTAGATATCCACTATTACTATGATTTCAAGATAACTCGTCCTATTCGTCTGGCGGGTGGTGTTGATTCGTTCTGAGAGAAAAGTACATCCGGCCGGTGGCTAGTGGCTAATTTGTTATGAAAGAAAAGTACTGCTGTCTGGTGGCTGATAAGCCAAATGAACATGGCGAAACGTTCACTCTACTAAAAAATCATTTAAGATACTAGTAATGTACTGTATAACATTCATTTGGATCATTGTTATCGTGAGTGAGGGCTTGTCACCCAGTGAGGAGAACTGTGGCAAGTGAGGAGAATGTGGCCGTCACAGAAAATCCTTGTCTCTCTCCTCGAACACATACAGCATACATGCTCGCTCTTCCTCCTCTTGGGTTCGTCCCCTAGTCACTCTGATCCCTTCCTCACCCTCCCTTCCCCCATCTCTAGGCCTAGGGTTTTAGCACCCCATTTCCCCCATCGACATTTCCGATCGGATCGCTCCCTTCTCACCCGCCGCCAGCCAGATCCCGGCGCGAGTAACCCATCCCTCCGGCGCCGCCACCTTCGTCTCCACCGAAAGAAAGCCTCGCACAAATCCCCACCTCCTTTTCGCCCATTTGTTGCAAAGATCGGATTTTTCTTTTTCGTCATCCATGTATTGCGTTTCATTCCTTCCGTTTCCGGAAATTTCACCGCTTCCTTGAGATCTCGCGTTCCTCGATCTGATCTCGCCGGCGTCTCGCGAGAAGCATATAGCAGTTTTGTGCGAGTTCGCGAGGGGAGATCCTCAGAGTTGATATTCTTGCATCCATTTGCTGGCTCCAATACCTTTCGGAAGCATCTGATCTCGAATAGTGAAACAAAGTAGCCACCTTTGTGACCCCACATTGGGCAGGGGTACCACCATGTTGAGGCCTCACCTCCAGTGGTGCAGCACAGCGCCGGCGGTGGTGGCAGCTCCGGCGGTGGTATGGACATTGGCATGGGTGTGGCTGTGGGTTCTGATGCTAAGGTGGACCAGGGGAGTGGGCCTGGCCAGGATGAGCAGGTGAAGAAGAAGAGGGGGAGGCCAAGGAAATATAAGCCTGATGGGGCGGTGACTCTTGGGTTATCACCATCTTCATCATCAACACCTCTCTCATCGAACTCAGGGATGGGAACCATGGTCGCCACACCAGGTTCAGGATTTGGATCAGGAGGGTCAGGGGGTTCAGGCTCTGGTGCCCCATCAGAGAAACGTGGCAGAGGACGACCACCTGGCTCTGGGAAGATGCAACAGTTGGCTTCGCTTGGTGAGCCCCCGCAGCCTTGTAATTTCACTTACATATCCTATGCCATATGAAAATTGATTCATTGTGTGCTTCCGTGTGGCTTATGTTTTTTATTCGTTCTGTTGAAAGAAATGTGCTAAGCCATAATGGATAGGATTCAATCTCTGTAACTGCGTAGTAGCTTCTTGATGCTGTCAACTTCTTGCATGATAGCATTGCTTCTTGGGTATGAATATGCTCCAGCCACATATTGTGTCATGTTTGACCTTCCTTGAATCCAGCCGCATTGTATATTGTGCTAGTAGACTTCGCCTATACATTTTGTTTAGTATCTGGATCAACTCTCAACAATGTGCTCTGTTATACCTGTGCTCTTAGCCTGTTTCTTGCATTACATACCAGTACTTGTCCTTCCCATGATTGATAAGTCGTTGCTCACATATTGTCCTCTAGAATGTATTACCGTTCTCATGGCAAATATAATCCTCACATTCGGTTCCGGTATGTTCTGTCGCATGTCTCTTCAGGATGTTATCGGGAGTTGGAGTGAGTATTAGCATTTCCTCTAACCGTTTTTCTGGTATTTTTCCTTTGCTAAAGCGAGATTATGAACTGGAGGTTCTTGGATTTACTGGTGGCTTTGTTATGATAAGCAATTAGTGTATATCTTTCGCTTCCTTGGCGGTTCCCAGAACAAAAAGAAAAAAGTGGACCCTTTGCAGCTTTGCCTAACTGAATTTTTTTTGTTCTTTGCATCCCCTTTATAGAGGGAGGCAATTTTCCCTATTTTGTATGCATGAACCGATGAGTTTGATATTGTTGTTATCTGATGAAGTTCTCTTGTGTCTTGTTTAGGAAAGTGGTTTCTTGGCTCTGTTGGAACAGGTTTCACACCTCATGTGATTATTATTCAACCAGGAGAGGTAAGTTAGAATGATCACTAACTGATGACTATTCTTTCCAAAAGTGGCTCTCCCTCTGTTGATTTATGTATTATTGCTCAGTGGGACTTCTTGTTTTCTTAGTTTCACTAGTGACGATTGTTTGTATCTGATGCTGCAAAGTACCTTTAAAGTGTTTTTTGTTTACCCAATTTGCATATCCAATCAATTTCCTGTTGTAAAAAGGGTAATCTTATAGGTGTGGTGTCTGAATACGCCACATGAACCTGTAGGTAGTGTAGCAATTTCTTCTTGGTGGTCAATACAGTTTGATACTGGTGGCATTTAGTGGCTTCTATTCATGTTATACATTAAACTACCAATATTTGCTAGCTGTCAAATGAGTAATGTGTCATTGATACATATACAAATAGGTTGTGACATGGGATGAATGCAGCTGGGTTAGAATCACTTTTACATTATGCAAGCTAACCTCTCTAGAGAACCGGACTTCCTGCCCTCAAAAGATACATGATGTGACACTACAATTTCATTTTGTACTATTAGATTTTATTATCTTGGTACTGATACTCCTAATGATTTAAATCCAAATATATCCCCTATCCTTGGGAACCAATGTGCTTACTTTTTCTTTGAAAAAATAAAATAATTTTGTGCCTACAAGATTCTGGTCCAAGCTTGCTCATTGACTAAAATTTAAAGGGAAGTTTGACTTTCCAGGTTATGTTGTCGCTACCTGGTTGCTATAGTGTCACTTGGTACCTTAGGTAAATTCCAACCTGGGGCGCTAACTACTAGAAGTCTAGAAGAAAAAGTAGAGCGTGTCAATATTTTGTCTGTTTTAGGAAATACTAATTAATTATTATCACTGAGTATTCTGATTATAGCTTTCCTATCTGTGCAGGATGTTGCTGCCAGGATAATGGCCTTCTCACAACAAGGCCCAAGGGCTGTGTGCATCATTTCAGCAACTGGAGCTGTTTCTACCGCAACCCTTCACCAGGATTCAGACTCTGGTGGTGTTGTTACATATGAGGTATGTTGCTCTTGGTTACCATTTGCGCCAAACTACTGCACACATGTGTTCTGCTCTTACTTGCTGCACATTTGAATATAAATTTTTGCTGAATGTTCAATTTAAACAAAGGATATCTGCTGGTGTTTACCTGGATAGTTGGATTGCATGCATGCCACAGCTACAATCGCTTGAAAGGAAAAGAATCATAAAACAACGCATCTGGCATACTTCTGATCCATATTAGTTTTCTATGGTGGGAATGTCTGATTGCTGCTTTCCAAGGGCATTGTATTCATGTTCGAGATAGCAGGGCAGACCATACCTCACAAGATAGAAGCTACATTTTTGCCCATGGAACTGTTCACTCATACTGTTATCCTGAGAAACTTAGTTCCATTCACATTTAATTTATGCATGTGTGGTCGACTACTTATTTTTGGCAGGGTCGATTTGAGATCCTGTGCCTTTCTGGGTCATACTTGGTGCTAGATGATGGCGGCACACGGACCCGAAGCGGGGGCCTCTGCATAGCTTTGTGTGGTCCTGACCACAGGGTTATCGGTGGCAGTGTCGGTGGAGTCCTGACAGCAGCTGGAACAGTTCAGGTGATTGCTGGTTTTTGTGTGAGATAAATCATCTGATCTTTTGTGAGCTAGTATGCATAGCCATCATAATTTTTATGTCATATGGTTTGTTTGCTATCTCAACTAAATAAAACAGAAGCATGCTGATCTTGTTAGTTTTGCATACTAGTTTCTTCCCACGTTCGAGGACTTGAGCTACGTGCTTGCCTTGCTCATTGGTTTTGCATTGGTGCAGGTGATAGTGGGGAGCTTTATGTATGGCGGTTCAAAGAAAAACAAGGCTAAACCCGAGCCAGACATGGAACATGAGGAGGTGAACGCTGGTGAGGAAGAGCCAAACCCTGCCATGGCGCTGCCGGAGCACAACATTCCCCATCACGCCATGAGTGGATGGCCTTCGGACATGATGAGGCAGATGGACTCAAGAGCTTCAAACATCGATATCAACTCAATCCGCGAGTAGTTAGTTGCGGGCTGGATAAGGCGGGCGGGAAGAGCAGGGCAGGCTCTCTCTGACATGGAACCATCCTCCGCTGCAGCTGAGCTGAGGACACAGGCACAGCATGCATGCACTAACTTCCCCGTAGGTGCGAGCAGAGTTGTTGTGGTTGCTGTGTTAATTAGGAGCTCTGCGTATCATATAAATGTGATACTATTATGGTGTTGTACTTGGATGATGTTGTATGAGATAATGGGAGATGCTTTTGCTACCAATGCAACCGTATTCTATGTATGCTAGAAGAAGAGAACCTGGGTGTTGCAATGGAAGGTTGTTGGTTTCGATCCTGCCCTGTTGACCCCTCTGAGTGCATCGACAAATGTCTTTTAGGCCTTATTGGGTCTGATATGTATCGACAGGTATTGAACTTACGCATAATTCTGGTGAATTTTGCACAAAAGAATCATGGGGGGTCGGTACAAGAATTTGACTTGGCTAGTGTGTAAAAAGAGAGAAGGAACGACCAGACCAAGAATGTACATGATGTTGTGCTCGTCAAAAAGGAGGAACGTCTGGCCTACTTGCTGCCGGTGCATTAGCATCTAGTAGGTTTAAAAAATTGCTTCAAAATGGAAAGAGGAACGAAAGAGGTAAGAAATGGGCTAGCAAAGCGTTAAACGAGGAAAAGGCAGACGCGTTTGTCTAGGACTAAAAATGTTGGTTGAATCGAATTTCAACTTTTCAAGTTGCGTTCCGTGGAAACCAAGCAGCGGTGTTCAAGCTGCGAGCAAAAAGTGTGTGTGCATCCAGCTGCAACTGCAATGACCGTGTTTGTTGATCATCATCCCTAGCAGTAGCAGTTAACAAGATTGTCAGGATCACGATCTGATCTGAGAGGAAGATGAAAAGGTCCTGCCTACTCTTTTTTCCAAGTCCTCATGTATATAGTGTGGTCATATCTTACTATAGCTGTGCAGGATTGGTAGGATCCCGGTCCCAACACCAGCATATATCATGGCCAAGAAGATGGCTCGTGATTGGACTAACTTGTCGACAATTGTATGTTTAGATTAGACCTGCCTCTTTCTTTCTGCCGTAACCTGCATTGCATTGATTGTCTCACCGGCAAGTTGACATTGATACTGGCCATCTGTCTCTCTGCTCTGCTCCAGTACAGATATGGATCATTTCTTGACAGGTCTTGTATTGGATTGGATTGTACTACTGTAGCAGAGAGGCAGCCTCTTTGTTTCCTCTGTTCAGATCATATATATGGCTATGATGATGGTAAAGTTTGAGTGGTGCAAGCAAGGGAACTCGTGTGGTTGCCATCATCAGATTATGCGGTCTGTAATGGCCGCCCAACGCCGACGCCGGCTTGACTCCCCCCAACACCAACCATCACGGCTGCAGCTAATCTGCGGCGTCCACACAGACCCGGTTCCATTCCGTTTCCTCACAAGATCCTCCTCTGATAGGTAGGAGCATCATCGGGTCCATAGCTCAGTGGTAGAGCAATTGACTGCAGATCAATAGGTCTCCGGTTCGAACCCGGATGGGCCCTCGATTATTGTTTTTTTTGGGATTTGGATTTGCTCTCTTCTCACTCAACAACTTCGTTTATCTTGTCAAATATTGCTGTTAGTTTTTTTGTGCATAGACACAGGTATGGTTTCTATCTTATCAGTCACCGGCCAGCATTACTTTTCTCTCGAAATAAATTAGCACCAGCGAGAAAAATGAAAGATGGACTATACGTGATGGCACGGCAGGCAGGCAGGAAGATGAGCTGCAAACCAAAATCCAAATCTGACCCGGAAGCTAGCGCTCCACTAAAAGGTATGTACCTCGCTAGTAGGAAAATTCTTGGATTTTGACATACTACAGTACAGTCCATATCGATCTTAGCTAGCAAGAGACTTATTACCTCATTCGTTAACAACAACATTAATTTAGCATTGATCAAGTTAAGCTGACCAGGCCGGGCAATATATGCAAGCACGAGCTAGCTAGGAAGAATCAAATGCTTGCTTCCAACACATGCATGCAATCCACGACGACCTTCAATATATTATTCATACCGCTCGCTAATTTAATTATTTGTATGTGTATCTTCTTCCATTGGACTGGACCATGCACGCACAACAAGGAATTGAAGAAGAAACAAAATGATGGACCCGATGCAGAGTCATTCAACCCCCGTCCCGGTTAGGTTACACGTTAATTGCCATGTGTAAATTCAATTCCCTATCTACTTGTTACGCGTCCACGCTAGCTACCTTTACTTTTCGTTAATTTGACCAGCATTATACTTCGTACACTATAAGTAGTACTATACCATGCATATATGTAACTTTTCCTCGATCGCCAAAAAAAATCATATTATACGTACTGACAATAATTAGTGGCACGCATATATAGTTTCACATAGACATTATAATATAGGTCATGACTCGGCTCGTCTGTCTCAACGGGTTGCCACGTACACAAGCACAACAAAACTGATAAGAGAGAGAGAGAGGGGGGAGAGTTTCAGGGGTTTCATCCGGCCGGACGAAACATTGTTTCTAAGATTTGAAACACTCTGACAACAACGTTGGAGAGCTGATGCTAGCTAGCTAGGGGTTAATTTCATCATATCATCCCACGACTGTCGTCAACAATAATCTTATCCATGCAAATCAATGTTATATATTGTACGTGATTGACATTGTATGTTAGATCGTTTTATTCATCGATCAGCTCAAAAATAATAATTAATCCTATGTATGTATACGTACTAGCTAGAGTACGTAGTAAGTAAAAGTACAGTACATGCAGTAGTAGTAATTAACGGGCTATATATATTATATATATATCATCGCTAGCTATCGCTTAATAATTTATATATATATATATATAAATAGTAAAGCATTCGATCGATGAGGTAGCTAGAGCGGCGTGAGGTGGAGTTGGATGCCTGCGGATGGCCTGAGGGAGAGCATGACCCTTGGCGCGTGTTGGTACTGCGGCGCCACCGACAGCCGGAAGCGGCGGAGGAGCATGGCCAGCACCACCCTGTACTCCATGGCCGTCAGGTTTCTGCCCACGCAGATGCGCCCCCCGAAGCCGAAGGGCACGAACCCCATCCGCTGCCGGCAGCCTCCCTGCACGGGGTCCCTCGCGAACCTCTCCGGCCGGAACTCGTGCGCGTCGTCGCCCCACAGCGCCGGATCGCGGTGCATCGCCACCACGTCCACCCACATGTTGGTGCCGCGAGGGATGATGCTCGTCACCACCTCCTTCGTCTCCGGCAGCACGACTTGGACGTCCTCCAGCGCCTGCCGCTGCACGTTGGGCGACGGCGGGTACAGCCGGAGCACCTCGCTCATCACCCACCCCATCTTGGTCAGCCGCCCCAGAGCGGCGGCGTCCAGGGGCGCGTCGCTGTCGCCGCCGGCCTCCTCCATCACCTCCTCCCGCAGCGCGTCCTGCCACTCGGGGTGCGCCGCCAGCATGAGCAGCGTCCACGACAGCGCCAGCGCCGTCGTCTCGTGCCCGCCGAAGAAGAAGGTCTTGCACTCGTCCACCAGCTCGCGCGTCGTCAGTCCGCCGCTGCCGCTGCCGGTGCCGGTGGGCGACAGCAGCAGCGACAGCAGGTCCTTGTCGTTGCTGCTGCTGCTGCTTCTGCTGTTAGATGCCGGCCGGCGCCGCCGCCTCCTGTCGTCGATGATGTCCATGAGCAGCGCGTCGATCTCCCTCCCGAGCTTCCACGCCTCGTAGGTCCTGCGCAGGTGCAGCAGCCTCGCCATGGGCACCCCCACCAGGCGGCGGTTGGACTTGAACAGCATCGCCTGCATGGCCTGCAGCTTCTGGAACACCCTCGCTGGGCACGGAGCCATTCCTGTACGTGGCCGCCCTGCCTTTCCTCAAGGCCGCCACCGCCGGCGCCTCGGCAAGCGCTGGGGCAAGCCCGACGTTTCCGCCGCGACGCATGCCCATGTTCGGCAGGGGGCCTCGTCATGGCCGAGGGCCACGACTGGGCGCGCCACCGCAACATCATCGCGCCGCATTCTCCGCCACCAACCTCAACGGCATGGTCGCCGTCATGCAGCGCAGCACCGCCAGGATGCTCGACCTGGGCGGGCGGCGTCGTCGACGTCGAGGAGGGGTCGTCGGAACGCCGCCGACATCATCGCCAAGGCCAGCTTCGGCATGCGGCGACGACGCCGCCGGCGCACAAGGGTGTTCCAGAAGCTGCAGGCCATGCAGGCGATGCTGTTCAAGTCCAACCGCCGCCTGGTGGGGGTGCCCATGGCGAGGCTGCTGCACCTGCGCAACACCTACGAGGCGTGGAAGCTCGGGAGGGAGATCGACGCGCTGCTCATGGACATCATCGACGACAGGAGGCGGCGGCGCCGGCCGGCATCTAACAGCAGAAGCAGCAGCAGCAGCAACGACAAGGACCTGCTGTCGCTGCTGCTGTCGCCCACCGGCACCGGCAGCGGCAGCGGCGGACTGACGACGCGCGAGCTGGTGGACGAGTGCAAGACCTTCTTCTTCGGCGGGCACGAGACGACGGCGCTGGCGCTGTCGTGGACGCTGCTCATGCTGGCGGCGCACCCCGAGTGGCAGGACGCGCTGCGGGAGGAGGTGATGGAGGAGGCCGGCGGCGACAGCGACGCGCCCCTGGACGCCGCCGCTCTGGGGCGGCTGACCAAGATGGGGTGGGTGATGAGCGAGGTGCTCCGGCTGTACCCGCCGTCACCCAACGTGCAGCGGCAGGCGCTGGAGGACGTCCAAGTCGTGCTGCCGGAGACGAAGGAGGTGGTGACGAGCATCATCCCTCGCGGCACCAACATGTGGGTGGACGTGGTGGCGATGCACCGCGACCCGGCGCTGTGGGGCGACGACGCGCACGAGTTCCGGCCGGAGAGGTTCGCGAGGGACCCCGTGCAGGGAGGCTGCCGGCAGCGGATGGGGTTCGTGCCCTTCGGCTTCGG
Source organism: Echinochloa crus-galli (assembly GCA_900205405.1). Taxonomy (NCBI): domain Eukaryota; kingdom Viridiplantae; phylum Streptophyta; class Magnoliopsida; order Poales; family Poaceae; genus Echinochloa; species Echinochloa crus-galli. The sequence goes on along the minus strand of OAMR01000813.1, from coordinate 102,659 downwards.
GGGGCGCATCTGCGTGGGCAGAAACCTGACGGCCATGGAGTACAGGGTGGTGCTGGCCATGCTCCTCCGCCGCTTCCGGCTGTCGGTGGCGCCGCAGTACCAACACGCGCCAAGGGTCATGCTCTCCCTCAGGCCATCCGCAGGCATCCAACTCCACCTCACGCCGCTCTGATCGAAATCGACCAGACCAAGAATGTACATGATGTTGTGCTCGTCAAAAAGGAGGAACGTCTGCCCTACTTGCTGCCGGTGCATTAACATTTAGGTTTAAAAAATTGCTTCCAAATGGAAAGATGAACGAAAGAGGTAAGAAACGGGCCAGCAAAGTTTTAAACAAGGAAAAAGTAGACGCGTTTGTCTAGGACTAAATGTTGAATCAAATTTCAACTTTCCAAGTTCCGTTCCGTGGAAACCAAGCAGCGGTGGTCAAGCTGCGAGCAAAAAGTGTGTGTGCATCCAGCTGCAACTGCAATGACCGTGTTTGTTGATCATCATCCCTACCAGTAGCAGCTAACAAGATTGTCAGGATCACGATCTGATCTGAGAAGAAGGTGAAAAGGTCCTGCCTGCTCTTTTTCCAAGTCCTCGTGTCATGTCATGTCTCCTAATTTTATACAGTATAGTGTGGTCATATCTTACTTAGGTGATATATCTGTGCAGGATTGGTAGGATCCCGATCCCAACACCAGCATATATCATGGCCGGCTCGTGATTGGACTAACTGCCGTCACTTGTCGACGATTGTATGTTTGACCCAAACGTTGTTCTAAACGTCAGTTATTTCAGAATAGAGGGAGTAGGTTGCATTGCATTGTCTCACCGCAAGTTGACATTGACCATCTGTCTGTCTGCTCTGCTCTGCTCCAGTACAGACAGATGGATCATTTCTTGACAGGTCTTGGATTGTACTACTGTAGCAGAGTAATGGCCGCCCAACACCACCACGGCTGCGGCGTTCACACCCGTCCCATTCCGTTCCGTCTTATATTTTATAAAATTCCTCCTCATTGTAAAGTAGCATCATCGGGTCCATAGCTCAGTGGTAGAGCAATTGACTGCAGATCAATAGGTCTCCGGTTCGAACCCGGATGGGCCCTCGATTATTTGCATTTTTTTTGTATTTTGGATTTGCTCTCTTCTTCTTACTCAAGAATAAACTTCAATTCGTTTATCTTGTCAAACATTGCTGTTAGGTTTTTGGTCTCTGGGCATGCAGCTAGTTAGTGTTGGACGAGAAAAATGAGCAAGAAGAAAGCTGGACTATACGTACGTGGTGGCACCGCAGGCAGGCAGGAAGATGAGATGCAAAGCAAAATCCAAATCTGACCCGGCAGCGCTCCATCGATCGACTAAAAAAAAGGCAAAACTCTTCTTTTTTGATATACTACACATATGTAGAGTCCATGTCGATCTTAATTAGCTAGCAAGAGACCATCATACTACATATATTACCTAGCTAGCTCATTCGTTAATATAACAATTTAGCATTGATCAAGTTATTAAGCTGACCAAGGCAATGCAAGCACGAGGGATGAAATGCTTCCAACACAAACACATGCGTGCATGCAATCCACGACGACGACCTTCGTCAATTCATGCATACCGCTTAATTTGTATGTGTATCTTCCATTGGACTGGACCGGACCATGTATGCGACGACGCACGCACGCACAACAAGCAGGAAGAAGAAACAAATTCATGGACCGATATATGCATGTCATTCAAACTTATTAATTCAACCGAATCAACCCCCCGGCCCCCGGCCCGGTTACACGTTGGCGCGCATGTGTACGTAAATTCAATTCCCTACTTGTTACCCTGGCGTCCACGCTAGCTAGCTTTTACTTTTCGTTAATTTGATTTGACCAGTATATATACTTATTAGTACGACACTATAAGTACTATACCATGCATGTAACTTTTCCTAGCTCGATCGAAAAAAAATCATATTATACGTACTGACAATTAGTGCCAGCCACGCATAGTTTCGGTCATCACTCGGCTCGTCAGTCTGAACGGGCTGCCACACGTACAAGCACAACAAAACTGATAATGCTGAATATAATGGCATCAGATGGAGTTGGAGAGTTTCAGGGGTTTCATCCAGAGGAAACCCGCCAGGTATACATTGTTTCTAAGATTTCAAACACTCTGACAACAACGTTGGAGAGGCTAAGCTAGCTAGCTAGGGGTCGGCCGGTTTCATCATCATCCGATCGACGACTCCACAATAATCGATCTTATCCATGCAAATTAATGCTATATATATGTGGTGAGGTGACTGACGTACATTAATTGTATGTATGTTAGAGCAGTCGACGTTTTATTATTCATCGATCAGCTCAAAAATAATATGCCTGCCCGGGTACGTGTATTAGCTATAGCTAGAGTAAGTAGAGTAGTACAGTACAGTAGTGTACGTAATCGGCGCGCGCGCTATCATGGATGATCGCTTAATAATAATGCGCGCATGCATTTGGTTGCAAATTAATTTCGATCAGAGCGGCGTGAGGTGGAGTTGGATGCCTGCGGATGGCCTGAGGGAGAGCATGACCCTTGGCGCGTGTTGGTACTGCGGCGCCACCGACAGCCGGAAGCGGCGGAGGAGCATGGCCAGCACCACCCTGTACTCCATGGCCGTCAGGTTTCTGCCCACGCAGATGCGCCCCCCGAAGCCGAAGGGCACGAACCCCATCCGCTGCCGGCAGCCTCCCTGCACGGGGTCCCTCGCGAACCTCTCCGGCCGGAACTCGTGCGCGTCGTCGCCCCACAGCGCCGGGTCGCGGTGCATCGCCACCACGTCCACCCACATGTTGGTGCCGCGAGGGATGATGCTCGTCACCACCTCCTTCGTCTCCGGCAGCACGACTTGGACGTCCTCCAGCGCCTGCCGCTGCACGTTGGGTGACGGCGGGTACAGCCGGAGCACCTCGCTCATCACCCACCCCATCTTGGTCAGCCGCCCCAGAGCGGCGGCGTCCAGGGGCGCGTCGCTGTCGCCGCCGGCCTCCTCCATCACCTCCTCCCGCAGCGCGTCCTGCCACTCGGGGTGCGCCGCCAGCATGAGCAGCGTCCACGACAGCGCCAGCGCCGTCGTCTCGTGCCCGCCGAAGAAGAAGGTCTTGCACTCGTCCACCAGCTCGCGCGTCGTCAGTCCGCCGCTGCCGCTGCCGGTGCCGGTGGGCGACAGCAGCAGCGACAGCAGGTCCTTGTCGTTGCTGCTGCTGCTGCTTCTGCTGTTAGATGCCGGCCGGCGCCGCCGCCTCCTGTCGTCGATGATGTCCATGAGCAGCGCGTCGATCTCCCTCCCGAGCTTCCACGCCTCGTAGGTGTTGCGCAGGTGCAGCAGCCTCGCCATGGGCACCCCCACCAGGCGGCGGTTGGACTTGAACAGCATCGCCTGCATGGCCTGCAGCTTCTGGAACACCCTTGCGCCGGCGGCGTCGTCGTCGCCGATGCCGAAGCTGGCCTTGGCGATGATGTCGGCGGCGTTCCTGACGACGCCCTCCTCGACGTCGACGACGCCGCCGGCGGCCCAGCGGTCGAGCATCCTGGCGGTGCTGCGCTGCATGACGGCGACCATGCCGTTGAGGTTGGTGGCGGAGAATGCGGGCGCGATGATGTTGCGGTGGCGCGCCCAGTCGTGGCCCTCGGCCATGACGAGGCCCCTGCCGAACATGGGCATGCGGTCGCGGCGGAAGACGTCGGGCTTGCCCCAGCGCTTGCCGAGGGCGCCGGCGGTGGCGGCCTTGAGGAAGGCAGGGTCGGCCACGTACAGGAATGGCTCCGTGCCCAGCCAGTAGACGAACACCTTGCCGAAGGAGCGGCGCCACCGGGAAAAGTAGGGGAACACGGCGGCCGAGTGGATGTCCGCCTCCTTTTCCTGCTGCTTGCTGCTATTGGCTGTGATCTCGGGCAGGTTGCCCAAGGGGAAGGATGGCCTGGGCCCGTCGAATCCGGCGCGGCGGAGGCGGCGGCGTGTGGCGGACGGGGAGAGCCAGGCGGCGTAGATGAAGTAGCAGAGCAGGAGGGCGAGCGCTGCGGCCATGGCGCCGGCGGGCATCAGCATGGTCGCCACCTAGCGGCGCTCGCTGTATGATGGATCGGCTAAGGTGGCGAATGGATTGGATTGGTGGCCGCCGGCGCCGGGGTTTATATAGACACGACACCACCACCTGGCCCTGGCCGTGGCCGCGTCTCCTCCTCGCCAGGCACAGGCTCCTTCCTGGTCAAACCCAAAGCGCTGGGTGCCGGCCGGCTGGTCCTGGTCAAATCAAATCACCACACCACCTGGCCGAAATGCCCCCATTGCCTCCGCCTATTTTCATACTGCATGCACACTGCATGCACTTCCTAAACCGGCCGGCCGATTCATGCTCTTAATAAACTGCTTTGCTTGTGTATACACGGAGTAAGTAGCCTTTTTATCCGCGTGTTCTTCCTAATATAAGCTCCTCCGACGATGCCTTCAAAACTCCTACTATGTGTTTGAGCGTCTACGTACATTGAATAAATCCTAGCTAGCTAGGCATATTTCTCATTCAATTCATCACCACAAGTCAAAAACTAAACGTTTCTTAATTAATTCCGTGGTCCAAATTAATCACCCTAGTACGAATATGCATTTTTAGCGTCCAAATAAATAATAATTGCCCCTGAATCTGCTGCCTCTTATAACTATATTCCAGTGGACTATGATTTGATCTATATATTCTTTGTTTATGGCACACCCTGTTCGTTTAGCTGGTGGCTGGTGCTGATTTGTTCTGAGAGGAAAGTACTGTTGGCTGGCGGTTGACGGCTGATTTGTTCTGAGAGAAAAACATTGTTGGTTCCCACACATGTGAAATCAAGACATAATTAAAGCCAAATAGGAACAACCATCCTTTCAAAACGACTACACTGAAATTCAAACTGCTAGCTCCTGCACTAGGTACATAAAGTCGAACTATACTACATACTCAATTAGTTCCGATCATAGTTTTTATGCTAAATTAATCTTTTTTCTATTCTTTATCAAGTTTATATACTACTAGAGGACCATAGCTCTATTCATATGAGAATGCTACTGGTCCAGTCTTTCGTGTGTGTGCTCCTAACAGTACCGTGCCTTTGTGCGTTCAAAGAATGTGCACCCGTATTATTGATAGCAAGGCACTGGCGTAGACACGCTATATGCATCTATCATCTATGCCCTACTCTTTTACTTTACATTATATTCCAGGAGTTTCAATTCTCCTCCTTTAGAACTAGCGAAGTGCTTTGCCTAATAAAATAGATGTGATCAACCCATTTAGAACTAGCGAAGTGCTTTGCCTAATAAAACACCTCCATTATATCAGCAATTTTAGATTAAAGGTGAAAAGAAGCTTGTATATATTCACGTTTAGCGTGCATCACGTGCAAATATATATGTAAATAGTATTTATATATGTTACTGTAATTTGTGGTGTGTTTTTTATGGGGACAGCAGGCATGTATACGTGTACTCCGTCCGTAGATAAAATAAATGGATGCTAGCCAGGCAAAGTGGCGAGCATACGCTGCTTGGCTGGCTGACGAGTAAGGAGGAGGACACGCACTGGGCTGGGGCTGGGCCGGACCGGGCTGGGCCGGTCAACGCAACGACTTGGAGCGGCGCCGCTCTTTTTTCTTGTCTTTTTTTTTCTTTCTTTTGGGTGCGTACGGGCGGCGGCGGCGAAGGAACACGTGGCTTGAGCGGCCATGGGCCATGCGGTCAGATGAGAATCTCGGGGCGGGCCGCCGGTGGCCGGAGCAGCCCAGCCAGCCGTCTTCCTTCCTTCACCTTTTTTTTTCCTTCCTTCACCTGGTGATGTGAGGTGGTGGTGTGTCGCTTTCTTGCCTTTTTGTTTTTCGACTGACTGGCTCAATGGACGGAAGGAAACGACAAACACCAACTACATTAATCAATTCATTTGTTATTATACTGTAAATAAACTTAATGCATATATATATATAAACAAACAAGAAATACTGTTTTTCTTTCCCCAAAAACATGCATAAATACGCCTAAACTGATCTGATGACGTGTATGTATTATGTATTCATGTAGTAGTACGCGCGCAAAGTTGGCATCCACAGTCAAACGCGACCCGACTATATTGGACTTCAAATCAACAGTAGCAGCGTGTTGGGAAATTAATTGAAAAACAACATGAAAAGCCGGGAACTTAAATAAACAGTAAACTTCTCGTACAGCTTTAAAAAAAGTTAGAAGTTTAGAAAAACTAAGGTTTATGTGAGAATCTGAAAATCTTAGTTTCCTAAGCTTTTCGGTAACTTTTTGGACCCAGACGGTTAAAAACGTCTTCTAAAAATTAATATTGACTTTGGGATGAGCGCACGTGTTTCCCACACATATATAATTAAATTATAATAGCGATCGAGAATGTCAATATGTTGGCCGGCGTGCTGGCATCCTAGCTTTGCTTTTAATTTGGCATTTCTCAACATTGCCTGGCTTTTGGAAACGGCGAGCTTATGTGTGGACAACAGACCGCCCTTCTTTTTTCGTCTTTGGATAGAACCCGCGGTCGTCATTTTGGATATCCACCTAGTAGCTAGCTAGTGACTTAACAGCACAGTGTTGCAAAAGGCACACGAGCACTAGCTAGCTTGACGAGAAAAAAGGATAAGATCGGGTACAGAGATATGACGCCGCTTCTCGCCAAAAGAAGGGGAAAAAATAATATATGAAGGGTATGTAGATATGATACCGCACCACACCGGCCTGCTAGCTTGTTCCGATATTTCTAGCCCTTCATAATTATTTCCGTTTTCTAGACCATGTACTATATATTTATACTGCCCTTTAGTTGAGCTTATAAAAAGAAGAGAAAAGTCTGGTTTTTAGAAACATATGTGTACCGGTTTCATATTTTTTTGGTTTGAAATGAATTGGTTATGAATATTTTAGGTTAAACCATTTTTCTTTAAATGCCTATAAAACGTAAAATCACCTTTGAAACACTTAAAGGGCCAAATTTGCCCGATTTTAATAGTTGAATGGCCCTCGGCGTCCGGTTTCATAGTTTAGGGTTGAAATTTATACTTCTACGATAGTTTGACGGTGAAAATTTATACTTCAGTTGAAGGCAGTAGTGCTTGGGCAGGACCTACTGGTTCTCTGGGAAGTGATCCGTCGGTGACGGTGTTTGCCTGTTGGGGGCGTCCCTCAAGATCTTTCCTTCTGGGGGTCCGCAGAGGTCTTCAAGGTGAAAACATAACGTTGGCGCCGACTCGGCGCCTTTGCCTTTCTGAAGGCGTTGTTGCGTTGCACCTCCTTCGGCCGTGATGTTGGTGTTCTGGACCCCTTGACGGGCCGATCTTGCAAGTTCTGTAATGGAGTCATGCGTTTTATGCTCTCCTTCTAGAGTTGCTCTTAGTTATCTCTGGTGTGCCGCCTAGAGGGCACTGTCGCGGGTTCGTAAGTAATCGGTGTCGTTGTGGAACCTGTGCTTCATTATAAAACTGGTAACCCTAGTTCCCCGACTTTATCTATAAAGCTGTCGTAAAGGCTTTTTAGGAAAATAGGTATTTTCCCTACAAAGAAAAAATGTCTTAACTAAAGACTTACGTGTTCCGTTTTTTAAAAATATATGCATTTTATCGATGAAACTGCGCGGGGTCATTGGGCGGTGGGATGCAAATACTAGATGGATGAAAATAGATTGATGCATGCATACGCACTCACGCTAAAAACATGCGTGTATAGCTTATTTGTATGACCACCACTGATATATCTGTGATTGACAGAGTTACCACATACGAACATCACTAATTTCTAAAATAGATCTAAAAAAATAAGACCTCATGTTAGAAAAAAAACTTACTGCATCTATTTTTCTATGCATATCTTTTGTATATAGTACATAAAATGCTCGAAAGTAAATTGTATGCATTCCAAGCAGGGCGACAAGTACAATGATGACGAGTATCTGAATTCCCGAAATTTTTGTCAATGTCACGGCTGATGGCTCGTCGGCGCCGTTAAATAGCGAAGGTATGTTGGGCCGGCAGTATTGGGCTCAGGTGTAGAATCAACTAAAGCCCATCGTGAGCTTCGGTGAGACGGGCCCAACGGGGCTTTGGCCCGCTCGCTCCTCCGCGCCGGCCGCCTCTCCGCCGCTTCCCACATCGTCTTCCTCACTCCCCGCCCGCTCGCCTCCTCCTCCGCCGCCTCATCCCCGCCCTCGCTTCCTCGGGCCTCGCCGCCGAAGCCGTTCGCAGAGATGTGCAAGCGCGGCGTGCCCTTCTATGGGGTCACCGTGAACACGGTGCTCGTGGGGCTGTGTAGGACCGGCCTGGTGGGCGAAGCCGCGAGATTGGTCGAGATGCTGGTCGGAGGCCGAGGTATTAGATGCGGCCGGATGGAATGCTCTCATTGATGGTTACTGTGAAGTCCAGGACATGGCTGCGGCATTAGCTGTGACGGAGAGGATGAGGACACAAGGGGTGCTCCTTGATGTCCTGGGGTATAATAGCTTTATTTGCTGGGTTTTGCCACTCCGGCGATGTTGATGCCGCATGGGACATAGTGGAGGGATGGGGTGGAGCCGAATGTGGTGACATACACTGCGTTCATCGGGGAGTATTGTAAGAGGGAGGGGATTGAGGAGGCCTTCAATTTGTACGAGGGAATGGTGAGGCTGGGTGTGCTGCCGGATGCGGTCTCTTGTCGATGATGGGCTCTGCAGGGATGGTCGGTTCTCAGAGGCACACATGCTTTTCAAGGAGATGGACAAGATTGGAGTTGCGCCGAACCATGTGACTTATTGTACACTTATAGATTCATTCTCAAAAGCGCGGAGGGTCAAGGATTCAGTTGGTCTATTGGGAGATATGGCTTCAATAGGTGTGGTCATGGATCTGGTCTTGTATACAGCTCTGATGGACTGTTTAGGTAAGGAAGGGAAGATTGAGGAAGTGAAGGGCATGCTTCAGCATGCTTTATTGGATAATCTTACTCCCAATTGTGTTACTTACACTGTACTGATTGACGCACACTGCAGAACTGGCAATATCGATGGGGGCAGAACAGGTGTTGTTGCAAATGGAGGAGAAATCTGTTAGCCCAAATGTCGTTATATTCTCATCAATCCTCAACGGTCTTGTTAAAGGAGGACGCCTCAGTAAAGCAGCTGATTATATGAGGAAGATGAAGGATAGAGGCATTGCTCCTAACGTTGTGGCTTATGGAACACTTACCGATGGCTTCTTCAAGTGTGAGGGGCTAGAAGCAGCTCTTGATCTGTACCATTATATGCTGCATGAGGGCGTTGAAGCAAACAATTTTGTTGTTGACTCACTGGTAAATGGTCTGAGAAAGAATGGGAATATAGAGGATGCTGAGGCATTTTTTAAAGATATGGGTGAACGTGGTCTGTTGCTAGACCATGTAAATTATACCACCTTGATCGATGGGCTTTTTAAAACAGGAAACATGACAGCTGCTTTTAAGGCTGGTCAGGAGTTGATGGAGAGAAACCTGTCACCTGATGCTGTTGTCTATAACGTGTTTATCTATTGCCTTTGCATGCTTGTCAAGTTTAGTGAAGCAAAATCTTATTTGAAAGAGATGAAAAATACAGGGATAGGACCTGATCAGGCAACATATAATACTCTGATTGCTGCACAGTGCAGGGAAGGAAAGACCTCCAAGGCTCTAAAGCTGCTGGATGAAATGAAATGGAATTCTATAACACCTAATCTCATCACATATACTACACTTGCTGCGGTGAGGCTGGGGTTGTAGAGAAGGCAAAATATTTGCTGAATGAGATGGCTTCTGCTGGATTCTCTGCTACCTCCCTGACCCATCGAAGGGTGCTGCAGGCATGTTCCGGAAGCAGGAGATTGGATGCAATTTTGGAAATTCATGAATGGATGATGAATGCTGGTCTTCATGCTGACATCACTGTCTATAATACACTTGCGCATGTTTTGTGTTGTCATGGAATGACAAGGAAAGCTACAGTTGTTTTGGATGAAATGTTGGGGTGAGGAATTGCACCAGATACTATCACATTCAATGCTCTCATTCTTGGCCACTGCAATAGTAGCCATCTAGATAATGGATTTGCGCTGTATGCTCAGATGCTTCATCAAGGGCTCTCACCAAATATAGCTACATTCAACACACTTCTGGGTGGTCTTGAGTCCTCTGGAAGAATTGGGGAAGCGGATACTCTTCTCAGTGAGATGAAGAAGATGGGCTTTGAACCCAATAATCTCACCTATGATATACTGGTGACAGGATATGCAAAGAAAAGCAACAAAGTTGAATCACTGAGGATGTATTGTGAGATGGTGAGTAAAGGCTTTACTCCCAAAGCAAGCACATATAATTCACTTATAAGCGACTTTGCTAAAGCTGGAATGATGAATCAAGCTAAAGAGTTGTTCAATGAAATGAAAATGAGAGGAGTTTTACATACGTCCTCAACTTATGATATCCTTTGGAATGGATGGTCAAAGCTTAGAAATGGAACGGAGCTGAGAAAACTTTTCAAAGATATGAAAGAGAGGGGATTTAACCCATCTAAAGGCACTCTTAATTTTATATCCAGACCATTTTCAAAGCCTGGGATGACTTGGGAAGCCCGACGTTTACTTAAGACCCTTTTTAAAGATTAGGAAAAATGAAGTGTCGATATAATATCTTCCTGCAAGGACAAATCTGCTGTCCGGGTCCTGCACTCTACCAGTGTGAATTACAAAATCAAGGTTTCCGTAGATAATTTAGTCATGAATTTTGATATATCAAATTTGATTGCGATGCGTATGCTCCTTCTTTATAACTGTATCTGTCTTAGAAGCCAAGGTTATTATGTTCTACCATTCATCTTGCAGTCGTTCTCCAGTGACTTGTCACTTTGCGACTGCTTTCAGGACAAAACCATCATCGTTCCGCTTCCCCATGCCACCCCCTGATCCCGTGGTCAAGCCCTAGCATGCCTCTCAACTGATACATACCAATTTCATTATGCCCATCCAGTTTCTAGTTATTTTCATCTATAGTTTCCAAGAGCAGATTATAGATCTGTTGCTATTTTAAGAAAATACGGGTGAGATTGTTTTATGTTTACTTCTATTTTCAGGGAATGATGGACCTTTTGTTAAGGATGTTAGGCATAGAATGTTCAGTAGTCAGACCAATCTTCATACCAAGTTTTCTGCCCAGATCGTCAACTATCTTTGCTTGCGTCTTATGAGCCCTGGGAGGCGACGAGCGAATGGAGGAAGCCGGGCAGTTTCTTTTCGCGGTGGGTCACTAGGCGGGCCTATATCGGCGGGATTTGCCGTTTTGTGGGCTCGAATGGCCCAAATGAGGTTTCTCTGTCTTGTTTGACCAGCATCATCCTCCTTGCTTCACTCCAGCTACGTCTTGTTGTATCTGTCCATGTGATGTGCGAGAGGCATGACATGGCAGGACTGTAGTTTTCGCGGTTCTTCACATCGAAGGAATGAAATGAGGGCGAACTGAGTATACTTTAACTAACTAGTAAGGTTGTTTGTGGCGGTACCAAATGTTACAGTCTTCAACAAGGCGCGAATGTTCATATTTTTCTAGATTTATTTTATAATTTAACAACGCTATTTTTTAGTTATAGATGATATATTCATCGACAGCGAGATATGTGTGGTGTGTGATTTTGTTAACCTTGACATGAGTATATTGATAGGCGTGAACGCATATGAGTTTATGTGTGGTTCTGTGGATCGAAAGAAAAATGAAATCGGGAAATAATAATAAGAATGATGATGACAAATACATGCTACCTTAACTAATTAGTTGGGCCTAGAAGAATTTGGACGGATCAATGATGAAATTAACGAGGCCCAACATGCTCCTTTCCATACGCGCGAGAGATCGTCTTGTTTTTTCTGCCCATGCAATGAAACTAGAGCGATAGCCGAACAGAGAATACACGATAAGTTGGGAGAAAAAGAGTAACACATAGGACAGAATCCCAACCGAAAGGATGCAAGATGAGTGGCGAGTGAGAAGAGCAGGCAGGCAGCCAGAGGCCACAGGTTGACGAGGGAGGAAAGGCAGCACCACTCAACTCAAGAAAACACACACACACACACACACACACACACACACACACACACTAGTAGTACGTACAGCAGAATACAATATATACGTATATGCCATCATATCGATCATATCCCAAAAGGAAAGACATACACATATCTGAATTTGGTGGCGCAGCATCAGCCAGCAAGCCAGAAACAGCAATATCCTCTCTCTAGTTTAGTCGTGCACGTATGTAGCTGGAGGCACTGAAGAAGCCAGCAGATCGACTAAATAACCACCAGACCCTTTTTTTTTCTTTTCTCCCATTTTTTTCTTCAGATAGAGAAGCAACGGCCGCTGACAGTGATGCCAATTTTTTTTTATCGAATACGCAAGAGGCGCATCTTTGAATTAAGAGAATATGAAGTTTTACAACAACGCCGCAGCGGCTAGGCCACCCCATGACCTATCTGTTAGTGATGCCAATTGGGTCGCCGTGGCGCTGAGCCTGCCTGTCTGCCTGTCTTAGCAGCAATGACTTGAAATCAAGGTGCTATTTCTCAATTACCAAGTATATCACAAAGTTAATTTCCTCTTTTATTTTTGCTATATATATGATTATAGGATGATGATACATCGATCAAAGGAGAAGAATTAAGGACGTAATTAAAGAAGGGAGTGGTGGTGGTCACGGGAGTGATATGAGTGACACGTACTCATGTCGATTGATCAGGAGACGGCCGGGGCATGCAGGCCACAAGTACGCGCGTGAAGAAAGAGCTATAGCTGATAGCTTGCTTTATCGCTTTTGGGTACGGTGCACAAGAAATTAAAGATGCATATTATGCATACATAGTAGTACATATGCTGGCTGCTGCTCACACTCTACTTGCCTTCCTTTAATTAATTCGCAGATCGAGTGTAGGAGGTGGGTTGCAGCGTCGCCGTCAGGAAGCCTCTCATTCATTCCCAGCCTCTCCTGTCCTCTCCTCCCTTCCCTTCTGGCGCTTCGGAAATCAAAAGGGGGATTGGATTGGCATGAGCTAGCTCACCGGTGTTGCTGTCCGGCCCTCGCACTAGCTACCTAGCTCCCTTCAATTTGCTTCTCTAGCGATCCAGTGACACTCACTCTAGTGGCTGCTGACTGACCGAGCTGAGCATGTGTGGAAGCTTCACACCCTATGGTTTTTCTGTGGCCACTAAAATGGTCACTGCGGATATATACGTGCTATCTCCTCTTTTGTGTATATATACATATATATATCCATGCCATGAATAATTTATTATCACATATTCTCAGGAGGTCCATCCATCTGTCCGGGTCTTGATAATATAATAATTCTATCTAGTACGCTGATAGCTACATACGAGTGGATAAGTCGTATCCATCGTTTTTCGATCTAAGAATTTCTCTAGAATTATCACTCTCAGCTCTCGAGAACAGATACAAGCTACTAAAAAGTCCAGTCTCCAAATTAAAGGCATGCCGAATTTTATCTTTTCCTTGCAACGATGATGAATATAGATGAAGTACGTAATGGTACTTTCGGTTGGCAGATTATTTGCACGGCAGCATATGATAAGCGTGCGACCAAGGCTGGCTGGGACTGAATAGTTGCCAGAGTTTGCCAATTTTGGAAGCATAGTTTAGGTTGGAGCTGAAAGTAGGCCATGCGTCAGGTTCATCCCTCCATCGTTTTCAATAAGTGACCAAAGCAACTTGCCTGGCACTCCAATGTTCTGGCCGGTTGCCCAACCAGTTATACTAGTTAGGCATGCCATGCATCTTGGTGAAAATATGTGATCTTAATTAATCTCCAGCATGGATCATCTATAGTATATGTGAACAGAGATATAATAATGTTCACTGCCTGAACATCTGTCGACCAGTGTGTGGGTCGAGAGCGCCAACTTGTATATATATGCTCAAAAGGGTATACATATGCAGGCGGTCGTTTTAGTAACTGCCTTTCCAGAAAGATCAAGAAAGTGAGAAAAAAGAAGGGCCACAAATTTTCATCGAGCAGATTATGTATGTATGTATATGTATATATATATATATATCTGGTATATTCATTGCATATCGTGATCAGGGGCCCACACTTGAGGGAGAGAGATCTTGCCACTTTCCCTTTTTGTGGAATCTGTTTCTCAGTGTAAGTCCTTGCTGGATAAGAGCGGCACTACTGAAGCTCTCTCCTAGTCTCCGGCCTGCCTAATAGATAGCACAAGTTATTATTTAATTTTCAAATATATATCTTGCTACGCTTTGGTTGCTGGTTATTTTAATTCTGGAATTGGTAACCTAGGCATCATGCATATGCATGGATTCTGCTGTGTCCTTTTTGACATCATTTTTATTCTCTTTGCCCATTCTCTCTGTCCTGTTTTCCATGTCAGTTCTTGGAGAATGTTGACATCTGCTAGCTTAACGTCGTCTGTCCACTAGTTAAATTTAAATTCATCATGATCAGCTCCAATTGGAGGGTGAAGGCATAAATAAAGGTTAATCTTGGAGATGCTGGTCTCAGACATATGATGCATCTACAATAAGAGAAACCCTGCCCCATCAGGCAAGTTGACCAAATATAGGAAAGTTTGATGTTATTGGCCGTGAAAAGAAGGGTTTGCAACCGCAGTTTGGCTTTCTAGCTAGTGTCACCGACCACTAGCTATTTTATTTCGTGAAGCATGCTTGCAACGTAATTAACTTTTGTAACACCCTAAAATAGTCTATTTAAAATTTTTAGTAATTAACTGATTATTTAATGTCTTGTTCATAATTAATATAGGGTAAATAAATAATTTCTAGAAATTAAAATCAAATATAAGGTGTAGAAACATTTTTGTTGCATTCATGCTGCCGCATTGAGTTTTATATTGCCTATGGTTCAAATGAGAGTTTAAGTTTATTTAAATTCGAATTTGAATCACCTTGTTTGGAGCCCTAGAAAAGTTGTTAGGGCTAGAGTTCGCTTTCGCCCCCTGAACTTTTCCCCAGTTCACTTCTGCTCCCCCTCCTCTCTCAAGCCAGCCCAGCCGCTCGGCCCAATCTTTCCCTCGCTCCCGAAAGTCCATTTCTGCATCTCTAACTCTTCCCGTAGTTCGCTTTAACTCCATCTTTTTTTCCCCTCGGGCCTAACCCAGCAGCAGCCTCTCCCTCCGCTCGGCCCAGCTCCTTGGGCCGCTAGCTCGCGTCGTTCGGACCAATCGCTCCCGGCCCAAACCAGCGCTCCCCGCTTCCAGCCACCGACAGGTGGACCCCACCTGTCGGGGTCGTCTCCCCCACCGCGCCAGGCTTAGACTCGAGCCCGAGTCCAACTCCGGCCGCGCCCCCGCCGCACCAAACCGCCTCGCGCGCTCCTGTGGGCCCTGCCAAAGCTTCGGCGAACCTTACCTCCTCGCCCTTTCCTTCTGCGCCTCGCTCCCCGGGATGGAAGGCGATCTCCGCGTCCCGAATCCCGTAGCCCGCACGCCAAGACCCTCCCCCTGGGCTATAAAAGCCGCGTCCCGAGACCCCAAGCCATCACCAACCCTCGTCCCCCGAGCACCAAGGCCACCCGCGCCCCTCTCCTCGCCTCTCGCGGTGCCGCCGCCGTCGGCGACCCCTCTCCGGTGCTGTTCCACCCAAACCGACGCCCTTGGTAGTTGCGCACGAAGGTACCGCGTCTTTTGAAACCGATTTCGTCGTTTCTTTCCGCACTTTGACCCCCTCCCGTGTGGGCCCTGCCAAAGCTTCGGCGAACCTTTCCTCCTCGCCCTTTCCTTCTGCGCCTCGCTCCCCGGGATGGAAGGCGATCTCCGCCCATGGAAGGAGATCGCCATCGCTGGCCGCCATCGAATCCCGTAGCCCGCACGCCAAGACCCTCCCCCTGGGCTATAAAAGCCGCGTCCCGAGACCCCAAGCCATCACCAACCCTCGTCCCCCGAGCACCAAGGCCACCCGCGCCCCTCTCCTCGCCTCTCGCGGTGCCGCCGCCGTCGGCGACCCCTCTCCGGTGCTGTTCCACCCAAACCGACGCCCTTGGTAGTTGCGCACGAAGGTACCGCGTCTTTTGAAACCGATTTCGTCGTTTCTTTCCGCACTTTGACCCCCTCCCGACCTCACCGTCGTTTTCGCAGCGCCACCGCCACCCGAGTTCGTACTGCCGCCGTCGAAATCACCTCGCTGGTGGCACTCGCATCAATTCGATCGCTTCAGAAGCTACGCGTGAAGGTACTCTTTGACCCGAGTCACTCCCCGCCCGCTCCCTCGCTCTGCATCCCCGCTGCCCCTGTTCGCCGGTGCCTCTGGCCGCCGGCCGTTGTTGGGCGTTGCCTGGGCAGCCTCCCTAACGCCCGTGGTCTCCCTATCTGCCTTCGCCAAGTCTTCCTGAGCCCGTGGCACCAAATTCTGCCACCGACCGGGCCCCGACGAGCGCGCTCCGTCCCGCCGGAGATGGCCGCCCGCCGGCCCACGTCGACCGCCGCCTCGACGCCACCTCGGTCGCCGTAAAGCCCCTAGGTGAACTCGCGATAGCCCCAGCTAGCTCCCCGACCAAACCCCGACCGAAATAGTGGCCCATAGCCCCGGTTCAAGCTCGCTCCGGCGAAGCGCCACCACGGAACACGGTTGCGCCGCCAACCGCCGCCGCCGGCAGCCCTCTTCCCCCGCTCGATCCGATCTGGATCGTTGGATCCAGATCCAACGGCTGCCACGCGCCCCTGGCCCAAGTCAAACAAGCAAGTACCGGTCAACTTAGTCGGTTTTGCTAAAGAACCCCTCCCTTCTTTCGAAATCAACCCGAGGTACAACCCTTTAGTAAAAATATTTACAACCAGGTCCTTTCTTCGCGTTTAGGCCCCTGCGCTTTTGAAAATTTTAACCCGCCATCCTGCTCCGGTTTATTTGCGCGTTAGCCCTCGTAGTTTTATGTATAATTACGTATAAGTCCCTGGTTTCTCTCAAATAAGCCCCCGGAAGTTTCTGAAACTTGCAAATAAGCCCCTGAAACTTAGAAATGCCATAACTTTCTCGTTTTAGCTCCGATTAGTGTGATTCTTGCGCTCACGTGTTCGTAGCGAAGCGTAGAATATTTCTAGCTCCTGATTTTGTACTGTTTTCACTGTTGGTGTACTGTTTCTAATAGAATACTCTTGTTTGCATGTATTGGCTTGTGTGGATGCTTGTGTGGTGATTCGTGTCCAGTCGGTGAGCCGTTGCCGTTGGAGTTCGAGTACGAGGACCTTGAGGACTTTCAGGAGCCGGACTCACAGCAGCAGCACCTTGAGGAAGGAAAGTTATAGCACGAATAATCCTTGCTACCTACTCACCTTTAATCATTTATTTCATATATGCATGTGTCAAATATGATGTATCCTTTAAGGTTGTACCTAGTTTTTCATTATCCTATCCTTGTTTACCATGGGTTTATTGCATATGGGTAGAACCTTACTAGGTGCAGCTACTGTCACCTTTATTTAACTGTTAAACTTGTATTAATGGTCCACTTCAACTTTAACGTTAAAACTTGCTTTTTAGCAACATGGATTAGGGAGCTAGAGCATGTGCTGTGTGCTTTGTTCTAGTGTCCCCCTCTAAGGACCGATTCTTAAAGCGGCAACCCAGTAGCCTGTCGCCACCGCTGGAACTATAATGGCTCTGGTCTTGGACGAGTAGCTTGTACGGCTCTAGCTTGATAGTGGTTACCGAGGGGCCAACGGCGTTGTGGGAGGTACGGCGCTGGGTGATCTCCGATTCCACCGAGGACGGTAGCCCCGTCGGCTAGGTCACGTTAGACCCAGTCCCGTGTAGGAGTCTCAGCGATTGAGAACTCTGCACGTTGCGCAGTATGGGTGCGATACCCGCCCTCTGGACGCCATCGACCCCCTCACGGTGTGACTCCGTGGGCGTACGTCGATCTCGGTGCCTAAGTTTTCACCACCGTATAGTACTCCAGCGGCTACTGACTTGTTAGGGTGTCTTGTGAAAGCCTCGTAGCGTCCCTATGCAGTCACACCTCGGAAGTGTTGATGTGCGTGGTTGGGTGCAAAGTTCCTTTGAACTTTTACGCGACTGGTGGGTAAAGGGCGAAACCTCTGCAGAGTGTACGATCTATCATGATAGCCCGGCTCAGGGTCACGAGCGGCCTGGATCCTTTATGATTAGAATATGGTATTTATTCCTGTTTAATGTCACTTACACTATTAATTGGGTTACAACCGGGTTCTCATTCACTTGTAGTAACTTGGATAAAGTTAAAACGAACCAACTAAAAGTGCTAATGCAGTCAAGCCGAGTCTAGCCTTTTGAGCCTTCATACACCCGTGCTATACTTGCTAAGTAAGACATTTACTTACGCTTGCTATTATTCAACAAAATCCCGGATGGGTAACAGGTGAGTAACTTGGATAATGTTAAAACAAGCCAACTAAAAGTGCTAATGTAGTTAAGCCGTGTCTAGCCTTTTTGAGCCTTCATAACCCGTACTTGCTAAGTAATTGTTTTACTTACACTTGCTATTTATTCAACAAAATCCCGGACGGGTAACAGATTGGGATGTGCATGAGCCTGCTGCTGAGTTTCCAGAAGATTTACCGTACTACTGAGTTGTGTTCTCCCAGTCAGAGTCCCTGTGGAATGCGGCTATGCTTAGAGAGAGTTTATTTAGTCTCCCGCTATCCATGTATTTCATTTATGCAGCACTCTGATGTAAACACTACTTTATGATGAATAAATGAAGCATTTGATCTCTGTTTTACCATATTTGTCTGCTATATGTGTATGTGGACTTCCTGGGCACACATATGGCCACAGTCGGGTTTTTGTGAAAATCCGGATGTGACAGATTGGTATCAGAGCCGTGTTGACTGTAGGAACGCAGCCTAGATAGTACGGTGGACAAATTACTAGGAGACCCCCATGACTTCAATTATTTATGTTTAAAGTCAAGTCTTGTGTGGAGTTATGTCTTTAAGTGCTTGTATTTATTGTTATTATGCATCTGCTTGATTTGGATCTTTGTGATGATTGCGATGGGCGTAGACGCAAGTCTTTCCCCATCTAGATTATTGGAATAAGGCTTAAGGACTTTAATGTCTAGATAGCAGGGGGTATTCATTTCTCTTGCTAAATCTGACCGCCATCTTATACTTGTTATTATAGATGACTAATCCCAGGGGCCAGAACCAGAACCCGAACCCGAAACCACCTTATACTTGTTATTATAGATGGCTAATCCCAGGGGCCAGAACCAGAACCCGAACCCGAATCATCCGAACCTGAACCCGAATCAGCAGATCCCCACCATCGAACAGCTGATGTATGCTCAAGTCCAGATGATGCAGCAGATGGCTCAGACCATGACGCTGATCCAGCAGAACCAACAGAATCCACATCCTCAGGCGGCTGCTCCACCACCCAAAGCCAAGAGGGGCAAATTTCTGAAGGTACCCCTCCGACCTTCACCAAGGCCACCGACCCACTGGAGGCCGATGACTGGCTCAAGGCAGTGGAGAGACAGCTCGACATCGCGCAGTGCGACGACCGGGAGAAGGTGTTGTACGCAGGGGGACAGCTCTAGGGACCAGCATTGGACTTGTGGGATTCATACCAGTACGCTCACCCCAACCGTGATCAGATCACCTGGCAGGAGTTCCGTGACCGCTTTTGCTCTCACCATGTACCAGAGGCTCTGATGGTCCTGAAGAAGGAGTTCCTGGTGCTGAAGCAGGAAGGGATGAGTGTCACCGCTTACCGTGACAAGTTCATCGAACTGGCTCGTTACGCTCCAGAGGACGTGAACACCGACAATAAGAAGCAGACTAGGTTTCGTGATGGCCTGCAAGATGCTCTACAGTACCAGCTAATGTGCACCAAGTTCCCCAACTTTCAGGAACTGGTGGACGGCGCCTTTATGCTGGAACACAAGCGTCGTGAGATAGAGGAGAAGAAGAGGAAGTTCCAAGGCCAGCAAATGGGGAGCAACAGTCGTCCTCGCTTCGCTCCTCCTCAAGGGAGTCAGCAGATGGGAGGCCAACAACGCTTCCAGGGCCAGTCAAGCATGCTTGGTCGTGGCCAGTACCAGCAGCGACCTCAGTACCCCCGAGCGCCACAGCAGCAGCGTCCCTAGGGTCAGCTACAGATGGGTCCAGCTCAGCGCAACCAGGTGCAGCCAAGTCCAGTTCAGCGCATCAGTCCGGTCAACACTACACCGGTGGGTCCGAGGGTTGCTACCACTGTGGAGAGCAGGGGCACTTCGCCAATGTCTGCCCCAAGAAGACTCAGAATGCCGCCGGGCAGAACCAGCAGGCCGGTCAGCAGCAAGCTCAGGCAGGCCGAGGTCCACAGAACCCCGCCAGGGGCAAGCTCAATCACACGGGTGCAGAGACCATCGAGGGAGCTACCGACGTGGTTGTGGGTACGTTCCCTGTCAACTCGACTCATGCAACTATTTTGTTCGATTCTGGAGCTTCGCATGCTTTCATATCCGCTGCTTTTGTGAAAAAGAACTTAGTGGCTTTGCTGCCCATGAAGAGCACTATGCTAGTTAGCTCGTTCACCTGGTGGAGAACAACGAGCTAGTCTACGTTGCTCCAATATCACCATCACAATAAGGGGGGTAGATTTCGAGGCACGACCGATAGTCCTGGAGACCCTTGAGTTTGACTTGATTCTGGGTATGAGCTGGTTAACCAGATATGATGAAGTAATCCAGTGCGCCAAGAGAGCAGTACAGCTGACAGCTGAGTCCGGTGAAAAGGTGGAGTACCAGGCAGCTAGTCCCTTGGGGCATAATCAAGTCAACCAAGCCGAAGGTGCAGCACCTGAGGACATCAGAGTAGTGAGCCAGTTCCCGGATGTATTTCCAGATGAATTGCCAGGTATGCCCCCAGACCGCGAAGTTGAATTCGTTATTGATCTTAAACCTGGCACTGCACCTATAGCCAAGAGGCCATATAGGATGGGAGTAAAAGAGTTGGAGCAGCTTAAGAAGGAGCTAGAAACTCTGCTGGCAAAGGGGTACATTCGTCCAAGTTCTTCACCGTGGGGAGCACCGGTGTTGTTCGCGGACAAGAAGGATGGTACACAGAGGTTGTGCGTGGACTATCGAGCCCTCAACGAAGTGACCATCAAGAACAAGTACCCTTTGCCAAGGATTGATGATCTGTTTGATCAGCTGAAGGGAGCTTGTGTGTTCTCCAAGATAGATCTTCGATCGGGCATCTCAACTTCAAGGTTGATGACTTTGTGTATCTCAAGGTGTATGGGTTGTATGAGTTCTTGGTCATGTCTTTTGGATTGACCAATGCTCCTGCATACTTCATGTACTTGATGAACAGCGTGTTCATGGATTACCTTGACAAGTTTGTGGTGGTATTCATTGATGACATTCTGGTCTTCTCCAAGAACGAGGAAGAACATGAGGAACACTTGAGATTGGTGCTGCAAAGAGGTTGGTGATGCAGAGACTTCGTGAGCATCAGTTGTATGCCAAGCTGAGCAAGTGTGAGTTCTGGTTGAAGGAAGTGGCATTCCTGGGTCATGTGTTGTCTAATGGGGGAGTGACAGTCGATCCGAGGAAGGTCAGTGATGTGTTGAGCTGGAATCCGCCTCGGGATGTGAGCGAAATCAGGAGTTGCCTTGGGATGGCCGGATATTATCGACGGTTCATTGAAGGATTATCCAAGATTGCTAAGCCCCTAACGGCGTTATTGGAGAAAAATGCCAAGTTTGTCTGGACTGAGGAATGTCAAGCCAGCTTTGAGGAGTTGAAGAAGAGACTAACAACAGCCCCAGTGCTGGTTCTGCCTGACATAGCCAAGAGTTTCTCTATCTACTGCGATGCATCCCGTCTAGGACTGGGGTGTGTGCTCATGTAGGAAGGGAGAGTTGTGGCATATGCTTCGAGACAGTTGAGGAAACATGAGCAGAACTACCCAACGCATGATCTGGAGTTGGCAGCGGTGGTACATGCTCTGAAGATTTGGAGGCACTACTTGATTGGACACAAGTGTGACATCTACACCGATCATAAGAGCCTCAAGTATGTCTCTCAAGGCGGTGGAGAGACAGCTCGACATCGCGCAGTGCAACGACCGGGAGAAGGTGTTGTACGCAGGAGGACAGCTCCAGGGACCAGCATTGGACTGGTGGGATTCATACCAGTACGCTCACCCCAACCGTGATC